>CM053623.1:384023791-384048603 GCA_028646595.1 Phalanger gymnotis
CTACAGCTTCTTGGAGTCACATGCTCCAAGAGAGTTGGGTGGCACATGGGCATCAAAGATGGATAAGTAGCCCTGAAAAGGGTTCAGCAACCCTCACACCAGAGATGCTCATCCTCCTTGGACCTCCCATATACCACCTTACTGTAGGCCCTTATCACTTCACACTTAAACTAATGGAACAGCCTGTTGATGGGCCTGCCTGCCACATGTCTTTCCATTCTACTCTATCCAGCCACAAAAGTGATTTCCCTAAAGCACAGGTCTGCCATGTCATCCCTATCCTGTCCCCTTTCCACCCTACCCCCACTCAGTAAACTCAAAGGGTTTCTTATTGCCTCTAAAATCAAACACAAAATCCCTCTGGTGTTCAAAGCCCTTTATAACCTAACTCACTTTCCACCTTTCCAGATACTCTGTAATTCAGTGACACTGACATTCCTGCTCTTCCTCAAATGAGACATTCTATCTTTTAGCTCAGAACATTTTCTCTTCCTATCCTTCATACCTGGAATCCTCTTCCTTCTCATTTTCACTTGCTGACTTCTGAAACTTCAAGTTTCAACTAAAATCACATCTTCTTTGTATGTATTTGTTACTTTGTTTTCTCCTCCATTGGACTGTAAGCTCCTTGGAAGGCAGAGATGTTTTTTGCTTCTTTTTGATTGCTCAGCACTTAGTACGGTGCCTGGCACATAGTGGGTGCTTAATAAATGTTTGTTGACGAACTGATCGACCTACCCCATTGATGACAACCTGGATCCAATCTATTGTTGGTTAGGACTAAAGTAGGTCAGTCTAGTGATTCAATAAAATAATTCTGTACAACAAAATGCCACAAAATCAAGTTTATTAGCAAGGGATTAAAAAACACATTTTCAAAGTTAAAGATGCTTCCTCCCTCCATCTCTACAAATAGAAGTCCAAGACCCCAGGAGAGCAACACTGTAGGAAGCTGGAACTCAGAAATGACTTCAAAGCAATCCGCTATCACCCCTCCCGCATGCAGTTCCTAGCACACTTGAAGCACACAGAAAGTCAAAGATCTTTAAAAAAAATCAGTTCATTTGCCACTAGAGCCACTACCCAGTATGTAGACTTACTAAGAGAGGTGAAAAAGGTGAAGGAAGAATGAGAAAGTGGGGTGAAAGAGCAGAGGAAGAAGGGACTCTCCATGCTCTCAAATAGAAATTTGTTCTTTTCTATGCGAAGGCATGGTAGACCAGTTGCTTCTACCCAACTATTGTCTTCAGCACCCCAACTCCTAACCAGCATGGTTTACCACACAATCTAACAAACCGATTTCAGCTGAGGTGATGAATAATTCTTTCAGACTGATATCCTACTTGTGGAGAGTAGAGAACCACTAGATGCTAGAATAAACTTTTCCAGATTATTTCCACATCTGTACAAATCACCGGTCTAAATAATAATGGTTTATATGTTATATTACTTGTTTTAGAATCATAAAATGACATTATTTCAGAGTTGGAAGGGATTTCAGAGACCACTTAGTCCAACTGATACATGGCTAGAAATATAGTCTATTACAATATGAAAAATGGTCATCCAACCTTTAATCAAAGACCATAAGTATGGGGGACTCTTATCCAATACTGGAAAAGCCCAGCTCACTTTTGGGAAGCTCTAAAATGAAGTGTTTTCTTTTGTTCTCTCCACCCTCTTACATTGAACCTAACTGCATCTTTGAACCTTCTACCTACTGGTTCTATGTCTGCCCTCTTGGGCTATGCAGAATGAGCTAAATTTATTTTCCACAAGATAGTAATTCAAAAACTCAAAAATGGCTATGATGTTCCCCTTCTCTCCAAAATACCTACTGTATCCATCCCCTTCTCTTTACTCCTAAAGTCACCAGCCTATTTGGAGCCCTAATTACTTCTCTTCTGGATTATTGAAATTGTATACTAATTGATCTTTATGCTTTCAGGGTGACTTGCCTGCCTTTACTCCACAGAGCTGCTAAAACATTCTTCCAAAGCCCAGGTCTGATCATGCCACTTCCTCACTGACAAATATTTAATGGTTCTCTAGTTCCTCTAGTCTAAAAATGAGATTCCTCAGCTCACAGGGGAGACATCTTCACAATTGGGCTCCCACATATACCTTTATAGACATTTTTTAAAAACATTTCTACCTCTTGACCACTCTCTTTTCCAACCAAACTGGCTTACTTATCATTCCCCAGCACATTTCTCACATCCTTCTAAAGAGGCAAATCTTGTCATATATCTAAGAAGTTAGAACAAAATGTCCTTTTCATATTATATACAGGTAAGACCAGAGATGCCCTTAGGGATCATGAAATCAAAAGCACATCAAAGACAAGAAATTGTCTCATGAAGACTCTTTCCCCTGGTCTACAAATAGTCTATGAAGGACGGCAGTCTGTTCTGAAGTATGGCTTAAAGTGAGCCAAACCTTTTCTCTTGAGCTGTATTTAATGCTTGTGAACCATGAGTAAAGTATGAATAGGAGATGTTCCTCCCTTTCTCCCACCCACTAGCCATGGGAACCTAAAGTGAATATTCCAGTGGTTATAAAGGAGAGAAGAAAAATTGCTTTAAATCAGAAATTCTATCTGTTTGTGGCCACTATTGACAAAAAGACTTTTTCCTCTCTCAGCTGTGCCTGCTTTATATAACATGAGATGAAAACTTTGAAAAAGTCATTTCACATTCTTGTGCCTTGGTTTCTTTACATGTGGAATAAGGGAGTTGAACTTCCAGCTCTAGTGTCCGATGTGTTCAAAAACAAGCAAAAACCACCCCGGAGAAAACAAGTCTTATGTGGGTATGAATGGAAGGCGCTGTGCCTCTCCAACTGGTTGTCTTGGCCAGATCAGCTGCATGAATTATGACCATTATCAATCATCGTTTTAACTGTGACTAGCTACTTTAAGAGATTTCTTTATTCATCCCTAAGAGAAATTACTGAATTTTTGAAGATTAAATTGTTATCCACAAAATTGAAAAGAGTTAGAGTGGGAGGAGAGTTGGATTCAGAGGAAGCAGAGTCCAACCTGGGAAAAGAGACTAATTAGTCAAATTCTAATAATTGGACTTTTTAAATTATCTTTTGGAATACATTATTTAGTAGTAGATATCATGACCTTTCCCAGATGGTACTTAAAAAATTAAATTCAGCAAAAAAAATGTTAAGGCACATTTTATTGTTCATTAATAGGGTGAATAGATTTAGCATTTTGTTAATTAGGGAATTGTTATTTATGCTTAAAGAGTTGCTGGTGAGTTTAGAGTTAGGCATTATAGAAATCAATTACTAATTTGGAAAAAAAAATATAAAAGGAAGCATCTAGTTTTTTTGTAAAGAAAGTATATTGTAGAAAAATGACTTATCCTATGAACAAGGTGCTTTGTATTAAGGTTGAATATAAATCTTAAAGTTTTAAATATGAAAATTTTCTGCTTTAGTTCTAGGAAAGATCCTAAATATCATTCTTCTCCACTTCTTTATTTGCCAAAAAAAAGAAATTTAAAAAATAATAGAATAAAAAAAATATCACTGTGTCTTACAGAGGCATTGTGCAGAGGGACTGATTAAAAATTTTAAAGCATTCGGAAAGCATGAAGAGGTTAATAGTATATTGAAGTCCCAATTTTGATGATGAGGTATTATGTGTATTTAATTGCTTTATTTGTGGAGAAGATGTTTCCTTTTAATTTCTCCTCCATTTCAAAAGATATATTTACTATGTTCATCATTCCTATAAATGGGATAGCAATTAAAATAATTTTAGTAAATGCTATGTGCCTTAATACCCCCATTAAGAGAAAGAACACCTTGAACCAATTGAAAAGAAATCCAGGGCTAATTTTATTTTTTTTCCCCCAGAGATTCATTTGAATAGAAACTTGCATGAAATTACTGGCCTAGACACGTTTCCTCTTCTTCTGATGATAGCCTATCCAGATCACCTTTAAATTCCAAAATAAACCTACTGATGATTTTATTAAGGTAAGACATTCTATCAAGAAAAGGTAGATTGATATCTTTTAGGACTGTTATAGTCATTGAAGCCTACAGGGAAAACCTTATGTCAGCCCTATTCAAAATATTCTTGTTCAGTATATTCATCATGAATGAATTTATTGCAACAATTTAAACAATGCGAATTCTAGGGCAATTTTAATTGCATGTGAAATACATAAGACTTAATTATCTGGTTTGAACATTGCCTCAAATTTTCCTTCAAACATGTTTAGAAAGAAATTAAATGTCTAGTTCTGATTGAAATGTCAACTGTTCTACTTGCTAAGTGTAGTCATGGTTGTTTTTGTTGTTTTTTGTTTTGTTTTCTATCTTTACTTAGTGTTTATCATAGAGATCTAAGATGGAAGGGTTTCATAATTTTACAGAAGATGAAACTAAAATTACCGCTATTTAGCAAGACTATGTATTGAAAAAAACAAACTGCACATTGTTTCTCATAATGCAATCTATATGCCATCAAAACTGTCCTATCCTCTGTCTCCAAACTAGAGAACTCCTTTACATCCCCTCCCCCACCACGTTTTCTCTTCTAAAACCTCTAGCTTCTTTTGTATCACAGCTCACAGGCTACCACCAATATAAGATCTTTCTTGGTTCTGCTATTGGTTAGTTCTCTCTCAATCTCACCTCATGAAATTACTATATAATTTGTATACAGCTAGATCCTAATTAGAGGGAATCCCTAGAAATGTTTGCATTATTCAAATTTGCATATTTCCATTGGGCTGGGACCAAGTCTATATTTTACATAATTATAACTTCAACTAGCTCACATTCGAATACATGCAAACACTTTAAGGGATTCTTTATTCACACTGATGGAGACTTGGCTATACATTTCTCTGTCATGCATGCTCTTTCATCCTAGTAAGCTCCCTCAGGGCAGGGACTTTTTTTTTGGTCTTTATAGTGCCTGGCACGTAGTAAGTGCTTGATAAATGGTTGGTGAATTAAAGTGAAAGTATAAAGACAGGAGACCACAAGAAATAAGAATATTCTGGGGTGGGGAAAGCAATTTTATGATTACTATAAACTTAAAGATAGAAATTCATCAGACTTTGAATCATATTCCTTTGGGGTAAAATAAAGAATGAAAACATTGTCTTATCACATACTTATTTGTGCCTCTGAAACTAATTGAGTGAATTTTCTTCTGTTTATTTGTGTGATAAGTGGTATGTGATAAATGTACCACAACACGGTGCTGCCAAAACCATACCTATCCATACTGGTTCATTCTAGTGGTTCCTGCAAGTATATACAAGGTAAGCTGTCACTTAATTAGTTAATTAACCAGTAAGCAAGAGAGTATAACATAAAATCTGTCTACAGATGGAGCTTGACTCCAGTCATCAATGAGAGGGGGAGAGAGAATTCTCTTAGACAAGACCTCTTCAGTTCTACTACAGGAGATCCCTTCATCGTATCAATGAAAATTTTGTCAAGCTTGATTGTTTTCTCTAGATCCAAAGTGTCAAATAGAAGGCCTGCAGGCAGCAAGCTATCCTCAATACTCCTGAAAGTTGCTGGAACGAGATTAAGATGTAATTGGGAAATATTTAACAAAATCAACAAAATATCATAAAACATAAGTAACTTTACATTTTCAAACTAAGTCTATATGCTGCTGGCAGGGATCCTTATGTATGTATTAAGGGCCCCTGTTTCTATTTGAGTTCAACACCATTGCTCTAAATGGATTCAAAATTTAATTTTGGGGAAAAGAAAAGAGAACATCAGACTGATTTATGGGAATTGTGAGACATCTCTATGTAGTTCCAGTCTTCATCACAAGTCTGGAAAATTCAATTCAATCAGGCCAATTGTTTATATTTCATATTATTCCACAGGCAATTCATAATGTATCCACATACATTTTTATTACATAAAGAATATGGATGAGGTTTTGGTTAAGATGTGGGGTGTTTAAGCCCAAACATGTCTCTCTCTTTCCATTCTCCTGATACTTTGTTAAAGTGGAAAAACCTCCTCCCAAGTGTTTCCTGCTTTCCCTGGTCAGAGAAGGAAACACTAGTATTTTGAATCTGTGGGAAGAAGGAATATGTCCTTCTCCTGTCTCTCTAGTTGTCATGACTCCCAGAAGCTACTTGTCCAGGTGTCCCAAAATCCAATTCTAAGGCAGAGATGATATCCGATCTGACTTGCCTTAGCAGCAAGACTCTGTGGTCCCAGAAGACAGTGTGCATCTTTCACATTGTCTTGGTCACAAAATGTAGATGGAGGCTCAGGCTATGGCCTAAATGGTACTCATGTCCTAAGATGTTAGGCAGAGTGACCTATGACTCTCTGGATGGAATGGCCCCAGGATATATGTTGTATATGTGTATGTGTGTGTGTGTGTGTGTTTGTGTTCATATGACAAACCTCAGCAGGAATGAGAGCAAAAGAAATAGAAATTTGGAAATATTTGGAAATATGTGCCCATACACAATTCTTATCTTTCCCATAACTTACTGATCTCTTTTCTTTAGTCAATTCCTGAGAGGCAACAGAAACCTTTGCTACATTTTAATCTTTTATCCTAATCTAAGTCTGGCACAATCTTCTCCCTTAATATTATAGACTTCATTCTGTCACGAACCTATTATTCTCAGTCATGGATTAACCACACCCTAAGTTATCCTGGGATCTGCACCTCACCCCAACCTCACACCCCAACCCCAGCATCTCAGGCACTTTTCTCAAAGTAGCATAGACAGAACTCAGAAAATGCTCAATCCCTTTTAGTGATATAAGACCAAGAGTAATGAATAACTTCTTAACAATACTTCAGATTGGGTCATGTAAAAGTAGAGTACAATATGACTGTTATCACCCAATTCCTGGATGCTAGAGTTCTTTTAATGCTGCATAAAACCACATTAGCTTTCTTAAGTGCCACATTACACTGCTGATTCATTTTGAGTTCTGAGTCCTCTAAGATTTTATTTAAACTGCTATCTTTCCATACTTCATTTCATACTCATAAAGACACATTTTGGAATCCAAGTGGGAGACTGTTTTTATCCCAATTAAATTTCATTTGACTAGATTCAGTGTCTTATAGTATTGACATTTTTATATTCGGATTGTCATCCAATGAGTCAATTAGCTGTATCTCTGAGTTTTGTATCATCTGTAAATTTGATAAACATGCCATCCATATTTTTGTCCAACTTATTTATTTTTTAAAAGTTAAATATCACAGAGCCAACACAGATTGATCCCTAAGTCCCTGCGTTAGAGAACTCTGTCTAATGTGGCATTTTTTGAGGGGAGGGGTGAGTACGGATAAGGAAAGGATGATCTAGAGCCATGATTTCACTGCTATGGGAAACTATCGGTATAGAAATTCCCTCCACCAATACAGGGATAATTGAACTATATTTGTTCTGTTTGGCCATAGAGGGGGAGAATCAGGAGCAATAGATAAAAGATGAAAAGAAGCAAACTTAGGTTTAAGGTCAGAAGAACCTCCCCCAAAATTAATGTGGTACAAAAATGGAATGTGTTACCTCAAGAGATATGGGTTCACCATCCTTGTAGGCCTTCAAGCAGAGAATGAATGACTGCTTGTCAAAAATGTTACAGTTGGGATTCCTTTCATGATTGGGTTGGATTATAAAGCTGTTTAGGCTTCTTCCAGCTCTCAAATTATGTGATTCAAAAAATGACTAGACCCAAAAGTGAAGTCATTAGTGGGTCTGCATCAACTTGGGTATGGACTGACTCCAATTTGACACTGAACCATTAATCACTACTCTTTTTGTCTGGACATTTAATCAGTCTTGAATTTGTTAGCCACGTGCCTCATTTGCCTTCATATCTTAGAATACTGCACTTTCCTTATGACCACCTCCTTATATTGGGGAGTTCCTCCCTAGAGCTACATTTTGAGGGGGCTCAGCCTGGAATTACTAAATATCTCTTCCAGCTTTTTCCTCAGCTTTTTTATTAATAGTATTTTCCCAGTTATATGTCATGACAATTTTAAGCATTTGTTTTCACAAGATTTTGAGATCCACATTTTCTTCCTCCCCTGCCCCTTCTGCAAATGAAAGGCAATTTGATATAGGCTCTACGTGTGCTATCATGTAAAACATATTTTCACATTTGTCACAGTTGTGAAAAAAGAAACAGATCAAAAGGAAAAAAATGGAACAAAGAATAAAGTAAGTTTTAAAAAGTATGCTTTGATTGCATTCAGAGTCCATAAGTCCTTTATCTGGATGTGGATAGCATTTTCCTTCATACTTGTCTTGGATCATTGCATTGCTGAGGAGAGATTCATAGTTGATCATCACACAATGTTGCTGATACTGTGTACAATGTTTTCCTGGTTCTGCTCATTTTACTTTGCATCAGTCTGCATGAGACATTCCAGGTTTTTCTGAAATCTGCCTGTCCATCATTTTTTATTGCATAAGTTATATTCATATACCATATCTTGTTCAGGCATTCTCCAATTTATGAGGTTCCCCTCAATTTCCAATATTTTGCCACCACAAAAAGGTCTGCTATAAATATTGTTGCACATGTGAATACTTTCCCTTTTTTTGTGATTTCTTCAGGATACAGAATTAGTAGTGGTATTGCTGAATCAAAGGATATGCACAGTTTGATTTCCCTTTGAGCATAGTTCAAATTGTTCTCCAGGATGTTTGGACCAAAATAATTCACAACTCCACCAAAGTACATTAGTGTCTCAACTTTCCCACATCCTCTCCAACATTCATCATTTTCTTTTTTTTTTTTTTTTTGGTCATATTAGCTAATCTGATAGGTGTGAGGTGGTACCTGAGAGTTATTTTAATTTGCATTTCTCTAATCAAAAGTGATTCAGAGCACTTCTTCATATGGCTATAAATAGTTTTGACTTCATTTGAGAACAATTTATCAATTGGGGAATGGCATGTAGTCTTATAAATTTGACTCATTTCTCTATATATTTGAGAAACGAGGCCTGTATCAGAGACACTTGCTGTAAAGATTGTTTCCTGGCATTCTGCTTTCCTTTTAATCATGGTTGCATTGGTTTTATTTGTGCAAAAGCTTCTTAATCTAATATAATCCTCTCTGTCTCTTGTTTGGTCATCAGCCTATAACTCATTTAACTTCTCCTTTAAGAATCTGGATGCTATACCACTTGGTGCATACATGTCTGTTCTTGATATTGCTTCATTGTCCATGGTACCTTTTAGCAAGATGTAGTTTCCTTCCCTATCTCTTCTAACTAGATCTATTTTTTGCTTTTACTTTGTCTAAGATCAAGATTGCTACCCCTGGTTTTTTTTTTAACTTCAGCTGAAACATAATAGATTCTGCTCCAGCCCCTTACCTTTAGTTTCTGTGTGTCTCTCTGTTTGGTGTGTTTCTTTTAAACCTCATACTGTAGGATTATGATTTTTTATCTACTCTGCTATCCACTTTCATTTTGTAGGAGAGTTCTCCCATTCATATTCACAATTATGACTGCTGTGTATTTCCCTCCATCCTATTTTTCCTCCTGTTTGTCCTCTCTCTCCTTTTACACTTTCTCTCAGCCAGTGTTTTGCTTCTCTCACCATCTTCCTTGATCTGCCCACTCTTCTGCCCCCCCCTTTTACTTAATCTCCTCCACTCCTACTTTCCTATAGAGTAAGATAGATTCAACTAATTGTGTATATTATTCCCTCTTAAGCCAATAGATGTAAGGTTCAAGCAATGCCTATTGCCCAGCCTCCTATCTTTCCCTCTATTATATTAGGGTTCTGGTGCCTCTTCTTGTGAAATTATTTACCCCATTCTACCTCTCTCTTCCTTTTGTACTCAGTATACTATTCTTTCTATCCCTCAATTATTTTTTATGTCATTCCCTCAAATTCATTTTATACCTGTACCTTTTGTCTATATATATTTCTTTTAGCTATGCTATTAGTAGCACAATTTTTAAGAATTAGAAGTATCATCTTCCTATGTATAATTATAAACAGTTAAGCTCCATTGCATTCCTTATTTTTTCTTTTATCTTTTTACCTTTTTTGGTTTCTCTTGGGTCTTGATATTGGAGATCGATTTTTTTTTCACTTCTGATCTTCTATTTGACCATTTTTCCCTTGAAGTATTATGCTTAATTTTGCTGGATAGGTGATTCTTGATTGTAGTCATAGCTTCTGTGCCTTCTGGCATATCTTCCACGTCTTCTGTTGCAGCTGCCAAATCCTGTGTAATCCTGATTGTAATTCTCTGATAATTGGATTATTTCTTTATAATCACTTTCAATATATTTTCCTTGACCAGATAGTTCTGAACTTTGAGTACAATGTTCCTAGGAGTTTTTATTTTTGGATCTCTTTCCTGAGATGATCAGTGAATTCTTTCAATGCCTCTTTTGCCCTCTGGTTCCAGGATATCAGGGCAGTTTTCTTTGATAATTTCTTGAAAGATGTTGTCCAGGTCTTCCTTTTGATTATGGCTTCCACTTGCCCAATGCTAACTTTTAAGGAGTTGTTTTCCTCAATTAGCACTTTCTTTTCTATTTGTCCAATCCTACTTTTTAAGCAGTTGTTTTCTTCAGTGGGTTTTTGTATTCCTTTTTCCATTTGGTGAATTCTAATTTTAAGTAGTTGTTTTCTTTTTCTAAACTGTTGACTTTTTTCATAATTTTCTTGTAAGACTCTCATTCCTTTCCCCAATTTTTCTTCTGATCCTCTTATATGATTTCTAAGCTCTCCTTTGAGCTCTTATATTAGTTCTTTCTGGGCTTGAGACCGCTTCTTGTTTTTCTTTGGGGTTGTGCCCATAGATGCTTTGATATTGTTGTCTTCTGAGTTTGTGTCTTGGTCTTCACTGTCACCATAATAACTTTCTATCGTCTGATTCTTCTTGTTGTTGGTTTTTTGCTCATCTTTTTTGGTCTCTCTCCCCATTTTTTTTTTAATTTAACCTCTGCTCTAGGGTGGACTGGGCACTTTCTCAGGCTTCTTGTGCCAGTGGCTGCAGGCTGTTTATGTAGTGCTGCACTGATGTTGCCCTAAAAGCCACAGGGGATCTTTGTGTCTGGTGTTGCACTGAGAGGGGGTGAGGTAGAGGGTGGCTGGTGCTATTGGAGGCTGTAGAAGTCTGACAGCCTACCTGGTGCTGAGCTGGGGTGCTAATGCTGGCATGTGCTGAGGCTGGTGGGGTGTTTCTGCATTTTTCCAAGACTACACTGAAGCATGTGTCCTTGTGGCCACTGGAGGTTGCCTGTTTGCTTGGAGCTATGCTGAAGCACGTGGTAGTTCTCAGAGGTGGAGTGTGCCTATTCCTCTGACTATGCTGAGGCATGTGGGGTGTCGTGGTTTTGGCATTTACCTGCTCCATTGAACTGGGGCTCAGGATATACCTCTGGTTTGCTGAGGTGGGGCTTGCTGCTGGCTTGCTAGGATGTTTCTGGTCCTGACTGCACTCTTCCTTTACTGAATTGAGACAGACCTTTCCTGCTGATCTTCCAAGTTTCTTGGGTTCAAAGATTGTTTCACCCCATCTTTTTGTTGCTTCTGCTGTTCCAGGATTTGGGGGCGCTATTTTATGGTCATTTAGAAGTGAGTATGGGAGAGTTATGGTGATTTACTGCTTACTCCACTATCTTGGTTCCTGGAAGTTCTATTTCCAAAATATTTCTTAAAAACCAATAAATAATGCCTATAGCAGGATGACATCTACCATAGAAAATAATTTCTAATGGTCTTCCTATACTTATTTTTTTTCATCAAGTACTTCTTTGATGCACACATAGAATATTTTCTCCAAGATTTTATAGGTATGACAGAGCTACTATATTGGTTTATAGGTAGTAAGGTTCTAAGTCTCTTTTTCATTCATTCATTCATTTATCTGTTTACTCATCCATTTATCTATCTATGTATATATTTCTTTCTTTCTTATTTTGAAGGGGTAGCAAAATGGTGGTACTCAAAATTTGTGATCTTTTAGACATTTTGTTCATGGCCTGCTACCCCCAATATCTTTTCCTCTTGAGGCATTTTGAAAATTGTCTCCAGGTGCTTTTAAAATTGTCATACTTAATATGGTTTTTTCATATTATCTCATGCCATTATCCCTGATTTCTTCTCCTTAAGCATCATTACTAGCCTTTTGCATAGTTGCAGCCAAAGATTTGGTAACAAATTTCTCATACTTTGGCTGGCCCTCAGATGGCACACAATCCTGAGTCTCAATTTCTTCATTCGTAAAATAAGGTTTGGATCATATATCCTTTAATTTTTCTTCCTCTCTTTATATCTATTTTCTATGATCTCACAAAGGTATCCAAGTAGGACTTTATTGGAGACTTGAAGTTTTATGTTAACTTTATAGAATATTTATCATGAAATCCAGTACCTTCAAACATGTAACAGTGATAAAAAAATAGCTTACCTGTATATAGTGCTTTATTTAGCTCAGAAGAATGTTTGATTTCAGGAGACTTAGTTTTAAAGTATAGTTCTGACAATTGCTTATTGGCTATCTTACCAAGGACAAGTCATTCAATCTTCTTGAAGCTGATGCTTCATATATAAAATGGGGATAACACTCACACTAATTACAAAACTCCGCTAATTTTTTGTTCCTGGGATGAGCAGTGGAGTTAGAGGGGAGGACCTCACCAGAGTTGCTTTCCAAAGTGTGATAGCCTATCCTGGATTACCATAAAGTTTTTTCCATTGTTTAAAGTCAGATGAAAACAAAATACTTCAGGAGTAAATGGGACTGGCCATGCAAATGTGGAATAGTAGTAGAGCTCTGCGGATAGCCTCAATGGGATATAAAACAATGTGGTTTTTCAACCATTGAAGAAAGAAGACAAATTCATTAGGACAAAGCCATTACTTTTACTGGGTACAGGGACTGAACAGGGCAAGAAGCATGCCCCAGGGTGGTGTATTCTTCGTCTTCTAAAATTCTTTCCCTAGGGCAAAGCTCTAATGAATATATCATAGTTATGGCACTCCTACTTCAGTGTTATGAGGAAAGAAATTTACAAAAAGCCTCCAAGTGCTGCACACATGTGAGTTTTCAATATGGTAAGGAAAATAATTAACATGTATTATCTTATTCGATAATCACTATGACCCTGGGAGCTAGTATAACTATAACCGCCTCTACTTTATTGATCAGAAACTGAGGTTTAGAGAGATCAAGCAAATAATTGGTTAGAACCCAGTTGAGAAAGTTGCAAATAGAATCCAGGTGTTACTATTCCAAGTCTAGTCCTTTTCAGCTATAGATGACAGCTTCCAACTTCCTTCTACAGGGAACGAGAACAATGATCTCTTCAGCACACTTTTCTCCATTTTTGCTTTGATGATCAGATTAGATAAATGAACAGATGTGGTTGATACCATTTGTGGCAGGTGTAGGTCTCTATTCACAGAGCTTATATGTAATTTATGTTTAATAGGAACATTTCCCTATATGCTTTATATAGTATTTCCCCACATGGATAAATTTAACGGAAATACTTCTGATTTAACAGAGGTATGATGGCTCTAATTCAGCATCTGTGTTTTTTAGCAGGACACAGTTTTTGGCCCAAATGATGAATTCAATCCAAAATGAATAGTTGATTGTACATGTGGTGTGGTACATTTGGGAGATCAAGGGCTGTGGGTTGTGAAATTCCTATGTATACCAAAAACACTCTAAAGGGAAGTTCTCCTTTGCTTTGGCTGAAATATAAACAAGCCAAAGGATGACGTAAAATAATTTCCATTTTCCCCTTCCATTCTTCTCTTTCTAAAATGCTCTAAACCTAAAATAGATTAAGAAGACTTTGGTTGTGGGAGACTGTAGCATGGGATAGAAATAAATACTCCAAATACTTACTACATATGATAGAACCAAAGATCTTGCCAAATGCCACCACTCTTTTGGGTAGGAATGAAGAGAAAGAAAAATATATTCGCTACAGAAGACACGAAGAGATAAGAATCTAGCACCTATTAGCTTATAGCTAACAGGGAAGTATAATGCAAAACATTCTGGGTCTAGAATTAGGAAAATAAGAAATCCTACTTTCCTTTCCAAAACCACTTAAAAATGACATGGGAGTAATAATTTCAACAGCATCTTTTTCTCAGGGTTATTGTGAGGAGCAAATGAAGTAATATATACAAATGTACAATGCTATGTAAAATGTGTGTTCTTTGGGTATAGTTAGAAACAAAATGTTTTAAATTTAGAGTATCCAGCCAGCCACATAAAGAAGGTAAGAATGGAGTGCTTTTCCTGATTCGACATTTTACTTTTTATCTTAACCTTTCCTTCCAAATATACTATTTGGGACTATAAGTCTAATTGATAAAAAAGTTCTTGGAAAATCATTACTGGAAAGAAAAAATAAACCTGCTGAATAAGTATCATCTGCATATCTGAGTTAACTCCTTCCAATTAAATTCAATAAATATTGATTTTTAAATCTCCTTACCGGGCTGTGGGTGAGGGGATAAGGAAGGAAAGGCCCCTGCCCTCAGAGAGATTACATTCTATTGGGGAATGATGAAATGTGCACACACACACACACACATAGAGTATATACAAATGTAAACGATGATTTCAAGACAGAGATTACTAACAACTAGGGTCAAGAAGGGTGTGCTTATCTACATAAGATTATATGGTCCCTTAAAAATATTAAATCTGTTGAAGTAACCCTGGACTATGGCAAGAAGAGCTCAATTACGTGACTAATTAATCCATGATTGCCAAACATCACTTTCATACAAATGTCATCACAAATTTTTCAAATTTTCTCTTTTTTATTCATTTTATCACAGTTTTGGATATCTTGGTAACATTTAACTATTCTATTTGCAATGAAAAGTTCATATTATCATAGACGGATCAATTGTATCATTTTCCCCTCTAATTAAAAACTTTTAATCCATAGGTATGGCTCCACATAGAATTTCTTATAGAAAACATATGCACCAAATAACCAATCAAGCCACTGTCTTTCATAAATATTTGAAAGTATGTGCTGTATGTGTTGTTCTCTTTAATTAATTGCATATATCTTAGCAAAAAATAAACTAAACACTTCTTTCTGCTCAAGAACTCCCTTTTTGTGATCCAGCAAAATGTTGTTTGTTGTATCTAATTGAAGGATACAGCGTTCAAGCTGTGTGTAGGTGATACATGATTTTTTCACCCCTGCTGACAAGCACATTGGCTGCTGTGTAATTCTTTAAATTGATTCAATCAAACTCATGCTGTTTATACTTTTAATTGATTGAATTAAAACAGTATTTTAAACATTTAATCATTTCATTAGACAAGGGTCTGTTTGCTCATTGCAAGCCCCATCCAGGACTGAATAGCTGGCTTTTTAGGTTGTAAAGTCCCTAGATTTAGTCCGGGGAGGGGTGAGTCAATTTATTTTGCATCATGGTGAAACTAGGATTGCATTTCTTCTCACTTCTGAAAAAGCAAGTTGCATTTTGGTATTTTGGCAATGTCTGCAAACATAACACATATGGCATATTGTATGGAGTGTTCACTTGGAATATTGGCTTTGGTTTTTGTTTTCATTGATTTTCACCAAAATGTTCTTCACCATATCTCCTTTTTCTAGTTCTTGAATTTCATCATATGAGCATATCATCTTAACATATATTAATATACTTATTCCAGGTGCTACTCACAAACTCACCTTTCCCCCTTTTTCTATTCAAAACCACCCAAGAATAGTCTTCCAATCATGGGTGCCAGGCCACTAAATCCCAGGAAAAAATAATGAAGTTGATGTTTTCCTTCTTGTGTTTATGTCTTTAATCTACCATACTTGTTCCTCATGTTTTATGATTTTTTAGATATGCACTTGAGACCATGAGTTTTAACATGGGTTCTTTCCTTTGCTTTTATACTGTATTTCTGGGCAAGCCTATTGCTGTTCTTCCTACATGTTAGGAACATTTTTTACTATGGGAGAAATACACAGACAATTTTCTGCAGACCCTGAGCCCAAGAACCTGAAAAATAGTAGTTTCTACTATAAAAGTAGACCTGCTCTGAGCAGTCCATTTGGAGAAAGGGCCCATCAACTCTACCACTTCTAACCTCAACTACCAACTACTTGCCATCAGCCTAGCTGAAGTAGCAAAGCAGCCAGAGGAAGAACTAAGAAGCAATATATGCAAGGCAGATTTAACCTACACAACCTTACCTCCCCCCAGACTATAGAAGAGGCAGGCTAAGAATTTGAGTTAGTCCCAAAGCACTGGGAATACTAGTGCTCCCCATACAACTGACTCTGCTTCTAGCTTGACTTTTGCAGCTATCATTAAGGAAAGCAACCGTTGTAGAGAAGGAGTCGACCATTCCCACTACCACCAACTCTGATGACCAATCAACTACCACCAAAAAGCAAATAAGCTCAGTCCTTAGAACAGCACAATCCTTTGGACCACCAGGACTACTTCCAACCTGAATCTCCCTCTAATAGCCTAGAACAGCAATCCTTGCTGAGGAGTAAGCTCATAACTTCCTTTGCAGAAACTTTACCTCCTACCTCCTGAGCAGCCACAGCTACATTTAATGACCTAGAGAAGAAAGTTTTTTTTAAGCCACTAAATTACTTGGCACTATCAAATGAATCAACATCAGAATCATTTAATTAATGGAAATGACATTAAAGAAAATACATTACCATATGTGTTGTCTCTATATCCCAAGGACTACCTGGCCTTTTCACCCAACTTTCAACAGAGACTTCCTATGTTTTGTCTCTACCCTTTGAATGTTAGCTCCTTTAGAACAGGTGCTTTCTCACCTTTCTATTTATATTTCTAGAGCTTATCCCACTGCTTTGCACATAGTATGCATGTAATATGTGTTTTTATGGTGATTCATTTATTCTCAAAGTCTTTTATGGAGTTTTTTGTAAAGATGTTAAGAAAATATATTCTTACTCTAACAAACAAAATATACATTCTCCTTGTCTAAGAGACCATGTTGCCTACATTTTAAGCCATGTTTCAAAAAAAAATCCCAATATTCTTCTCATATACTATTATCTTATCCAGCTGCTAATCTCCCAAATTCGTAACTCTCTTTTGATCCCTTTTCATGGATAAAAGTGATTTAAAACAAAATAAACATCACTGCCTGTTCTAAGATTCTCACTCTCTTACCAAAAACAATGTTCTTATTTAAGGTTTTGTGTGTGCATGTGTGTGTTTAACATGAAAACCAGAATGGGTGGTTTATGTTATAGATTCCTGTAGTAGAGGTTTCAAATCCATATTCACTCACATCTGGCTCATTCCTCTGCTTTCTGCTATTGCAAAGAATAGCAGGCTGTCACATGATTAATTAAGGGACTGAGGTCCTGTAATATACTATTGGTCACCAGATGGAGCTCCAGCTACCTGAGAGTCCCCTCTTCCACACTTCACCCCTACCACTTTATTTTTTTCTCTTCTATGTGACTGTGCCCCCAGGATTAGTAATGATTTAATGATATGAACTATGTGTAATGTGCCCATCAAATCACCAAAAGTAGGACTTTCTCTTATTTCTATTCTTCAAGCCCCTGTCTATAGTTAGTTTCCTCCTTCCTTCTTCACAACCCTTCACTGGTAAAGGCAATGAGGCTAATTTAAAAGAAACAAAGAACAATTAGCATAGAGGCACAAAATGTAAAATGGATCCATCACAATTTTAATGGACTTCTTTTCCCTATACTCATCCTCTTACTTGGTAGCAGAAAAAAAAAAAAGAAAGGTTGGGGTAAGTTTTAGAACATGTAGATATTTCCTCTGCAAGCTAATTGAAGGAACAGGAGATGGTGAAAGTACTGGAGATGGATTCCATTTGAGTTTGCCACAGTGACCATGTTTCATGACATAACACTCTTGGCTTGCTGTGTCAATCCCAAATCTAAATGTGCCCCTGCTTCTTCCCTAAGTAACTTACAGTTTTAGAAGTCTTTGTTAGAGCAAGGGGAATTGGGGAGGGATGAGGGCAGAGGATAGTTGTTGAAGAGTGATTCTCAGGTCTTGCCTCATTCTGGCCTCCCCCTCCCCCTTCCCTTCTCCCTCCTTCTCCCTTCTTCTCTCTCTCCCTCTCTCCCTCTCCCCCACCCCCCACCTCTTTCCTTATTGCAGTATGCTGTCTCTTTGAAAGTAAAAGGAAAATAGAAACATGAAGATTCTGGGGAAAGAATGCCTGCCCACAATTCCTAGCTTACTTGAGTCTTGCTGATTCTTTACCACATTCACTTTAAAGATGTCCTGGCAAAACATGAATTCATTCAGAATACATTATTGCTGATTTTCTGAAGAATGCAGAGCTACTCTTTGAGCTTTTTAACCTTCTTTTCTAAGAGGGAAATTAGTCTGCAAATACCTGATCATAGCAGAAACAAAACAAGATCCATTATAGACAGCTCACCGAAAAATTCAAATGACACTATATTTTCTGGAACCAAAATCTTAGTTCATTTCACTTGGCAAGCAATCTTCTCATGATGTCTTCACATTACCTAGACCAATCTTCAGAAAATTATATTAACAAATGGTATGTGACAACAGACATAAAGGTTTTTTCTGAGGTCCTATTTGAAGCTTTTCTAGTTTGGTAATATTTTCCAAGGCTTGAGATTCACCAGCATAGCTAGCATTCAATTTTTAATATTACTGGTAATTTAAGAGAGTAAAACCACATATATAGTTTTCATCAGCTGAATTTAAAAGTTACTTCAGGAAAAGTCCACTGACATGGTAGTGGATATTTTTTTTGGGGGGTGGTATCCTTTAAAAATTTCCCATTCTTTATTTTTAATCACTTCAACAGTATGCTACTCCCTAAAAGTGGATTTTGGAGTGGCCAGTGGCCGTATAGTATAGATCTTTTGCATTTCCAGGGATCTGATCGTGGAGATAAAACCTAACTATACAATGTACATGGAATGATAGAGTTACATCTGGAAAGAAACTGAAAGGCTATCTGGTTCACACTCTTCGTTACAGAAATGAGAAAACTGAAGGCCAAGGAAGTAAAATGATTGGTCCACAGCTAGGAAATATCAGAGGCAAAATTTGAACATAAGTCTTACAACCCCAGAAACTGTGCTCCTTCCAAACAGTGATACACATCCTCAGGAAATGAATCACATATGCAAAAAAAAATTTAAAGTCTCTATTCCTGCTTCTTCTATTGAGGAAGCAAAATGTATTTCATGAATGCATATTAGACTGGGAGTTCTAACTTGAACTGGCATGTATTGCTGAAAATCTACTGCATACTGTAGGAGGTAGCAAGAGTACAACAGACATGACAGCAATGCCTTAGCAATGGGAAAAAAGGTTGGGAAAGAATGACTATTTTATTCATTTATTTATTTGCTGCCTATAGTCATTATACATAAATATTATGAGTCATTTTGCTAACTCCAAACTAATGTTCCATTTCTAATTATTTATTAGACTACATAAGAAACTCATAATTACCCAATGTTGGAATGATATTTTCATTTGAGTTTTAATATTTTTCATACTAAAAGGAATAAAACAACTGATAGAATGGCTTTTGCATCAGAAAGAGGAGACAGAAACTCCCGAGGAGAAATTGAATTTTTTTTTTTGCTTCTTTTTGTTTTTATTTATTTATTTTTTTTTTTGCTTCACAAAATTAGAAATACAAAAGCTATGAAATGCCACTGTCTGTTCTAATCGTCAGTATATCTTGGCCATCTGAAAATCTGTGGACTTATTTTCCAAGGATGTTGTCCTGTTCCTATTCCTGATGTCCTTACTTGTTTGTGAGATAGGATTCTGGAAGGCATGCTATAAATTCACATTCTGGGTCTTAAAGTCAACATGAAAGGAACACAAATATTGACCTTCTCACCAGTTCATTGGCATGTTCTGGCAGAAATATACTGGAATAAGTCTGACAAATCTGAAATTTGTATTTTTTATGACACAAAACAAATACGATTTGTGGGAAGGGAGTAAAAATATTTTCTAAATCTCAGGTCAGGAGGAAAAACACTATGAACCATCATTGGTTTAAGAAATGAGTTGCCATGACTACTTGAAGCAGCTCTTAAGGTGATGTTTTTTTATTTAACTTATTTTTAGAAATTGAGTTGCCCTAACAACAGTCTCCACTTTGAAGTATACCAGCTAGATTAATGAATTTGTTTTTTGTTTTCAGGGAGCATCTTGCCTCTTCCTCTAAATTTCTTTTTGTTATAGATAAAATGAGATGGGGTAGAATTTAAATGGAATTAGGATAGACCTCTATATTGCCTACTTTTAAGATCCAACAGCAAATAACATGTCCAGTACACTGTGTTCCATTCTCTTTAGACTATCATAATAATAATAATAATAATAATAGTAATAATATTTTTTTTAAAAGGAGTACTTCTGAATGTCATACCATTAAGCTATTGTATGATATGTGGAGGGCAACCATGACAAGTATTTTTTGGTATAAGCCTAACAAACTTTCACTTTTTTCTCTATATATTTTTCCTCAAAATCTCTAGCAAGGTACACATATATGTTTATTTCTCTGCAAAATAAAACATTTCTATTTTTATCATTTTATTTACTTTTGTCTTTCAAAAATAAGGTAGACCTTACTAATGAAGATAAAAGAAAAGTGGTAGACATATCTTTCCACTTAAACCTCAATAAAAATGAATATCTTTGGGAGGATGAACAGTTTTACGAAAGTACTGACTATGAGATGTTCTTATATGCATTTACTTTCTAAATTTTTAAAATAATTATTTCAAATAAATTAATATTTAGCAAGATGCTTTTTGGTGGTCAACCTATCAATGAAAATAGCAACCACCCCAAAACTCAATACTTTTATAACAGCCCTCCCATTTTCAGGAATTAGATCCACTTTGAAAGATTATTTTCAGAACTAAGTAGATAAAAAAGATACTATTTTTTCTGTAAGGAAGTGATCTCCCTAGGTCAATGATAAGAAACTGAGCCAAAACATGTGTGACCAAGGCAAAGAAAACCAACAATGCTTTAATAGTTTAAAAAACCTGGCAGAAATTCGGCCTCTCAAACTGAAGAGGTTGGACTAGATGTCCTCCAGGGCCCCTTTCAGCTCTTGATGTTTGACTTTCTGTTCAGGAATGGAGAAATCTTATTGTCTGTGAATGTTGTTTGTAAAGTCTTCTAAATACTCTCTAAATTCTTTCCTTGATCCCTGTTTTCACCCAATGGCCACCTCAAAATAGCCAAAAGTTGGCTTCAATATATTTATCAATATATTTCAACATATTTATGTTCAATATATTTATCATCTCTAATTAACCTTGGATATATGTTTCCCATCGCTCCTGCCTTTGCAATGGAACCAATTTATGCCAGGCAGGCTATTTCTCTTGGCATGGTCATGCCTGCTAAGATTCAGATGGAATGATGGGAGAGAAGAAGTTCAGAGTGGCCTAAAGACATTTATTCATTCAAACAGGTGTTTTGTAAATCCTATTTTTGCACAAGTGCTGGTGTTTTAGCACTATTGGCCAGAGCAGGGCGAATTGTTTAGCCACATAAGGGATTAATTTGAGAAATTTTGGAGAAATGGAGGAAAATTTAAAGAATAACATTACCCATGTCTAGAATCTACAGGGTGTTCCTAAAGTCTGGACACATAGGCAATTGATGGCAATGTGGAGTTATTGCATAGAGTATATGTGAATCTTGCAAAGCGCATCAACCTTTGCATCACAAATGAATTGAAGAAGTTATTTGTTAATATTCCAATTAAATAAAATGTTGTTGAAAATTTCACTCATTTCTTGAAAATATGTATTTTTGCCTATGTGTCCACATTTGAGGAACACTCTGTACTGCTGGCTTCCATCACTGAAAGCTACATGAGAAGAATTGGGATTGTGGAGGATGAAGGACTCAAGGAAAAGGTGATTGGTAGGTGGAAGAAATGGTGAGAGGAACAAAATGGCAGATGCAGAGGAGGATGGGTCATATTGGCATAATAAATTTTTTTTAAAAAAGATGTAGGGTGTCTAGAGAAGGGCAACCAAAATAGTGAAGGAACTTAAGTCCACCACAAGTGAGGTTCAGGTAAAAGAATTGAGATGTTTAGCCTACAGAAATGAGGAAAATGATGACTGTCTTCTAGCATTTGAAAGTTTGCCACGTAGAAAAGGCAGAAGACATTGTCCTATTTGCTCCCAGAGGGTCTAATAGCTAATAATAGCTAATATTTATATAATGATGATTTACATGCCAGATTCTGTGTTAAGAACTTTCAAATATCATCGTATTTGATACTCATGGCAACCCTGGTAAGTAGGTGCTATTACTACCCCCATTTTACTGATGAAGAAACTGAGGCAAAAAGAGTTAAGTAAGTTACCCAGGTTCACATGGCTAGTAAATAACTGAGGCTAGATTTAAATTGAAGTCTTCCGGACTCCAGGCCTGGCACCCCTATACACTTCATCAACGAGTTGCAAGGTAGAAACTCAGAAGAGACAAATTAAGGCCCAGTGTCAGAAATTTTCCCCTAATGGTTGATTAGAGCTATCCAAAAGTGAATTGCCTTGGGAGGTGGTTGCATCTCTCTTATTAAGTGTCTTCAAGCAGAGGATGAAAGACCATTACTTAGGGATGTTTTAGTGAGGATTCTCATCAGGTATGGGTTAGATTATGTTTCTCCTGAGGTCTTTTTCAGCTCTAAATGCTGTGATTCTGTGAATATTACAAATAATCCTAGATCAAACACAGTGTTTGAAGAGGGGTCTCCCATTAGCTTAGAGAATAATACTTACAAATGGTTGAAAATGAGTTAATTATTAGAAGACAACATTATACATTAACTTACCCAATACTTAGTTTAAAATGATTTTATCTACAACATGCATTATCCCTTTCAGCTAAATAATTCCTTGATTCAAATATGAGATAATCTTATTTTGAAAATATATTCCTTCATATACTAAAATATACAAAGAAGAGTTTATATTTAAGGAACATTTTACAAAGTGCTTTCATCACAACCTTATGAAATAGATATAGAGCAAGTATTATTCCCATCTTTTACGTGAAGAGACTGAAGCTCAAAGTACTTAATTGAACTCAAAAGATATTTATCAAATACTTTCTATGGTTAAGATACTGTTCTGCTTGTTATAGAACTTGCTATAGAACCAATGACAAAACCAAAACTCATTACTTTTGAGGAGCCTACACTCTTCTGAGCATATCAGATATAACCATAGATGAGTACAATACACCTAAGAAAGTATAAGGCCCAAAGGAGAAATTGGATGAAAGTGGTTAGCAATGTTTGGGAAAGGCATTAATAGCTGACAGTAGGGATGATGGAGGTTTCAAAAGGGAAATGGCATCTGAGCCTTATGAGGCTTAAAGGATTTAAGATAAGAATTAAAAAATTATGTATAATTTATAGAATAAAACAAGCATTTTCATAGCATAGTACAATAGAAAAGATAATTGTACATGAAATTGCAAATCTACTATGTACAACTTGCTATTCCTTTTAAATATACAACAAAATTATCATGTAATTTTCTTCTTTTTTTCTTCCATCCCTACACTCTGTCCCTCCCCAGAGACAGCTACCACTAGACTCAAATAGGTATAGGCATATCTATCTATCTATCTATCTATCTACTCTGTGTGTGTGTGCGTGTGTGTATAAAATTATTCTACACATATTTCTATTTATCAGTTCTTTGTCTGGATGAAGAAAGCATCTTTCTTCATATGTTCTTTGTTTGTTATTCTGGGAATTTATAGTAGACAAAAGAACTTATTCTCTCAAAGTCATTCTTAAAACAACATTGCTGTTACTGTACACAATATTCTCTTGGTTTTGTTCATTTTGTTCTTCGTTATTTCATATAAGTCTTTCCATATTTTTCTGAAATCATTGAGCTCATCACATCTTATGGCACAGAATATCCCATCACAATCATATGCTACTTGTTTAGCCATTCCCCATCTGATAGGTGTCCCTGCAATTTCCAGTTCTTTGCTACCACAAAGAGAGTTGATATAAGTTTTTTAGAGCATATAGGTTCTTTTTCTTTTTCCCTAATTATCTTTGGAAATAAGCCAAAAAGTGGTAGTGTTGTTTCAAAGGGTATAGGTAGTTTAATAACTCTTTGGGCATAATTCCAGTTTGCTCTCCAAAATGATTGTATTGTTTTATAATTCTGCCAACAATGAATTAGCATCTCAAACTTTCCACATCCTCTCCAACATTTGTCCCTTTCTCTTTCTATCATTTTAGCCAATCTAGTAGGTATAAAATGATACCTCAAGGTTGTTTCAATCTGCATTTCTCTAATCAAAACAGTGATTTAGAATTTTTTTTATATGACCATAGAGATTCTGAAAACTAAAGCTGAGGAGGGAGTGAATTCCAGGAATGAAAGATGACTTGCATGAATGCATGGAGTTCTGAGATGGAAATAGCCCATAGTTCAGCTTGGCAGGAATACGAAGTTCATATAAGGAAGTAATATGAAATAAGGTCAGAAAGGGACAATGGGTCTGAACTGTGTAAGGTCTTCAACCTTGGGCTGAAGAATTTGCATTTTCTCTTTTTTTAATTTATTTTTAATATGTTTGGTTTTCAGCATTGATTTTCACAGGCGTTTGAGTTACAAATTTTCTCCCCATTTCCTCCTCCCTCCACTCCAAGATGGCATACACTCTGGTTGCCCTGTTCCCCAGTCTGCCCTCCCCTCTGTCCCCCCATTCCCCTCCCATCCCCCTTTCCCTTCCTTT
>CM053623.1:384049103-384090564 GCA_028646595.1 Phalanger gymnotis
GAGCCCTGCTTCCCTCTGCCACTTTGTGGGTTCTGCAGTTCTAGAATTGGTTCAGAGCCATTTTTCTATAGGTTTTTGGAGAGACTTGGTGGGGAGCTCACGCCAGTTACTGCTTTCCAGTCGCCATCTTGGCTCTGCCCCCCGGGGAGTTATAATATTGAACTTATGTTCTGAAATTTTCTCTCTTCTGCTTCAGCTTCTGCAGTGATACCCGATTCCTGTCTCTGATTGGAATATGTACTGACTGGGAACATGTTGAAGCATTAGACGACTTCACTTTGATTCCCAGTTATGTCTGTTACTAGCTGTGGACTTGCCTCTCTGAATCACAGCTTCCTCATTTTCGTATAATATAAATTGTACTACCTATGTCACACTGTTGTTGTGCAGAACAAAATGAGATCACAAATTAAAGTGTTTTAAACCTATATATACATATGTATATACATATGTGTGTGTGTGTGTGTATACATATGTTAGAGCACAGTGTTCAGATCTGGGCACTACATTTTAAGAAGGATGTTTATAAAGTAGAGAGTGTATAGGAAAGGGAAACCAGAATGGTTAAAGGCCTATAACTGGAGATTTTTAGTTAAGAGAAGTCTTGGGGGAGGGAGCATGATAGCTGTCTTCAAGTACATGCCACACTGTCAACCGATAAAGGGATTACAGTTATTTTGCCTGGCCCTAGAGGGTAGAACTGGATCAGTGGGTAGAAGGTGAAAAGGGGGCAAACACAGGTTAGTGGAAAGGGAAAAAAATAATCATAAGAGCTATCTCAAAGTAGAATGAGCTGTCACAGGATATATTGGGTTTCATTCTCACAAAAGACCTTCAAACAAAGATTGGCTGATACTTGTTAAATATGTTGGGGGGAGGGGAGGGGGACAAATTCATTTGCAGGCATTGGCTGGACTAGATAACCTCTAAGACGCCTTCCAGTCCTGACTTCCATGATTCTTTGCTATAGATATAAATGAAATAGAAGGGAATGGGATGATTACAATTTGTATAACTGGAAAATTACTGAAGATTAAATTCTGAATAATAACTTTTCACCTGCAATAGTATAAATTCAAAAGACTCTATGACAATTTAAAGAGGAAAAATAAATCAAGGAAATAGACACAGAAAGGTAAACATCATCAAGGTTCAGACTGGGTTAGTTTTAGTTCACCATTTCTCTTATTCCAATAAAAGGGGAATAAAAAAAACACTCTTTAATCAGACCAAAGGAAGAAGAATGACCACTACTCTTCGTAATAGGGACAATGAGAAAGACTAATCCTCTTGAGTAGGTTTGTAATTTTGAAGTGACAGAGTTATAGGCACTTAGCCAAGTCAGAATGACAATGAGAAGGCCAATATTTCTTGATACAGCTATGTCAACAACTAAAGCTGACTTATTAGCCAGGAATCTCATGCTGCAGAGAAAAAATGCTCGAAACAAAGAAGGGAAGGTCAATGTAGTATATCAGAGTGATGTTTGCCTAGCTTGTTTAGGACAGTCTCAGAAATCTATACTTAAAAAAAAAGAATAGATGTAACGGGATGCATATTACTGCTGGCCAGAAACAGGCCTACCGATT
This sequence comes from Phalanger gymnotis, assembly GCA_028646595.1. Lineage (NCBI taxonomy): Eukaryota > Metazoa > Chordata > Mammalia > Diprotodontia > Phalangeridae > Phalanger > Phalanger gymnotis. The sequence goes on from CM053623.1 coordinate 384,050,693, forward strand.
AGTGATGCCCCAATGGCCACAATAAACAAACCAGCTTATTTCAAGTCTATAACAATCGCTGAAGGTCTTGTGGTCCAATAGGCATTCAAACTTTGCAGGATGACAGGATTTAAGACAGGCAGGGGAATTGCTATAATAAAGCCCCATCATTTGGCATACAATAAAAGTAAACATGAAGACACTTCATTAGAGATTCAAGACTCCCAATCTGTGCACAGCGGAAAGCAAAACCTTACCTAGGAATAGACAACTTGCTCCTATTGGGGATCAAAACGGGAAACATAAAAAAATAATAATGGAAACACCCACAAAGGAAGGAGTAGTGAGAATGATGTGATTTGAAAAAGAAAAACATTCAAATAAATACCACAAATGCTTCACAAGCCAATCTTAGCAGAAGACAATAAGTGAGTGCACAACTTTTTAAAGCGCAAAATGTAAAGATGTTACATTAGCTTCATATAGTTTACAAATAATGATCATAACTCTTCATGCATTTTAACTAAGTGTGATTATGGACATTTTAATGGGGAAACTGAAACACTTCCAGGAATATGGAGATCATATACCTGGAACACAAGCCTAAAGAAATATGCATTGAAAGTTTTAAGGATAGTCCACTAAGAAAACTGGGCAAAAGCCAAGATCTGAGAGATTCAGTTGGTCTTATTCAGAGGGTTATCTTAGGAATGGGAAAACATTATGTCCAGGTCCCTGCTGTATGCACAACCTTTGTTCAACTATATAGTCTGGACTTTATAATCTGGACCTATTCAGTTATGTTCTTAAATATACAATCTCACTTGTCCTTTGACCATGGGGAAAGAATAATTGCTCACCTGTGTCTATATAAGAGTAATAAAATTTCATGGAGAAATAAATCAGTCTCTCTGGGCATTACTTCTCAGCAGAGTTATACTGTTTCATTTCACAGTTTTGCACAGAGATATCTAATTGGTCTGTTTATTCATAAATTCAACTACCCTCATTACAGGCTTATAACCAAACATTGTCATTCAAGGTATGCCTAATGATGACTTACATTTAGCCTGGCACATAGTAAGTACTTAATAAAAGCTTATCCATTCTTTTATTCATTTATTTATAAAACACTTTATGCTTACACAGTTCTTTAGTTTACATATACCATCTGCTATCTTTCACTGTGTATACATCTTATTAATTCCATTTACAGACAAGGAAACTGAGGCAATTTCAGGCTAGGTAATTTGTGTAAGGTCATATGATAAGTGTTCTAACTCTGAGAGCTAATTTAAACAAAGGCTGTCAAAAGTCATGAAATAGGTATTATAATACTCGAAGTGCTTAAATGTAGGGTGATCGATTTAATCTAGAGAAAAAAAAGACTTGGGGATGGTTAAGGGTGAAGAGAGACATTGATCAGTGTTTTCAAATATTTGAAAAGCTGTAATTTACATAGAAATTTTTTTTTTCTTTTCTCTTTATAACTCCAAAGGTCAGAAGTAGGACCAGATTATTTGTGTGTCTGGTGGTGGTAGGGATAGTTATAAGGAGGAAAATTTTCTTAATATAAAGAAAAGCATCAGTGAATTGAGATACAAAAATCATAGTTGTTCACAAATATGTCTATCATGGGTGGTTGTAAGTTCCCCATCGTTAAAGGCAAATGAGTAAAGGGTAGACTATTACATGACTGGGGGGGCAGTATTTTAAAAGGAATTTTTTCATAGTTCATGGCATTGTGTTACACATTCTGTACATTTTAGCAGTTAGATCATATGTATTATTAGATCATATGTAATACTTGCTTGATAGTAATTTAATATGGCAGAGAGAAATATTTGAAACAGAAACACCAGTTATTTTAGTGCAAAATCATGAGTATACTAGGTGATGCAGTGGACAGAATGCTGGGTCTGGAATCAAGAAGATGTGAATTAAAATTCAGCCTCCGATATAGTTGTGTGACACTGGGCCAGTCATTAATCTCTTTTTGCTTCAAAATGAGGATAACAATAGTAACTACCTTCAAGAGTTGTTGTAAAAATAAAATGAAATATTTATAAAATAGTTTGCAATCTTTAAAACACTATATAAATGATATCTATTATGATTAGTATTATCATTATTATGATTTACTAAACCTGAGATTAAAGAGATGGTAGAGACCTATGTGTGGCAAACATGCTCTAAGTCTTTAAATCCTCTCGGGGTGCACACACCTTGAGTTCAGGGGCTGTTTTGGTTTTTTGTCCTTGCATCCCAAACTATATAAATGGACGACAAGTTGGGTGAAGGTTGAATGGGAGGGGGAGAATGGGCCAGATTGCCTTTTGGAAATTGTAAAACTTGTTCAGCAACCCCCAACTTCTCCCAGGAACAAAGAACAATATTTTTAATACCAGCATTCTATTGGTTTTTGCCATATGGCAGTGAGAAAGGGAGAACAGCTATATGAAGACTTAAAATTGAATATTGCATAGAAAGAAATGGAAAGGCTTATGGTAGCTATGAGCAGGATGCAATATATAACCAAACAACTCCACTCTCACCCCCCCCCCCAAAAAAAAACCCAAAAACAAAAAAAAAAATGAGCCAACATGTCATTATGGAAATTTCTTTTCCCAGCTTATTACTTGACTTAGGGCTCTGCTTCCAGGGTAGAGAGTCCACTGTCCCAAGCTTCAGGTGTTTTGCACAGCTGTTTTCAATTTCTAAGGTCCTGTAAGTTTTCAGTTCTTACATGTTGGTATGATCTAAGAAGAGGTGTTTACTACTCTCCTGGCCTGGTCTGTGAGTGACTACAAGCACTCTTCTGCCCTGGAACTGTGAGGAAGGTTCCCCCTCCACTGCTGCTGTGCTAGTGCTCCTCCTTGCCTTGGGACTGCCACCCAACACTAGGACCCAAATGCAGGTGATGGCAAAGCAACAGAGTTCTACCTCAGTGCTAACAAAAAGACCCCTGTAATCTCCTGACCAGTTATTTGATCCCTTTACCATCTGTGGGCTGAGAGCTTCTGAAACAGACACTGCAGCTGCTGCTGCTAATCCAGTCACTCCCAAGGCCTGCTCCTGATTTGCTGGGGCCCAGTCTGTGCTGTCTTACCTTGGTGCAACAGATCTTTCCTGCTGACCTCCCAAGTTGGCTTGGGCTGGAAATTTGTTTCACTCTGACTTTTTGTGGTTCTGCTGCTCTAGAATTTTAGACTTATTTTTTAAAGGTATTTGGAGGGGTTTGGAGGAGCACTCAGGTGAGTCCCTTCATTCTTTACTCTGCATTCTTGGCTCCTCCCTCCATTAGGGAAATTTATCATAGGAAGAAAAGATAAAAGAGTAATGTGAAGAGAGTGATAATTTTACTAAAGTCTCTAAGAAATAGTCTAGTGTTCTTTCCACCATTTGTAGGGGGTAGAGGTAGGGATTCTGGATCTATGATTTCATTTCATAAGGAACTCCACAGGAGCTTCCTCCATGGGTATAGGTCAGGCACTCAATTACCTAAGAGTCCTTGAGGACTTGAGGTAGTCTTTGAGGTAGTGATGATTAAGTGACCTTCCCATGGTTACTAGCTAATATATATCAGAGGCGGAACCTGAACTCAGACCTTCCTGGCTCCAAGATTGACCCTCTGCCCGCTATGCCTTGCTGCCTCTGTACTTCTCTTTCAGTTGCACCACAGTGTAACCATCAATGCTGTCACTCTTGTTATAGGTCATGAAGACAATCAAATAGCATGGGTAAAAGATGCCAAGGAGTGAATATCATGACATACGTCCTTTGTCTTGACACAAGTTGGGTCTATCCAATCAGTCCGAATGGGATATAGATTTGATATCACTTATTCTATCTAATCTTCTGGCATTTGTAACATCTAAATATATCTACTATATGTAGCAAGTCTGAAATTTCTAGGTGTTGTGTATTTCTAAGATAGACTAATAGTTTTGCCTAATTTTTAGTGAACAGAACTCGGCAATAGAACAAGAATGCTAGGAACAGTGGGCAGTTTTCATTTGCTGCTGTGAATCCATGTGAAGCTGAAGTTGGCAGGAAAAAAATGGAAGTATCAATTTCTATCACATGTGCAGATAGATATATTAACAATCCAGAGACTGTACCTGCCAAGGTTCGGCACATCATGACTATGGAAATTGGTGGCAGCAGATCAGAATGACAGAATTTGTAGAGTTTTACAGTTTTGCTTTATATAAGAAATGCATTTAATGTTTGCTGAATTGACTCTAATTGTTTAGAAAAGATTCACTAGAGTTGGATTATTTTGAGTACTAAGTAGAGGAAGTTAATTCAGATGAAATCACATAGTTTAATCTTTTCATTAGAACCTGAACAATGTCAATACATAGAATCCAAATGTATAAAATAACAACACCTGAGTTTTCATTAATGAGATTGACAGAAGAAGTAACAGAGAGGCAAAGTCCAGACAGCACAGGCCTGCTTTCAATATCCAACATTGTAGCTACAGGCTAAATCCTATTACTTTGAACTCCATGGGTTAGCCAAAGTTTTCATTGTTGTGGAATTTCATTGTGAAAGATAGACTGCTAGAAACCACTTTCCCATCCCACAAGGTTTAGAACCTGTAAGACAGGGCAGGTGTCCAGCTTTTCTTTTCTCTGCTAAAGTTGCTCTGAAGCAGGTAAATAAAAAGTATTCTCAACACAGTGGGGAAAAGAGAGAAATAAACACCCAAAGCCAAAACAATATCTTTAAAGAATACGCCATTTTTACATAAATGCCTCCTTCTTTTCAGGGCAGCTGGGTGGTACAGTGGGTAGAGCACTGAGCTTAGAATCAGAAAACTCATCATCAGACACTTATTAGCTGTGTGATCCTGGACAAGTCAGTAACATTTTTTTATCTCAGTTCCTCATCTATAAAATGAGCTGCAGAAGAAAATGCCAAGAGAACCCCAAAATGGGGTCACGGAGACTCAGATATGCCTAAAAGGACTCAACAACAACTCCTTTTTTCTTTGCACCATAGTCCAATAGATTGTAAGATCCTTGAGGACAGGCCTGCAGATGGTTTTGCCTTTGCACTGCTAGCATGTACCATGTGCTTGAAATGTAAATATACAATTAAATGATAGTCGATTCAAATGGATTTGAATTTCTGTGCTTCAATAATTCTGGATGACACCTTTCTATTGAGAAAGGAGAAGAGAGTGAAGAGCTCATTCTCTAAATTGTCTTCAAGCTTCAAGTTGCTATAGGTGCTTCTGGCTTCCAGCTTCTAAAAGGAAGATGGAGAAGGTCAGGTTGCTGAAGGAAATTACTCTGGAGAGAGCATGGGAGGAACTAATAGTCTCCATAATGCACCTGTTCCTAGCTTGCTAGACAAGACACTTTGGGGAACTTCCCCTTAGGTGAAATATAGAAGCTCTCTTAGTTGAACTGAGTTAGCTCACTCCCAGTGGGAGAGCTCTTTCACTTTTGTCTGGTACATATTCTGTAATGTATACTTTCTCTGATTTCTATTTTGCTATAGTTTGGATAAGTGGGAGTCTTTCTAAGTGTTATATGTTTCATTGTGAAACTGGCATTTGGGAAAGAGCCCTCTAATATAGAGCTTGGGTATTCTTTTCAAGACCTCAATAATGAAGAACTATCAGAAATTTACTTGAACCTGATCATATGCCCTAGACTAATAATATTCATGGGAGCAGATAGCCATATTTCTGTCTTGGTACCTCATATCTTTGGGAAGAGCTGTGGCCCCAGCTTCCTACTACCCCTTCTGGCAGGGATTAAAATTTTCCTTGCAGAAGAAGAGGCTAGATTCTACTCTGCCTCCCTTCAAGCCACATGAAGTCACCTCCATATTACATATGAGAGACAGCCCTTATACACATAAGGGCTTCTTCCAACCTGATTAGATGTGTGAATATGTGATTTATTTTGGTGTGGTTTATAGAATGTTAAAGATGGACCTGACACCAGCACCCGCTTAGTTTGGGTTCAGTGTTGGGATGAAATGAGTCACTAAGTGGATCATTGATCACTAATAAAAAAAGGGGTTTACCTAGCCATAATATAGTAAGAATATACTGTAAGAACAGAACACCATTTAGGTTCTACATACATTACTTAGGTCTAGACAGAAGGAAAGGGTATGGTCAGACATCCAGTAATTAGAAGGGCTTCAACCCACATGAATGTAACTTTTGGTGCCCACAGGTGATCAAAAAGCCACAATAAAACTAGAGGACACATGGATATCTTATCCTCCACTGCTGAGCTAATTAAGTCTGGCTTTCTAGCTTTTTCCAAAGCCACGTTGCAGGGAGCTCCCTAGTAGATAGTGGTCTCTTCATACAGATTAACATAGGCTTTTATGGCTAGACATTTGAGGTTTCAAAAAGTGATCAATTTTCTCCTCCTTATCTCTGCTTCCCTTGGATTTCCTGGTTTCTTTCAGGTCTAAGTTGAAATCTCACCTTCTTTGAGAAGATTTTCTCATTCTCCCTTAATGCCAGTGTCTTCCCTCTAAATTTGCCTCCAATTTATTCTAAGATAAAATAATGAATCCACAAGTATTCATTGAGTGCTTACTAGTGCCAGGAACTATGCTAAACATTACAAATATAAAGACACAAACATGCAGATAAAATGAAATAGTTCCTGCTCTCAAGGAGCTTACATTCTACTAGGAGAAGCAATGCATATGTAAGTACATACAAAATATGTTTAAAATCAATGCAAGGTAATTTTCTGAGGGGATGCATTAGAAGCTGAGTGGGGACAGGGATCAGGTAAGGCCCTGTGCGTGAGGTAGCATGTGAGATAGCTAAACTATGAACAGATTCTAAGATGTAGAGGTGAGGAGGCAATGAATTATGGCATCACCCGTGGCCTGTCCAAAGCCACAGAGACGGGAGATAGAATGTTTAAGGAACAATAAATTCTTTTTGGCTAGACTTCAGAGAATGTAATGGCAGTTGTATATGATAAGCCTGAAAAGATAGACTAGAGTCTGCTTGTAAAGGACTTCAAATGCTCAACAGAGGAGTCTGCATTTGATCCAAGAAGCCATAGGGAGACAGTAGAGCTTATTGAATAGGACAATGACATGGCCAAACCTGTACTTTTGGAAAATCACTTTGGCAGCTGTGTAGACAATGGATTGGAGAGGGCACTAACTGAAGGAAAGGAGAACAAGTAATTAGGAGTCGACTATAATAGTCCTGGCAAGAAGTGATGAGGGCCTGAACTAAAGTGTTGTCAGTATGACTAGAGAACAGCAGACAGCTGCAAGAGATGTTGAAGTAAAACTGATAAGACTCAGCAACTAATTGGATATGCGATTTGAGGGACAGTGAGGAGGTAAGTATGATTCTGAAGTTTAGACCCTTCAGGCGACTGTGAGGATGGTGGTATACTCAACAGTAACGTAGTAGTTAGGAAAGGGATAGGATTTTAGTGGGGAAGTAATGAATTATATTTTGAACATATTGAGTTTGATATATCTATTGAATATCCAGTTTGAAATATCTAATTGGCATTTGATAATATAGAATTGGACCTCAGAAAAGACAGCAATGCTAGCTATAGGGATCTTAGTGTTATCAGCATAGAGAATTAATTGAACCCATAGGATCAGATGGTGTCACCATGGGAGAGAGTGTACACATAGAAGAAAAGAGGGGCCACATGATAGTCTTGTTGGGGGTATACTTATAGTTCAGGAGTAGGATAAATATAGTGATCCAACAAAGAAGATTTAGAAGGAGTGGTCAGAGAAGTAGGAAAAAAGTGAAGAGAGAACAGTGTTATGGATTTATGAGAAGGCACAACATACAGGAGTGTGGTTAACAGTATCAAATGTTATAGAGAGGTTAAAAAGGATAAGACTTGAGTAGAAAATTGGTTTGGCAAATAAGAGATCATTGGTAACACCTGAGAGAAAAGTTTCATTTGAACGATGAGGATGGAAGTCAGATTAGAAGGGATTGAGAAGTGAGTGAGCAGACAAGAAGTATGGGAAAAGAATGCATAAACCTACCCTACTCCCTACCCCATAAGTTTGATAGGAAAAAGGAGAGATACGGAGTCATAATCTGAAGAGGTGGTAGAGTCAAGTAAAGGAATTTTGAGGACAAGGAAGACCTGGGTGTGTTTGTAGGCAGCAGGGTAGTAGTCAGTAGATAAAAATGGACGAAAGATTTGAGAAAGGGGATGGGAATGATTACTGAGGTAATCAGTTAGAGGAGGAGACAGAAGAGGGGTGTGGAACAACGATTTATTAAGCACCTATGTGCTAGGCATTGTGATGAGTACAGAAATATCTCATTTGATTCTCACAACAACCTTGTGAGGTAGGTGCTATAATTATCCTAATTTTACAGTTGAGGAAACCAAGGCAGACATAGTGTAATGTTAATACGATTTGACCTCTTAATAGGCCTGTGTGCCTGGTTTGAACCTGAGTCATGTGGAAGCCTGAGTCACACAAGCCTGGGTCACTAGAGTTGTGATGGCCTCTGGCCCTGAAGAAGGGTATATATACTCTGAGGTTAGCATCTTGCTTTGGGGGCTCATTCATTGCAAGTGTTCATGTGATTTAGCCAGATGATATTCTGGGTAGCTGTTAAGGATTCCCCACCCCTACTCCCGTCTGGCTTCGAAAAACCCAGATGTTGTTGCTTCTCTCTCTGATAAGTATGTATGTATTGTTTTTGGTCAGACAGTTGGAAGGCCTGTCTGTTGGTCTTCGCTGTGTTGTTTTTTTTTTTTTTTTTAAGATATTTAATTTATTTTTTTGCAGGGGGGAAGGCAGGGCAATTGGGGTTAAGTGACTTGCCCAAGGTCACACAGCTAGTAAGTATGTCAAGTGTCTGAGGCCACATTTGAACTCAGGGCCTCCTGACTCCAGGGCTGGTACTCCACTCACTGCACCACCTAGCTGCCCTTTTTTTTTTTTTTTTGGTCTTCGCTGTTTTTAATTGCTTTGTTTATATAATTTCTACTTGTAATTTCTGTTAGTATTTTCTCTGTAGTTCAGGGTGCTGTTTGATCACAGTAATATTATTGACCCCCATGAGGTTGCTTTCCTTTAGAAAAGTAGATCAAAGAACTTGTGCTAGCAGCCCTCCTGTGTGCTGGTGTTATTGGTTGTGCACTCCCACAGCAGCTGCAAGTAGCATTGTTGTTACATATAGGATAAGTAACTTGCCCAGGGTTACATGGCTAGTGAATGTTTGAGGCTGGGTTTGAACTCAGATCTCTCTTTTTGAGACCCACTGTGCCACCTAGGACTAGAAGAATATTCTTTATCAAGGTGGTTTAACAAGGAAGATCCCTTGCATACTTTCCCCCCCTAATATATTTAAAAATCTTTTCTTGATACCTTTTATCATGTTTATCTCTATCTGATAATCCTTTACTCCCACCCCCAACAGAAGTCCTCCCATGTAATGACTACATATGGTTAAGAAAACAAATTGGTTATGCCTAAGAATACATGTCTCAGTTTGTACCTCAAACCATCATGTCTCTGCAAAGAGCTGAAATCTAGTTCTTGACTCTAGTTCAACATACTATCCTTTTTCAGAAGTGTCAAACATGCAATTTCCACGTCCTGAGTAAGGACCAAACCAGATTAAAATGTAATTGGGAAATATTTAACAAAATAAAGAAAAATTCAATTAAACATAGATATTACATTAAAGTTAAGCAAATATGTGGACAAGGGATCCTTATGTATGGATTAGTGGCTGCAGTTTCGATTTCAGTTTGACACATCTGCACTGTGTCATACTGCTTGTCAAATATAGTCCCAAGACAGTGCATTCTGATTTTGCATCTTTCAACACAACATTAAATGCTGTATCTTTGTGAAGTTATATTTATCAGCCATCTACCTTACTGAGGTTAAGAATGTTTTAAGAATATTCAATTAAAAAATATAGCCTCGGAGGGCAGAGCCAAGATGGCGGCAGGAAAGCAGGGACTTGCTTAAGCTCCCCCCCCCCAAATTCCTCCAAACACCTGTAAAAAATGGCTCTGAACAAATTCCAGAGCTGCAGAACCCACAAAATAGCAGTGGGAAAGAGATCTCCAGCCCAGGAGAGCCTGGATGGTTGCTGGGAAGGGTCTATCTGAGGGTGCTGAGAGCAGAGGGCAACCCAGCATGGGCTGGGCAGGGACAGACTAGAACCAGAGTCAGCCAGCCTGAAGAAGCCTTGGGGCCATGAAACAGTGAGCTGTGGCATTTACCAGATTTCTCAACCCACAAATGCCAAAGAGCGGGTTAGGGCTATACTGTGGGATTGAGTTTAGAGTGGTCTGACTGCCAGCTCTGGGGGTGGAGGAGGTCATGCAGCAGTGGCAGTAGCAGCAGCAGGAAGCTGCTGAGGCTCCCTCCAGAGTGCCAGCATCAGTGGCTTCCTGAGTCCCTGGCTCACACAGTTGGAGGAATCTAGCAGCAGATCAGAGCAGGAATGCAAGAAGTGCTTTGTGGGCACAAAGGCAGATTCTCTTGCTGTGTACTGCTTGGATCTGAACTGTGGTCCTGGTTGTCATTTCTTGGGGGAAGAGGAGTGCTGCTATGACAGAGCCTGGGGTGGTGGTGGAGTAGAAATAGCTCTGAAAACAGCAGTGCTTGGACCCTAAAGCTTGGGACAAAGCACTCTCTACTCTACAAGCAGTCACATCCTGACAAAAAGCTTAAGGGTCAAGTAGTTGGCTGGGAACATGAACAGGCAGCAAAAACGAAGCCAGACTCAAATTCAAACTCTAGATTCATTTTTCGGTGACAAAGAAAATCAAATCATACAGCCAGTCAACGAAGTCAAAGAGCCTACATCAAAAACCTCCAAGAAAAATATGAATTGGGCTCAGGACACAGAAGAGCTCAAAAAAGCATTTGGAAAAGCACATAAGAGAAGCAGAGGAAAAACTCGGAAGACAAATGAGAGTGATGCAAAGAAAACCATGAAAAACAAGTCAACGACTTGCTAAAGGAGATCCTCCCAAAACTGAAGAAAATAACACCTTAAAGAATAGACTAACACAAATGGCAAAAGAACTCCAAAAAGCCAATGAAGAGAAGAATGCTTTGAAAGGCAGAATTAGCCAAATGGAAAACAAGGTCCAAAAGACCACCAAAGAAAATACCAACTTAAAAATTAGATTGGAGCAAGTGGAAGCTAGTGACTTTATGGGAAACCAACATATTATAAAACAGAACCAGGAATGAAAAAATGGAACACAATGTGAAATATCTCATTGAAAAAACCACTGACATGGTGAATAGATCCAGGAGAGATAATTTAAAAATTATTGGACTACCTGAAAGCCATGATCAAAAAAAGAGCCTAGATATTGTTCAAGAAATTATCAAGGAGAACTGCCCTGATATTCTAGAGCCACAGGGCAAAATAGAAATTGAAAGAATGCACAGATCACCTCTTGAAAAAGATCCCAAAAAGAAAACTCCTAGGAATATTGTCACCAAATTCCAGAGCTCCCAGATCAAGGAGAAAATACTACAAGCAGCCAGAAAGAAACAATTTGAATATTGTAGAAACACAATCAGAATAACATAAGATCTAACAGCTTCTACATTAAGAGATGAAAGGGCTTGAAATATGACATTCCAGAGGTCAAAGGAGCTAGGATTAAAACTAAGAATCACCTATCCAGCAAAACTGAGTATCATGCTCCAAGGCGAAATATGGATTTTCAATAAAATAGAGGACTTTCAAGCTTTCTCAAGGAAAAGAGCAGAGCTGCATAGAAAATTTGACTTTCGAACACAAGAATCAAGAGAAGCATGAAAAAGTAAACAAGAAAGAGAATTCATATGGGACTTAGTAAAGTTGAACTGTTATGTTTACATTTCTACATGGAAGGATGATGTGTATAATTCAGGAGACCTTTCTCAGTATTAGGGGTGTTGAAGGGAATATGGACAGAGGGCACAGGATGAGTTGAATATGAAGGGATATCTAAAAAAATGAAATAAATTTAAGGGGTAAGAGAGGAATATATTGAGAGAGGGAGATAGGGAGAGGTAGAATGGGGTACATTATCTCACATGAAAGTTGTAAGAAAAAGCAGTTCTGTTGGAAGGGAAGAGGGGGCAGGTAAGGGGGAATGAACAAATCTTACTCTCTTCCAATTCAACTTCGGGAGGGAATAACATAAACACTCAATTGGGTCTCTTACTCCACAGGAAGGTAAAGGGAAGGGGATAAAAAAGGGGGTATGATAGAAGTGAGGGCAGATAGGGGGAGGAGGTAATCAAAAGCAAACACATTTGAAAAGGAACAGGGTCAAGGGAGAAAATTGAATAAAGGGGGACAGGATAGGATGGAAGGAAATATGGTTAGCCTTTCACAACAAGAGCATTGTGGAAGTGTTTTGCATAATGATACTTGTGTGATCTATGTTGAATTGCTTGCCTTCCTAGGGAGGGTGAATGGGAAGGGAAGAGGGGAGAGAATTTGGAACTCAAAGTTTTAAAAGCAGATGATTAAAAAATTAAATTTTTTTTCATGCAACTGGGAAACAAAATATATAGGGAATGGAGCATAGAAATCTACCTTGCCCTACAAGAAAGTAAGGGGAAAGGGGATGGGGGGAATGGGGCTAAGGAGAGGAGGGCTCACTGGGGAATGAGGCAATCAGAATATATGCCATCTTGGAATGGGGGAGAGGGTAGAAATGGGGAGAAAATTTGTAACTCAAAATCTTTTGGAAATCAAAATATTAAATAAAATATATACAGAAAAAAGAAAACTTCCTGAGGGCACTAAGAAGTTAAAAGTCATGCCTAGGGTCAGAAGGACTTGTATCCAAATTTTCTAAGTCTGAGGACAGCTCTCAAACCCAGCATGTCATATTGTGTGGTGAATATTAGCCCATAGTTACAGTTCTGATAAAAAAGTATCTGATGAGCTAATTCCTATTAAAATGGTATTCACTGAAAAAATATATATATAGCCTCTAAAAATTCACTGTGGAGTCCTGTATAATTCCTTTAAAGCATCCATCTCCATGAAAGAGAAGAAGAAAAGATTCTAACTTGTGGCCACAGATCTAATTTCCTTCCTTTGTTTTTATGATCTGGTTTGTCCATTCAATATTTATTTTTCAAAAAATTACAATTTATAGTTGTCTAACTCCTGGGGAGGCTGGTAGTCAATTAGGATATGCTTTGCAAATAGCGGACATTCACCGATTGACTTTTTGCTAGTGCCAGAAAGGTTAACAAGTTTCTTTCTTTCCTTATGTATCTATTTATTTTTGATGATGCAGTACAATCATGAGATGACCAGCAGTCTGAAACACCAGAGCCAACACTCTTGACTGTGGATCCAGTCTTGTCTGAAGTTTTCTTCACGTACTCTAACAAAGGTACACACCTCAGGACTCTTGGGGCAGTACCCCACATCTATAGATTCCTGTTGGCAGTTGTCGCCTCCTCTCTTTACTTCATCTCTTTTTCTGGATGCATTATTTAGTTAATATATGGAACGACCAATTAGAAAAGTCCCTTTAACAATGTAGATAGTCAACTATCCTTAAATTTATGGTCTTGGAGTTTTTCTAGAGGTCCTGGAAGGTTAAGTGACTTGCTCAGGACCATACAGCCAACATGTGTGAGTAGTATTTAACAAAACTATGTCTTTGGCTTGATTGATGGCTTATAGTCCCAGAGCTTTTCATGTCTTGTCATAAATTAATAACTGATTTATGAAATGGGGCAGGCATACCTGTTTTTGGGGTACTCTCCAAGAAAGACCACAATGACAGTGACAGAGGGTATAGCAGAAAAAAAGAGAGAATGTACAGAGACAAGTAGTAAAACAGATGGTATGGGGACAGGTATAGATATAAGATGGTGAAGAAAGGCAAGCAGCATTGGGCAGAGGATGGGGAGGGGATGAATCATTTATATAACCACAGATTGGAGTTGGGAGCACTTGAGCAGCATCTCCTTAGGTGATGGAAGAATGCTCAGGGGATAGGAATTTAAGGTCTCATTTTTATAATTTTTTTGGAGGAGAGACTAATCCTTATCCATGCTATGTTGTCATGCCAAGATGGATGCTATCCATCTCAAAGTTGTCAGTAAAACTTTAAAGTTAACATGCCCATGTCATCTCAGAATTATTGGTAACGTGGTATTCTGCAGGTCTTATTGTAGATGTGTGGAACTTTTCTGAGATTTACTTAGGACCAAAAGACTCTTGACAGCAAAGCCTAGATGGCTTCCCTTGATTCAGCACTGATTGCCATAATGTGATTTTCAGTTAATATATTATACAATTTGCAAATTTTGTTCCTTTGGTCATTGGGACAGTTTGTACGTGACTTCTAGTTTCCCCCTTGCAATCTTACTTCCTGCTACTGCTACTTTCTATTAGCTACCTAAAAACTTACTATCCTGAATAGAAGGAGACAATGGTCAAGGGCACAAAATGTAGTTTTAACATAGGTCACAAGGAAATTATCTATAGCAAAGAATTCTCAACCATGAATATTTTGTACTATCTTTGTTGACAGAACAATCTCTTTAAGAAAAGAGTAGGAATTTTTTTTTAAACACAAACTGTTTTAGTAAGTGGGAGGCAGGCTGACAAAATGAATAGAGTTGTCCTCCAAATTGGAAAGTACAGGTCCCAACTCTCACACACCGACAACTTTGAGATGATTTGGTTAAGTTAATAAACCAACCCCAACATGACATGGAGAACACCCCCAAAAAACAGGCATGCCTGCCTCATTTCATGAATTAGTTATTAATTCATGGCCAGACAGATAAAGCTCTGGGACTACAAGCCATTAAACAAGCCAGGTACATAGCTTTGCTGTAGACCACTTTTTTAGTTCTAACAATAGTTTCTATAAGGGAGTTGAGCAGGTAGTACTTATGTATTTTTCCTTTTTGAGTGGTTAACAAGCAGTCAGATTCCCCACCCTTTGGTTTATGTCCTGTGTCCACTGGAGATGAAATGTTTAGTTCTATAACAGCTGAAGTACCATGGACCTGCTAGAAAGCCGTTTGCCAAGATTCCTGAGTACTTTACCTTTGCTCTCTCTCTTGCTTTTAGTTCTTTAAATGTGTAGCTCATAAAATGAACCACTCAATCATTTACCTTGTTAAGCCATTCCATCATTCCTTTCCAGTTTGCTCTGGCATCAGCTTAATATAGGGTATCCTATTGACCAAGTGAAAGTCTACCCTCTCTCCTTAAAATTATCTCTGATCAATACAAAGACATTAGTGACTTTGCAGCCCCCACAAGCTTGGTGATGTATCCCTACTTAAGAGGCTAGAGAGAAAGCCTCTAAATCATTTTCTCTTTACACCTTTTGAAGAAGCCAGACAAGAGATGAGTATAACTGATGTTCATCTCATCCAGATCTGACCCCTTATCTGCTTGCTGGAGAGATAAGTGCACTGTCTACCAAAAAGTACTTTGATGTGATTAATATTTTTTCTTTATGTATGTTTCATAGCAGTAATATCAATGCCTATACATATATTCATATATGTATATACATACACATGGATATGTAATACAAACACATATGCATGCATATACATACATATACCTATGAATATGCATATATACATACACATGTGCACACATGTATATGCATGTGTACATGTACATATGAATTTTACTCACCTAAACCTGGATGTAAAATGGATTACTTCTCCTTGAAGAACATTGAAATCCAAATCTTCCCTCTTTGAAAAGAAAAGATACCATTTCTTTCTGTGTTAGGACTAAAGATTTAATCAGAAGGCTGACTAGACCTTAAAATGTTATCTATGAGTTATTAATAAAAGGGAATGATCTTAATCTGTTGGATCTGAAACTGAAAATGAAGTCTCATTATTCTAAAATTAGAAGTAACAACAATTATGACGGTACATAATTATACTTTAATCTTACATTTTTATTGTACTTGACTTTTCAAAGGGCTTTCACATGTTATTTTATCTTCACAACAGGATTGGGTAGACAAGATTATTGCCATCAGACAGAAGTGGATTCCTAGAAATGAAAGGTTACATGACTTAACCAGCTAGTAAAGGGCATGGTATTAAGCATTTCTTGGATATTGTGCTATCCTTTAATATGTCTGGAGGGCTTATGATGTCTCAGTCTAAGTGAAACATCTGTATGCTTCTTATTATAGCAAAAAGGAAAGAATATTGTAGTATACTAAGGTGCTACTTCAAAGAGCTTGGGCTGAATCTTAACATGCTCAAATTAGTACCTCATGAATACAGAGAAAATTAGAAATGAGAGAGGAAGGTCTGGGTGGAAGGTTGCTTCAAGACAACATCTTAGAACACTGACACCCTGAACAAGAAATGTTTCAAACAATTTGCAACAATCCTTTTCAGGGAGAGAAGCCAGGGGGAGCCTGAAAGAAAGCACTATAATTCAACTTAAGAACCAAAGGCTACAGACACCAGGGGACCTGCTACTGTGACAAGTAGGAGATGGGTTATGTTTGTCTTCCTGCCTAAGGTATTTAACAATTATATTTGTTATAACAGATGAAAAGGGACTTGAGCAATTCTTTGAAATATTGTCTTATTAAAGAAAATACGGTATCCTAGGCAGAATGGGACACATAATCCAAGAAGGAAACTGAAAAAAAAAACTTCTGATGGACAGTGGTATTAAAACCAATGTCTAGAGGTTGGAGATTAGAAGAGAAAAACAGAAAAGAAAGTCAACAAAGAGAAATCATACTTGCAGTTTCAAAGAATAGGCATAAGGTGTATTGGTGAAGGACAGATCTAGATTTTTTTTTAAAATTTTCCTCCCCTAGATTTTTTGGTAGAAAAAGCAGCATTATTTATTCCACTGAATAATAGGCGTGATACTCAAGCAGATTCATGAATCTTATGAATGATATGAGCAAGAAGGGTTATGTAGTGGTAGTTACAGTATTCTACTAAGGTAGATGGAGCTGCATTTTTTTTAAGACTGAGACGACTAACTAGAAGGCATACTTCCTTCCAGAAGAACAAGAACAAAACAACTTTCTATGACCTTCTGAACATACCAGCCAATACCTGAATCTCCTTACTGATGGGAGAACAAATTATAGACCCAGAAGAAATCCAGAATGTAATTCTAGTGATTTTGGGGGAAAAATAATGAACCTGAAGACAGGAAAAGAACATAAAGCTCTAATGTTACTTGGACACAATTAAACTGCTGTTGTCATTAATCTCCTAACTGAAGGTCTTAACCTTAGAAGAGAAGATGAGAGTTGGAAATGAAACTATAGCTAAGTAAATAGTGTGAAGAATAGAATTCAAAGGCTTACATTAGCCAAATGATGACCTCTATCCCTTATCAAGAGTGAGTACCTGGAAACAACAACAATCCCCAGGTTCTTTGAGCTTCTCTGAGCTCTGTAAGGGTGCATATAGCCAGCTGTATCTACCTGTTACCCTCTCCTAGTAATTAACAGGCATCTGAAGTCTCTTCTGTCTTTAAATCTTATAATCCTTCATTATCGGTCTTGCTATTTGATAGGTATCGTTCCTTTTAATATCATGTTTCTCAGTTTTATCTGGGCATTTCTTTCCTCTTCAAAATTTAGTTGATTAGGTGGTGAGTTCCCTGCCAAACATTTTCTTCCCACTCTTTGGAAGATGTTGTCTCAGTCCATACCAGCCATTTAAGGTACACTGGGTTTTTACAGAAGAAAACAGACCTTTCAGCAATTGATCTTTATTATAAGCACATTTTTTTGATACACAGATGAATAAAGGACTAACTAGACACACAGGGAGCATAAGGAGGGGATTAAAGGAAGAGGATTTCAGTGTCAAGGATAAGTCTGATTCAGTCACCACAAAGAAAAGCATACAAACAGATCACAGTCATGGGAGGGGAAGTATTTGCCTTTCAGCTAGCAGAGGGAAGTCATCATTTCTCTAATGAGAGGAGCTTCAGGCTATTGCCAGAGGGGCCAGATCAATGACCTTGTGAAAGCACTCTCTGAGCTGCCACCCTGGTTATGCTACCAGGATCTCATCACTCTTCCTAGTTTGTCCTAGGAATGCCTGTGGAACTTTGTTGTATGTAACAGGGCAGCTTCACTGTTTGTATAAGGGTAAGGTTTTTTTTTTTTAATGGAGAGATGAGTCTTATTTAGTTCTGTCTGATTGTTTTCCTGCCTCTGCTGATAATCAGAAGGAATGCCAGAGATTACTTCAGAAGCTGGAGAAGTCTACAATGAAAGATTCCAGAAAGCAGAGAGGTTTCCAGACAAGAAGAGGAATGCCTCAAGCATAGACTGTTTGTTGTACATATAGTATATAGTAAATGTTATATACAAGCAGCTGGGTAGTATAGTGGATAGGGCACTGGGCCTGGGGTGAGAAAGACCTGAATTCAATTCCATCCCCAGACACTTACCAGCTGTGCGACTTGACAAGTCATTTAACATGAGTTTGTCTCAGTTTCTTCATCTGTAAATAGGGTATTATAATACCCCATAATTCCCAAGACTGATGTGAAGATCAAATGAGATGATGTTTATAAAGTGCTCTGTAAACCTCAAAGTACTATAAAAATGCCAGCTATTGTTGCTGCATCCTTATGGAGAGAAACCAAAAATAGAATAGCCTGCCAAAGGAAGTTGTGGCTTCTCTGTCATCAGACTTAAGGAAAAGGAAAAGGAAAGACAACATCTTAAGGAAAAGAAACCCAAACCTTAAGGAAAAAACCCAAACCTTTTCTGTGTATTAATTTTTAGGGTTCTTTAAGCAGAAACTGGATGCCAAGATGACCACATGTGGATGTTAGAGAGGGGTTTCCTAAATTTCAAAAAGTCCAGAGAAAAGGCAGGAATGAAACAGAATTGCTGGCTTTAGGAGGTAGTACATATCCCTCATTTCTTGAATGCACTCCCTTCCTAATGTCTACTTCTTAGAATCTCTATTTTCTTTCAAAGCTTTGAAGAAATGTTCATCTTTCCTTAAAACCTCATAGACTAGGACCTTCTTCTCTATGTATATATCTATATTGATATGTATGTACATATGTATGTAGATATGAATACATACATACCTAGGCATATGTGCTGTGTCACCCAACTGAATGTAATGTCTTTAAGGGTGGAGAATGTTTCATTTTTGTCCTTATATCCCTAGTTCTAGCACATAGTAGGTTCTTAATAGGAGCTTGTTTGGAATAATAGAAACATTAGCAGAGGCTAAATGACTATCTACATGCTGGAGAAGGAATTAGTCCATTGCATAGGAGGCTGGGTTAAACTTATAGAAGGATCCTTCCAGCTCTAAGATTCTCTAATCCTCTGGTTTCTTCCCCTCTTCAACATATACTTTGATCCTGCAAGAACCTGAAAGAAGCTGGGTATAGAAATAGCTCTAATCCATCTATTCTAAGAGCTTGTTGAGTAATATAGGGGGGAGAACATTTCCTGGTAAAAAGATACCCCATAAAATGGAAACCTAAAGAAATGCAATACCCCAGAACACAACAGTGGGATATAGTTTCTGAGGTTTGATTTTCAGTCTTGAGAAAACAGAAATATGAACCAGCCAGCTTTAATGCTTTCTTTTTCCTTTGGCATAAGCTGAAAATGATTAGAGTGGGTTTTTTTAGTAGTACAAGCATTGATGTAATAGAACTTGTACAGTACATGAGAGAAGTTCTTTCAGAAGCATGTTATTTTTTTAAATCCACAGATGTTAGCTGTTTTCACATCAAAATAATGATGTTAGTCATGAGTTTCCTGGAAAAGCATTTTTAAAAGCTTTTGAGCAGATGAGATGGGAGATGTGTTCTTTAGAGCCAAATGAAAAGAGGCAGGTTTTCAGTAGAATATCATAAGAAGTAATTCTTTGGCAGTAGCCCTTGAACAGAAATTGTAAGTGGCAGCTGAAGATTTGGATTTTTAAGAAACTGGCAGAGTTACATCTTAACCTATAAGGAGAGAGGAGCATCCAAGGACTAAAAAGATCACTTAAGAGGTGAAAACCTCCTTCCTCTGCTACCTCTTCCTCTCTCTTTGAATCTACAAGCTCCACCCTACCCCTTCCAGTTGCTTTCTTCTTTTATCCTTCATTCGTTCTTTACATGGAACTCCTGGTACTCTTGCTCAGATGCTATATGTGTCTATTCTCAGGAGTGTTGGTTGCTCCTTCCCTTGTCTCCCTTCTCTTCAGCCCTCCTTTCTAGCCACCCTATCACACTAACATACACATACTAGGTCAGGAGGAGGAATTAACATATTCTTTTCCCACAGGCACAGTTTATGTTCTATCTATCACCTATAATTATGCCATTTTTGAAGATATCTGCTAATCACAGCCTGTCTTCCTATCCATATAACTATTCTTCCATCTTCACTGTAGCCTCCTATCTTTCCTTGATGCCTTAGTCCATAACACCTGCTCTGCTTCCCCCTTTACCCACTTAACACTCTTGACCATCAGCTATTCAATTCAGCAATACATTTTAGTAAAAGTAATAGCAACAGGTGTAGCTGCTAACATTTTACATAACATTTTAAGTCTTGCGAATGCTTTAATTATATATAATCCATATATATGTATAAATCCATATATATGTATATATAAATATGTGCATATATATACATATATACATACATATATGTATATATATACATATATATATCTGGGAGAGAGAGAGAGAGAGAAAGAGAGAGAGAGAGAGAGAGAGAGAGAGAGAGAGAGAGAGAGAGAGAGAGAGAGAGAATAGAGAGAAAAACAAAGAGATACAGGGAAAAAGAAAGACAGAGAAACAGAGACAGACAATGTGAAGGAGAGAGAAAGAGAGAGAGAGAATTCTGATTATCTCTAAAAGAAACTATAATGTAATGGCATCTTCTTTAAATTTCAAGCAGGACAGCTTTGATCTTAAAGTACATAGGAGATTATATATGTGTGTGTATATATGTATATATATATATGTGTGTGTGTGTGTATACGCACATATACACATATATTTATATGTATGTGTATGTATTACCTTGGGGCAACTAGTTCAAAATAGACCTCAGCTTTCTTATCTGTAAAATGAGAGAGTTGGACTTAGTGATCTATACTTTAAGATGCCAACCAGGTTCAATATTTCATTATCCAGGTTGTAGTTTGAAATTATGCCAAGACAAATGAGCAGGAAAGTAGAAAGGAGTAGATAGAAGGGAGAAATACATAAAGAATGTACCAAAAAAATTGGACCAAAAATCTCTTCTCAAATTGGCATCATCTGCTACCTCTTCCTCTTTCTCTCCTTTGTCATATTAAAAAGTTAACAGAAGTTAAAAATTTGCTTATATTTTCATTTCTTCTCTGAGCTCCTATATGACATTGAAATAATCTTTAGTCTCTCTTTGTTTTAATTCCTTCATCTATGGCATGGAAACCATGTGGCTTATCATTGATATGTTTGTGCCATTCTATATAACTGAATGCAATTGTTGTACATTTTTTATTTTTATAGAGTTATTTGAGGCACTCAGAGGTTAAGTGACTTTCACAAGGTGACACAGCATTGCATCATATCTTGAGTTGAAGACCAGCTCTCTGTCCACTACATTAACAGTTCTCAAAGTGTGCTATGGACAGCCCTTGGAGTTCCTAAGACCCTTCCAGGGATTCCATGAGGTCAAAACTATTTTCAAAATAATACTAAAATGTTTCAATTTCTAATATTTTGGTAAATAGCAATAAATACGATCCACATAAACAAAAGCTCTTTAGAGAGTTCTCCATAATTTTTCAGAATGTAAAGGGATCCTAAGACCGAAAAGTCTGAGAACTACAGCACTACATCATGCTCCCACTCACAGCACAGAGTAAGAGTTTGTTATTCTGTGCATGTGTGTGCTATTCTCATCAGCTCTAAGGACAGCTGTAATCTTCCTGTGTCTATCCTTCTGAAGCTTAATTGAAGAAACTTCTGATAATGCAAGCTATTGTTTTTACCCCACTCTTATGATATTTCCTAAAGACAAATAAAGTTACTTTCATTATCCTGGCAAACAATTGTTAATACATACCTTGAGCTAGTTAACATTTAACCTCCCATCTGAGTCTTCCATTCAACAGCTGATGCACATTTTGCTGTCTCTTGTCTACTTCAGAACAGTCAACTTTCTCTTGATTCCAATCCGGCTTCCTTACTGTTTGAACTTAAGGATAAAGCAGGAAGGGAAGGAAAGAGAAAGCTAGAGAGACCAAAAGAAGAAAGAATGAATGAGATAAAGAGAAGAAAAAGGAACAAAGAACCTGAGCTACTTTAAAAAAAGCAAACAAACAAGACGTTAAAAATGAGATACAAATTCTTGGTTTTTCCATAGTCACTGAAATGCTTTACAAGAAAAATGTTTGATCAATTTTTCTATGTATTTTGACCTGGTTTGTGTTTTCCTTGTGTGTGTTTGTGGGGAAGCTTCAATAATTAATATTTTAAATGCCACTAAATAAGTAATTTTGCCTTGCTTATTACTAGACTTTTAATACTGAAAGTGAATTTAATAAACTATGATATTATTAGCAAAAACAGTAACAACAATAAAAAATGCAAGACAAGGTGTCCATTTGCTTAAGGGTGGTTCAAAATCATATGTTTACTTTTAGAAGGTATTGTCAGTAAATCACTGTCTTAATAGGAGTTTATTTCATGGTTGAATCTCTTCCGACTTCTTAGTTCAGAGAGGAAACACCATTTATTTTAGTTTCCCTTCTTTTCACAAAACGAACATTTACTGACAAGTGGAGTAATATTTGCTGTTGCATTTTGAACATATTTTGAGTAACGCAATTCAGGATGGTTTAATCTTCATTAAACTGACATTTGTTTTCCCCTTGAAAATCATTGGCTAGTTCTTTTTTTCAGATAAAGGAGTACATGATAAAATAGTCATATAATCATTTTCCCCCTAAATCCAGAAGTATATATAGCTCTCTGAAAATAAAGAGGATGCCTGTTTTCCTACATACTTTTCAACCTTCTCCCATGGACCTATCTTCTCTTTATAAGTTCAAATATGTACATATTGATGTGCTTGAAAAAGTATATAATTATTTTACCTCTTTATCTTCAGAGAAGCAGCATGATGTAGCAGGTAGAGATGACCTAAAAGCTATCATCATCAGTTGTGCTCAGGTATCACCTCTGACTCAGTCTGGCTGTATGATAGAACCTGAACAAATGAATTAATCTGTCAATGTTCTATGCAAATTTCTAAAGACTTTGACTTGCAGAGAAGATGCTGACAACATTGGTAAAAGAAATTTCTGGAACTGGGAGTTCCCTAAAACAACAAAATCATGGGTTTAGTCTCAATTTCTTTATTCTCAACTCTGGCTATTGATGCTATAATTGCAGTTATCGCCATAGTTGACTTTTTGCTTACCTTCATTGAAGGCACTGCTAAATGTGATAATCAAATTTTCCATGAAATGATGTCTCTTGATGTTTGGGGGCACATGGTGAATTCAACTCTACCAATTTTTACTTGCCTCTTCGAAGCAATCCTTTCATCCATCTTCCTTTTGTCTTGCTTTCATCTTCTAGATTAATTTATCACCAGAATGTCATGTTGATGGATTTCAGTTTTTATTCTCCAGTAGTATTGAGCATCTAGTTGTTGGTCATTGGATAAAAAATTTATATTCAGAACACCTATGGTAGAGTACACAGATTATTAACATCCTCTGTTCCCGTTTCTACCACTTCCATTCTCACTATAAGAACAGGTCAGGGAGGAACATAGCAGACTGTGAGCCAATTTTTATTTTCTTTCTTTAATGAGAAGCAATGGCCAAAGAATTTATCACCACTGATGATTCTACTAGTGATAAGTCTCTGTACTTATGATATCTTCTACTGGTATAATTTTCATGGAGCTCTGACCCTGGGTTTTAAATCTATGTTCAGAGCACCTATATAATGACACATATGTCCTGTTTGTTGAAGGGCATGTATAAATAGAGGTTTGTGGTTGTGGTTGGTCCCTTGGTTTTTAGGACAGCATGGAGCTCAGGGTAGAGTGAAGGAAAGGGAGTATATGTCATAAGATTGAGTCTTGTATTTGAATGTCAAGTATTATATTCAGCTCTGCTTCTTTCATCAAGAATGCTTGAAAGTCCTCTATTTCATTAAATATTCATTTTTCCCTCGAAGGATTATATTTAGTTTTCCTGGATAGTTTATTCTTGGTTATAATCCCAGCTCTTTTGCCTACTGGAATATCACATTCTGAGCCCTTTGCTTCTTTAATATGGTAGCTGAATCTTGTGTGGTTCTTACTATAGTTCCATGGTATTTGAATGATATCTTTCTGGCTACTTGAATTATTTTCTCTTTGATCTCGGAGATTTGGAATTTGGCTATAATATTCTTGGGAGTTTTCATTTTGGGATCTCTTTCAGTTGGTGATTGGTAGATTCTTTCAATTTCTATTTTGCTCTCTGTTTCTAGGATATCTGGCAATTTTCTTTGACATTTTTTTTTTTGGAGATATGATATCTAGGCTCTTTCTTTGATCATAGGTTTTAGGTAATTCAAAAGTTCTTGAATTATCCCTCCTTGATCAATTTTCCAGAACGGTTGTTTTTTCCTATTAGATAGTTTCCATTTTCTTCTGTATTTTCATTCATTCAAATTTGTTTCATTTTCTCTTGATGTCTCATGGAATCATTAGCTTCCACTCATATGATTTTAATTTTTAAGGAATTATTTCTTTCAGTGAGCTTTGGTACCTCTTTTTTTGCCTTCTATTTGGCCCATTATGTTTTTAAAGTGTTATTTTATTAATTTTTTTGTGCTTCTTTTATCAGGCTGTTAATTATTTTTCTCATCATTTTCTTCTGCTTTCATTTCTTTGCCTAATTTGTCCTTTACCACTCTTATTTTTCAGATTTTTCCAGGAATATTTGTTGGACTTGTGTCCAATTCACACTTTGTTTTGAGGCTTTGCTTGTACTTTTGACTTCATTGTCTTCTCCTGAATTTGTGTTTTGATATTCTCTGTTACTATAGTAACTTTTAATGGTCTGGTTCTTTTTCTGTTGTTTGCTCAGTTTCCACAGTACTTCTTGAGTTGGTACTGTATTAATTTTACTTTCTGATCCTGGTGTGTGTGTGGGCTTAGGGTCATTGTCTTAAGCTTCAGGTTTTCTCACGCTGATGTTTATAGAGCTAGTTCTAGAGGTTTGGAATTTTTCAGTGCTTCCAAGGTGTGATCTGGGGAGAGGTTTGATCACTACTCTCTTTGCCCTCTGGTCATTACCCAGGAAGGGCCCCTGATCCCTTGAGATTTCAATACATTCTGCTCCTTAGTTAACACCGCCCCACCCTTGGTACTGGAAACAATACTGTTCCTCAAGGTCCCTTATCCCCTGGTGTCAGAAATGTTACTGTTCCTCAAAATTTTCATGCCTTTTTGACTGAAAGTGTTCCTCTCTACCCTTGAACTGTCCCCAGAAGTGGTTATAGGCAGTAGTTTGGCCAACAGTGTTAGCACAGGGATACCCTATAATCTCTTTCTAATCATTTGCCAGGTCCTGTTACACTGTCTGGTTTGGAAGTTCTCAAAGCTCCTTCTGCTTCTGTCATCACCACTTCATCTGACTGCTGATGTTTCATATGCCCGGGCTCCAGGTCAACTTCCTCCCCCGTGTCATAGATCTCTCTTTCCAATTTCCGTGGTTGTTTTGGGCTAGAAGGATGTCTCCCTCTGACCTTTTGCTGGCATTGCCATTCAAAAAATTAATTTGCAGTGTTATTTTATAGTTGTTTGTAGGCAAATGCTGGGAGAGCTTGGCTGAGTGCTTCTCTATTCAACCATCTTAGCTCCACCCCTGGCTACTTTGTGTTTCTTTCCCTGAGCCCAGGTGTCAGGTAAAATGAATTTCTAGCCTTGATGGTGTTTTAGGAAGGCAATAATCACAATATAGACAATAATTGTCAATATGCCTATGTAGTTCTATATCGCAAAATATAAGAGATTTTCCATATAGAAGGTCCAAGAATTAAACCATTTATTCAGACACCAGAGAACCAGATCCCAAAACCAGTAAGCCCAATCCATCATAGAAGCAAAAAATTAATACATATTATCACAGCAGAGAGTAATTCCATTCCATAACTTCCCCACACCCTGCTGGGGTCTTGCCACCAACACACACTCATAGCACAGCTAGGACACATCTGCTGTCTCTCTTAGTTCTAACCACTCTGAGAATTTCCTGCTTTACCCTTCTAGTTCCTCTCATCCAGCAAGTTCCTCCCAACACATGTGACTTAGGCTTCCTATGAGGTAAGCAGGTCACATGGGCCTATTAATGGGTGGCAAAGATCTTCAAATTGAAATTACAATTATAGATGGCAATTTCATGAATTTGAAGGGTAGAGAGTTTTTGAAAAAAGTTACTGGTTCCTCATCAGGAAAAGATCTCTACACTGATATTTTGGAGATGACCACAGATAAGAAGTAAAGTACAAGCCATTTCCTTGGCTTGCCAGAAGACAGGGAATTTGGCTGTTGCTCAGGCAATGAAGAATCAAAGTAAGAGTTAAAAACTGTTGAGCAATCCTGAGAATTTTTTTCATATTTTAATGTTTCAAAAGTAGGCTATAGAAGTTAATCATTTTTGCAAAGAATTGTCTAGAGTAAGTATCTCTCTCTCTATAGTCAACAATTGACTGAAAGTTATTGAAAATAAAATCCTACAGCATCAAGACTTTGTTCATTGATATATTACATATATTAAAATACATAACATTATATGTTATCATATATGTAATACATGTTCATCCTTAAAGGCTGTCCTCTAACCCTTTTGTTAAAATTTCACACACAAAATACATTGACAGAGAACCATGATCAGAAAGAGCTGATTATTAAGGTCAAGAGAAGGATAATATAAGAAGATAGATACTTGCCAAAGGTGTTTGCCATTTTCTTGGGAAATATCTTGCACATAGTTCAAATGGAATAGATTCACTATTAATGTTGAAGTTCTCCATGTGCTACATAACAAAGGAGATAATATTTTTTAAAGATCCCATCATAGTGCTTAACACATAGTAGGCATCATATAAATGCTTATTCTAATTCTCATTCCCTTGCTCTTTTGGGAGGCTGATATTGTACTGATTACATCAGGTTTCAGAGTGCTGAAGAGCCTCCTCAATTAGATCATTATTTTAAAAATGATCATCTTAATAATCTATATGGATGGGAAATAATGTTACCCTCAGACAATGACATGCGTTTGGATGACCAGTCCTTCAAGTTAGTATATCCTTGTATATTTATAGCTAGGTTAATCTATACCTATTTTTGTGGAACAGAGCTCTGTCTCTATCTCTCTGCACACACACACACACAGACACACAGACATACATACATACATATGTATGTATATATTTATGTCTGGGACAGACAGTGTAGATTAACAATGAATTATGACCAGGATTTAATATCAGGAGAAGACAAGACTGGATTGCATGTATGAAACTGCAAAGTGTTTTCAATGCTATCAAGATATCCTTAGTAGATACAAAAAAAAAAAAAAACCTTTGAATTGTAAATATTCTCTCATGATGCTGTTTGCTTATCATGGATGAGCAAAGGTGGCAAGGATTCAAATTTCAGAGGACTCAAAGGGCAAAGGAGATGTAGTCATATATGGACAGATAAACCATAGGCAACAAGGTATAATGGGGAAAATGCTGGACCTGGAGTCAGGACAAACCAAGTTTGGAACCTTCTTCTTACATTTACTAATGTGTGACCAAGGGAACAGTATCATCTAAAAAAAAGAAATACCCCTAAAGATGTTACCGTCTTCTTTTTTTTTTTTTATCATATGTAGCCCATCCTCCTTTACAGTAGTAAATACTTTTGACTAGTATTTGTCTCCTTGTGTAATGTCAATAATCACTAGAAGTTTATGGAATAATGTTATCTCTGTGACTGTACACATCAAGGAAACATAAGCTTTGGAGATTTCATGTTGGAGGAGAACCTCTTTGTCCTCCGCACCTTTGAGTCAATGATAACTTTCCAAGATATAGCCTGCTTTGAGCATTCTTCACCAAATCTTGTCTCTTTCCTTACATTTTTCATGGGAGATGAATATTTTAGAATATTACAAATATTCTAAATTTAGAATATTATAAATAATTTTAATTTAGAATATTATAAATAATTTTCATACAGATTTTTAGGAAGATTAGAAAATAGGCATGTGAATCTATAATTATAGGTGGTGCCATGGCTAGAGAGTTGGACTTTGAGTCAGGAAAGCGAAAGTTAAAATCATAACTCAGACATATACTAGCTGAGTAAGCCAGTGTAAGTCATTTAACATCTTTGAAGCTCAGTTTTTTCAACAGTAAAATGGGGATAATATCGCCCATGTCACAGGGTTATTGTGAGCATCAAATGAGTCAACTAAGTGCTTTGAAAAATCTCAAGATATTGTATGAATGTTAACTATTGTTCTTCTTAAAAATAATAATAGTATTCTTTCAGTTGGTCTTGTTTATATGTTCATATATTGACACATATACATATATACACACTGTGGCATTTAAAATGTTCAAGAGGCATAATTTCTGGGTAATTTAATAATTTATTAATAATGCCAGAATTTTAATGAAAGGCTGGTTATTTGGCTGTCTCTCAGGCTGAAGACAATCACTGCTATGGGCTCTGGGTTTTATGTCATTTCCTTCCAAAAAGTAGGTGTTCCCCAGGGTGGCAATCAACCTTCATTTGTTAGCAATTAATGAGAGAGAATTGAAAATCACAATGAGGCTGGATCTGAACTTTGATTATGCATCCATTTCCCCCAGCCTTGGCCAATCTATTCAAAGAATTTATGCCCCACCCAAGCCTGAGCAGAACACAATGGCTGCCCCACCTAGATGAGGTCTAGATAGAGGAGAATGTTCAAATGCAAAACAAAAGCTTGCCAAAAAGACTATTTTATGAAGAACTCATACAGGGTAAATACTCACATTGTGGTCACAAGAAGTGATACAAGGACACTCTCAAGATCTCAAGAACTTTGGAATTGATTGTGTGGCATGAGAGATATCCGCACAGGACCACTCAGCATGGCATGCCCTCCTCAGAGAAGGTGCTATGCTGTATGAGAAAGTCAAATTGAAATAACTTAAAAGAAATGGGAGATGCACAAATTTAGAGAATCCACTCCAAATGTTCACATGGAATGTTTGTGCCCAGCCTGTGGTTCTGAACTCATATTGGTCTGATCAGCCACAGTCAGACATACTATAACTTGACTCTAGCATAGTGATGTCATTTTGATCCTCTTCAAGAATGAAGGACAACAACCAGATAGAGGAGAAGGATCAGAGACTGATCTTCTAAAATCTTTTAAAATCAGGACTTTAGAAAAAGGGGGGAGCTCTGGATCTCCCCAAATGATTGGTTATTAATAATCATTTCAATACACACACCCACACATACATATTAAATAACATGAGTACTAGCACCAACTGCCCAAATCACAGCACAATCTGTACCTATCACCCTGTGCAATGAATGTTCTGTCTTCCTGGAAATTTTCCATTAGGGACTGTACAATTTCTGTCTATGGGCCTCAATCACATCTGCACATCAGACATTTGTATCTAAAGAAATGATTAATAGAGAAGTTTTTTCAGAAGGTTGGCAAGAGTTCATGTATGAGTTGACACTTAAGTCTTGTTGCTTTCCTAGCAGAGTTAGAATAATATTGAATCCAAGCTTTAGGAACCAGGTTTCTTTTCTCTATGTCAGAGTCTAGATCCCTCATATCACTGAGCTAAGTCACTCAAACTGTGAGTTACAAAAAATTTACATGCTTACAAATTTAATTCATATGTCTACAAATTCATACATTTTTATGTTCATGTTACATTTTAGAAATTTTTTGCATCGTGTAACAATAGAAAAACAAAGTGGGCAAATAATCCTGTGTTGAGAATCATAATAACAACCATGTCTTTAAATTAAAATAAAATAAAGAAAGGCATTGCAAATAAACTGGGGCAAAAAAAGAGAAAGGAATCCTTCCCAGGGGGTCTATCCAACATTCTGTTGACCTGGCTATAAATTTCTTGATATTGAATTGATACCAAATAAGGTCATCAGATACCACTCATTTGCATTGCCTGCATTGACAACTTTTTTTTTTTCCAGTCAGTCATATATTTGTTTGATGGTATCCATTATCTACTTGGTTTGAATAAGTCTTTTTGGGGGCAACCTACCACATGTTTCTCTGTTTCTCAAATAACAGGCAATACCTAAGTTTCCAGTTCTTTGCTATGACAAAAGAGCTGAGATAAATATTATTGTACATATGGAATCATTGGGTCAAAAGGTATTCAAAGTTTAATAGGTTGAGAGGCAAATTTTAAATTGCTTTCTAGAACAGGTGGACCAATTCACAGCTCCACAAACAGTGAATTAGCAATGTAGATCTTCCTATAGCCCCTATAACATTTGTCATTTTCCTTTTTGGTCAAGTTTGCCAGCTCTAAAGGTGTGAGGTAGGTCATCAGAGTTGCTTTAATTTTCATTTCTCTAATTATTAGTGATTTGGAGCATTTTTTTTTAAATGGTAATTGATAGTTTAGATTTATTTCTTTGAAAACAGCCTTTTCATATCTTTGGACCATTTATCCATTGGGAAATGGCTGTATTGCCCATGAATTTAAATTGGTTCCTTATATATCCTGAAAATGAGGCCCTTATAATATGAGCTTGCTTCAAAGATTATTTATATTCAGAATTACCAAAATAATATTTTTGTTAAAAAGATAGGCCTTTGTTCCCAAAAGGCAATCTAGTATATTCTCTTTCCTCCTGCTTAATTCTGGGCCAAGTTCATTTTCCAAAAGTCATTAGTTCCTGTCCAAGCTAAATGTACTCATACACCAGTTCTCTGGACTGTTCAAAACCAACATACCACAGTTTGATTTTTTTTCTTTTAATATCTTCTGTTCCCCGAGATATCCTATAAAGTAACACTTAAATGTTTTCAAGACTATGTCATATCCTGCACAGGCTCAGATTTTCTCAAGGTCTACTTGGCCAATTTGAGTTTCTTTTTCAAATTTCATTTTCTTAAGGGCCATTTAAAAAAAAAACAACATCTTTTTATATGATATCACACAGGCCAGAGGAGGAAGAGAAGTAGATTTCTTTTGGAGGACTGTGTAGTGCTTTTAAGGACGCAAAGTTGCTCCCAACACGAATATCAATATTCAACACTCAAATTTTCTTCTGGGGATGCTGTATGGCTGTGAACCTTGGAACACTACAAATCTCTGAGGAATTAAGGCTAAGGGTAACAAAAAAGACAATGAAGAAATCAACAGTAGGCATGAGCAGGCTGCAGCATTTTTTTTTAATGATGATCTATGTTTATGATCCCAAGGATATATATTAGTGAGTAAAGATGTGGTATGAGTGAGGGATAACAGCTGCACAACCTAAGTTAGGCACTGATACCCATAAAAAGCAAAAACATAAAGAAAGGAAAAGTCCCCAGTATATTTAGTGGGGTTTCTATGGGAGAGCATATACAAGAATGACAAAATCAGAAGAGATTGATGGAGGGCAATATGCACTGAAGGAAGGAGTATTCACATCAATTAAACTCAAGTTCTATTTAATTAAAAACAGAAAATAATTTTCTCTTATGCTATTTCAATTGTTGACTTGCTTTTTAAATGGCAACTTTGGTGCACACCGAAGCCTTGCTACAAGCAAAATCAGGAACTTTTGGAGCTGTAGTCACAAGTACAGTCTGATTTAGCTGTACAAGTCACTTTTAGCTCTTTGTCTCTTGGACATATGGAAGTGGCAGGATTCCTGGAAGCTCAGGGACAAATATTTTGCTTGTAACGTCTCCCTACCATCTCTATCATTTACCCCTTTTCTCTGCTAGGTTAATACAGAAAAGGTGGAACAAAATAGTGTAAAGTTCTTATGCTTAGTTAGGGCTGGTGGTACTTGAGGTGGTATTTACAACAAAGAGGATATGATTGCCTGGATGACCATATTACTAGTAAATAACTGGATTTCTTTACTAAAGCTGATTTCCCAGCAGGATAAAAAAAATTAGTAGCTTCAGCTGCTTTTTAAAGCACTCAAATATTTTTGTATTTATAGAATCTTCCCAAACAGAGCAACCAATTACTCATTCATTTTGTAGCAATGCAATTAAGCTCCAGAAATGATGAAGAGGGGAAAAGGCTACCTACATTGAATTGCCCTCAAATCAAATTTCTGATTGCATGAATCATAGTAACTTTACTTTGGTACTCCAGACCTGACTCTCCATTCACCTAAAGTATGCCTCCAATCCAATATACCCCAAACTTGCCTTTCCATTTCCCCCTTATCCTTTTGATTTCATAATTTTTTTTCAGTAGCACTATGATATAGTTCTCATATTCAAGACCCCTCCTTTGTTTTTTTTTTAACTCATCCCTTTCCTTGATATCAAGACCTGTGGAATCTAGTCCTGGGACACTCATCCATCTGTCCTTTCTATTTCTTCCACTACTATCCTAGTTCATCTGCATTGACCATTGTAATACTTTCCTATTAGGTGCTTCTATGTACCTTCTAATTTATCTTTAAGGTGACTCCTTCCCAAGTAGATTTTATTGCTTCACACCTTTGCTCAAATTTGACTCCCTATTGCCTACTGAATAAAAACAACAACAAAAAACATTTTGCCTGAAGTTTGCCTGACTCTACCCTTCCAGATTTATTTCATGTTACAGCTTGCCACAAACTCCATCCACTAGATAAACTAGTCTACTATCTGCCTCAAATATGCCCTACATTTTCCCATTTTGTTGATTTTGTTTACAATGTTTTCTTTGCCTGAAAATCTCCCTTTCCTTTCTTTGCCTGTTTCTATTCTTTAAGGCTTAACTCAAATACCAACTCTTCCAGGGATTCCTTCCTGAGTTCCTTCCAGTCCATGACATTTCCACCCCCACTTCCATGGAAATCAGATAGATCAGTTATTTGACATTATGAAGATCTAAAAGTAGTTGTATTTAGAGGACAAGAAAAAGAAAAAAATGCTTATGATTTCCATTATATATGGAATTCCTGCATGAGGATATTCCTGCTAATATGGGTTGATACTCTCTGCAAATTAGAGAATTTCCCTGAGCACTGAGAGGTTAAGTGCCTAGAGTCACACAGTCAGTAAGTATCTGAGGCAGGATTTTTTCTTTCTTCCTTTTTCTAACAGCTTTGTGAATAATACAAACAATCTTACTTCTTACCCTTTTTTGGAATGAAAAATCAATTTCTGTTCTTCTGATGATTAACTTCAATTTTAGTGTCTGAACTCCATTAGTGTGCCTCACTCACTGGGTGGTTCCTTTATGGAGGATGAGAAAGCAGGGAAGAGTTGCAATTTGCTCTGTTGGAGGTAGAGTATGTGCAATAAGAAGATTACAATATAAGAAAAATGCTGAAGAATTTCATTCATGTGCCTTTAATTGTTTTGCCTTATGGCACAATTAATAATATTAACTTTCCTTGCTTAATCATAGATAAGAGATTCAAGAAACACTGATTGAGCCCTTGCTATATGCTAAGCTCTATGCTTTCTGATGGGGATATAAAGACAAAAGTTGGAGAGTCTTATGTCTTAAAATTCTACTCAGTAGGAATAGTATGTAGACAGATAAGTAAACACAAACTATAGACAGAGGAAATATGAAGTAGGAGAAGTTACTTAACACTGGGCTGGGGGCAGAGGGGCATAAGAAAAGGCTTCATGGAGGAATGGGTGCTTGAGCTAAGCCTTGAAGGGAACTAGGGATTCTTGGAAGAGATATTGTGAGGCTGGGTGGTGAGGACAGTATAGAAGGTATAGTTGCATATAAAGTCTTTTTGTTACATATTTCTCCTTCTAGGGCCAACTCTGCCACACTTTCCTCTATAACTTGGGGTTCCTGGATTCTGAAAAGTTCTGTGAATAGATTTTAGAGGATCTGTGAACTTGGATGAGACAAATACATCTTTATTTTAATATAATTGATTTCTCTTGTAATCCTATGCATTTTACTTTAGGCATTTAAAAGTATGATTCTGAAAAGGGATCCATGGGCTTCAGACTGCCAAGGGGTCCATGGTACATACACGAAAAGGTTCATGACCCTTACTCTATATGTTCTTTTGATTATAGAACAATGGATATTATTGTCTATCTCTAAACTTCTGTTCACTTGGTATTTTTTTTTAATTACTAGTTTGTTAAAGGACATTAGTTTATATAAAAAAAATTATTTATGATAAATTCCATCCTGGACTAGGAAATCCTGGAAGATATACAAATTAGATTTTCTTTTCTTTGTTGAGACTACATACACTTTTTTTCTCTTTAAGTTGAATCCAGTCACATAAGTGACTATTTTCACAATGAATGTTACAATGAGAAAACCATACCCTTCACTAGGAATCTGGAGAGCTGGTTTCTATTCCTAGCCGACTTCCTGTCTATATGACCTTGGGAAAAATCACTTATCTTCTCTGTGCCCTTTCTTCCTCTGTAAAGTGAGGGAGTAGATCAGATGATCTGCATAATTCCTTCCAGATATAAACTTCTATAGAATGATCTTGTTTAAATTAAAACTTTGGGGATTTTTCTGGGAAGGTGTGAGGGGTTGTTATTTAATCTCTAAATAAATTCATATGTCAAGATACAACCGTAGACTCTAGGGGCACTTTTTTTTTTTTTTTTTGCAAATCTACTGCTAGACAAAGAGAATTGGCCTGAACATCTCTCCTTAAAAATAGCTTCTCTGAAACCTAGATCATTATTTTTGCTCTTTGAATCTCTCCTTTCTTTCTACATTTTGTTAGAAATGAGGTACCCAAAATTGAATGCAGTTTTCTAGGTGCAATACAACAAAATTGGATAGTGAGAAACTATTACCTTCCAGCTTCAAGATTCGATGCCTCTGGATGTGTAATCCAAACCCACAGAAGCTTTTTATATTGCCACATCACCTGGTAAAATTTGTATATTATTCCAGGCACTATTGCATCTTAGTTTTTTCTCAGCATTACTCTTCATACTCAATATTTTGTTTTTTTGGTCATTTTCTTCCCAATAGATTAGTTTACAATGCTCGAGATAAATCTCATTTTGTGCATCCTGCCTTGCCAGTTTTCTCACACTGACATTTCTCTTGGCTATTTTCATAGCTCCAGCTTGCAATAATTATTAAAATTGTATCAGTAAGACTTTTAATGATTTTACCCTCCCCCCCCAAAAAAAACCCCAACAACAACAGCAAAGCAACAACAAGTAAATACAGTGTTTTGCTATTTTTTTTGGGGGGGAACTTGTCCTGTTCCAGTAAAAGTTTACTTTGAGGGGAGAAATATGACATTGTTGTTTATATTTCAAAATGCAACGGTGGTAAAAAATCAACTCAGCAGAGCAGTGTTCTTAGAGCAAATGGCTGGTTGTGCTGACATGCTTCCATGAGCTCAGCAACTATCTTTAATTTTCTTGTGCAAACTGCTAAATAAATACAAGAAACAGCTTGAAATTATCTATGCATGATTGTCAAGTGAAGAGCCAAATAATTCATCTTTGCTTAGAAGAAATGCAAAAAAAGGTACATTTTGCTCTGATACTGTAGGTGGTGAAATCAATGAGTTTAAAGACATTAAGTGAAATACTTTGTGAATAACTTTTCAACTTTCTTTACCAAACCTTACTTGCTTTCTGGAGGGAGAATGCAAAAAAAAAAAAAAAAGAAACCAACAAAAAACAACCCTCTTTTTTTTTATATAAATGAACATAGTAAGGGTTGAACCTTAACTTATTATGTTATTATAATCTCTGAATGTTTTAGCTTCTTTAATAAGCAATATATAAATATGCTGTAACAACTCCTCAGAGAAAAAATTTATAGAGCTCAAAGGAACCTCAAAGACCATCTCCCTGGTTCCTTTAATCTACAAATGAAGCAACTGTGTCCCAGATCTTGAAGTCATTTACCCAGAGTGGCACAGTAGTTAATAAGTAACAGAGCTGGAATTTGAACCCAGATTTTCTGACTCCAAATTCAGTCTATGTGTCTTACATTAAAATATCATTGCCTTTTCTTTCTTCTCCAAATGGAACATAAATGATCTTCACAATTAAAATTTAAAATAAAATGGAAAATAAATAATAGACCACTCATTCCCTTATCCTATATATTCCTACTGATAATGGTAGAGAAGGGAGGGGATCAAGGAAGTTTCTTAAATTTAAATACATGATCAGCACTTCCCTGGAATGATGTGATTTGTCAATAGCAAAGCATGTCCCCAGTTTTATGAGCCAGTGAATAAGCTTCCAAGTGGATATAACTATTTAACTATTGAGAAAG
This sequence comes from Phalanger gymnotis, assembly GCA_028646595.1. NCBI lineage: Eukaryota > Metazoa > Chordata > Mammalia > Diprotodontia > Phalangeridae > Phalanger > Phalanger gymnotis. Next base: position 384,087,135 of record CM053623.1, read on the forward strand.
CCAGATCATTACAGGAGAAAATGGGGCATCCATCCTATTATCCTTATTATTCTCCAAATGATACCTACTGTCTAGAGCCCCATTCATCCTTAAACCATAGGTACTACATGTCTCAGAGACTACCTTCATAACCATAGAGCACAGTACACCTGACCATTCAAATTAGATATGAGAGATAACAGAATAAATGGTTTGAACAGTGGCTAGCCATTTTTATTCTCTTTACTTCCTACATTAGGAAAAATGAGTGGAGATATATTATTGTTGCCGTTGATACTAATGATGTTAAATAACATGGATTCAAAGTAGATCTTAAAGTGATAGAGTGTGATTCTCACCACCACAACCACCACCCCTGCAAATATAGTGAGAATAACTTTTTTTTTAAAATCAGTTAAGAATTTTCAGTAAGGCTTTTTTGTCATTAAAATTTGGCTCATAGGGAAACATTTTGGGGATAAAAAAAACCTACTGCTTACTGCAATTGAGCATGAACACATTGGAGTTATGATAGAATATGACTGGAACCATTTCTACACCATTAAGCCTCATCTTAGTATTGGGCCTGCGATTCCATTGTTATAGGCAGTTCTCAGCAGTTTGTTTTTGGGCAGTGGAAAGTAAAGGGGATTGCTTTTGGTCATATAGCTATTATGGATTAGAGATGAGACTTGAAGTCAGATCTTCATCATTCCAAAAACTTCCCTCTATCCAATATGCCATAACATCTCTCTTTTCCTTGCATCTGGTTGAAAAATCTGATTTTGAATAATTGACTTATAACGCTTTAAGGCACAGTAATTATAATTGTGTGCTGATTCAGGAAACATATGGACTAAAGGGAAACCATCCTAGAGGAAAGGGAAATTAGAGGAAAGAAAAACAAAGAGCAGGTAAAATATGTGCTCTTCTATGCATTCTCATTCCTTCTGCTTCTTTATACACCATCATTTTTAGGTGAATCTATCAGAAAATTGGAGTGGTTCTCTTAATAACCAATGCTTCCTTCTCAACTTAATCCTTGACTTCTCAGTTGTTGGTTAAATTTGGGATCTTGTGTGGGATTGTCTGGAACTCACCAACTACAGAAGACTAGAGTGAGGGTGCCTATATATAAAAGCAGCCTACAGAGTTCCAATCATGCCAACTGTCTAGTGGTTTCACTAACACCATCCCTGTATCATATAGAGCTGTTATTCTCTTTTTTATGGGCCTGATTCCAGTTTCCATGCTTTCTGGATTATTTTCTTCACATTTTTAGCTTTGCCCTGGACAGATCTACTTGGGATGACTCTGAGCGATGACTTGTCTCTGCTTCCGTAACAACTGTCATTGCCATTTCAGCTATGTAATTGTCATGAGCCCTAAGTAGTGACTGCCCTCTGAGTTCAGTACAGTGATGATTCCCACTCTAGTCAGTATATGGTTAAATGTCAATGAGCTAGAATACAATTAACTGAAATATTCAAGTATTCAGATTTTGGTTTTCTCTAGCTCTCCATAAGAAACAGTCAAATGAAAGGGAGAGGATAACAAGTCAATAGCTAGAATTTACTTTAAAAAAATCAAGCTTCTATGAACACAACAAAATCATCATAGCCTTTACTTCTACATCTGTAGGCTGTTAGCAATGAGAATTGCTATTCATAATGATAGTCTTGAGAACCTGAAAGATTTTGAATCCTAGGGGAAAATTCGATTGTTTTCCTTATACTCTATTAGGACAAGAAAGAGAGCAATTATGAAATATTGAAATATTTCACTTTATTTTCTTCAGTCAACAACCATTTGGTAATAACCTATGGCAGGTGCCTTCTAAATGCTGGCAATACAAAGAAAAGCAAATTAGACCTTGGGATTAAAGAGCTCATATTCAAGTAGGGGAGTCCATATGTGAATAACTAGGCACATATAAGAGATATACAGAGTAGGTGGAAGGTATTCTCAGAGAGGAAGGCATCAACATCTAAGGGTGCAAAAAAAAGTCCTGAGGAAGGTAGGCTTTGGGCTGTTTTATACCAAACTAGGGAAACTAAGAGGTGGTGCTGAGGATAGAATGGAGAACAGCCATCAGTAACTTAGTAGATAAACATTTATTAAATACCTGCTGCCAGGCACTGTGCTAAGTGAGGATACAAAGAAATGTAAAAAGATAACTCCTGCCTTCAAGGAGCTCAAAATCGAATAGAAGAGACAACATGCAAGTAATTAGTACAAACAAGCTATATGCAGTATATAAAGGAATTAATCAACAGAGGGAAGGCAGTAGTATTAGGAAAGATTGGGAAAGGCTTCCTGTTAAAGATAGGATTTTAGTTAGGGCTTGAAGAAAGCCAAGGAAGCCAGGAGGTAGAGATAAAGAGAAAAAATATTTCAGACATGGGAGAAAGCCAGAGAAAATGCTGGGAGTGGAGAGTTGGAGGGCTTTGTTCTCAGAATAGTAAGGTCAGTGTCACTGGTAAATGGTATAAGACTGAAAAGATGAGGTGATTAGAATGCCTTGTAGAGGATTTTATATTTGACCCTGGAGATAAGGAGCCACTGGAGTTTACTGAGTGGGGAGGGGGCAGTTCACATATTTGGACTGGTTCTTTAATGGAAAGAGACTTGTGGCAGACATATCTACCAGCAGGCTATTGCGATAGCTTGCTGGTCTAGGTGTGAGGGCATAAAGCCTTTCACTGGTGTGATCGTCATATCAGAGGAGAGGAGGCATGTTTGAGAGATCCTGAAAAGGTAAAACTGATAGACTTTGGTAATTGGATATAGAGGATGACAGACAGTAAAGAGTCAAAAATGACCCTAGTTTCAGGCTTGGGGGACTGGGGTGATGGTGGTACCCACAGTAATACGGAAGGTTGGAAGATTTTGGGGGGGAAATATAATGAATTCAGTTTTGGACATGAGGAGTATAAGATCCAGTTCAAGGTGTCTAACACAGCAGAGAGGTTAGAGATAGATAAGAGATATCTTATAATAAATAAATTGATAATGATAATAATAATAAAATGATATTTGAATCCACGGAATTTGATGAGATTATCAAATTAAATAGCATAGAAAGAGAAGATCTCCCAGGATAGAGCCCTGTGGGACACCCAGTTAGTGGGCTTGACCTGGAAGTAGATCCAGAAAGAGAAGACTAAGGAATTGTGAGATAGGTAGTAAAAGAACTAGGACTGAGTAGTTTAGGAACTGATGTCAAGAGAGTATCAAGGAGAAAAGGGTGATTGACAGGGTCAAAGTCTGCAGAAAGGTTAAGAAGGCTAAAGACTGAGAAAAGACCATTGGCTTTGTCAGTTAAAAGCTAATTGGTACCTTTGCAGAGAGCAATTTTGGTTGAATGATGAGGTCAGAAGCCATTCTGTAGAGAGTTAGAAGAGAGTGAGAGGAGAGGAAGTAGAGGCAACTGCTGTAAATGGTCATCTCA
>CM053623.1:384090664-384128166 GCA_028646595.1 Phalanger gymnotis
GACTATAGTGGCAGAAGGCATCTGGGTGATGTAAGATCAGGAAGAGAGGAGAAGATGGAGTTCTCAGCCAATGGTGCCAAGTTTTTAGTAAAATATGAGACAAAGTTCATGGTGAGGGGCCAGGGGAAGATATGGTAGGTGTGATGGGGAATGAAAAGGTTTGGAAAACCTTTGGAAAACCTTCCACAGAAAGCATGGAGATAGCAGATTAAACATATATGAGGAACAGCCAGTAGGCCTGTATATCTGGATTGTAGAGTGATAAAGTATAAGAAGGCTGGAAGGGTAGTATGGCACTCTAAATGCCAAAGAATCCTATAATGACATGGAGCCAATGGAATTTGTTGAGTGTGCCTGTTAGGTAGGGGAGTGGGGAGGCAGGGGATGCTGGGCAATTTTTTCCATTTAATAAAATCACTTTAGCAGCCAAGAGAAAGATGGGTTGGAGTTGTCAGAGACCTTAGGCAGGGAGATCAGAGTGTATCAGAGGTATTACAATACTCTAGAAGAGAGGGAGAAAAAGACTGAACTAAGCTGATGGTTGTGGGAGTGAACACAAGTAGATGTATATGTACAATGTTATGAAGGTTGAACTTACAAGATTTGGCATGGTTTGGGTATGTGAGGTAAATGAGAGTGAGGAATTGAGTATGATACCAAAGCTGCATGCCTGGGTGATTGGGAAAATGGTGTTACTCTCAATAATAACTCAGCAGCTTATCAGTTCTGTTTTGGACATACTGAGTTTGAGGTGCTACAGAGTTCTAGACTAAGCTGTCTAGAAGGCCATCAGTGATATGGGAGTGGGGTTCAAGAGAGATATTGGGGTAAATGAATAAATCTGGGACTCATCTGCAGAGAAACATTAATTAAACCCATTAGAACTTATGAGATCATGGAGCATGATAGTATAGAGGGAAAAGAGAAGAGAACTCAGGACAGACCCTTGGGGACTATCTCCCATTATGTGTAATGAAAATGAAGATCGAGCAAAGCAAACTGGGGAGCAGCCAGACAAGTGGAAAGGGAGCTAGGAAAGATCAATGTCATAGAAATTTAGAGAGGAGCAAGTATCCAGGAGAAGTATATGACTGGCAATGTCAAATGATGAATGACAACCAAAAGGGATGAGGATTGAAAAAAGGCAGTTGGATTTGGCAAATAAGAGACCACAGCTAACTTTGGGGAAAGCAGTTTTATTTGAATGATGAAGTCAAAAGCCAGATTACAGAAAGTTTAGAAGCAAGAGGAGAAGAAATGTAGGTATTCATAGTAGATGTCTATCTTAAGGAGTTTAGGGAGGAGAGATATCAGAAGATAGGATGGTAGGACTGAGTGAAGGATTTTGGGTTTCATTTAATTATTATTATTATTATTATTATTATTATTATTATTTTTAAGGCGAGGGACAGCGGGTGTGTTCATAGGTAGTAGGGAAGAAATGAGTAGATAGTTAAATAGTGAAGATTAAAGAGTTGGAAGGATAGTGGAATCACCAAAATGCCTGGCAAATGAGGTATTTAAAGATTTAATATCCTATCTAACATTTTTTCCTGAAGTGCTTCAGCTGTCTCTGCCTTTCTCTGGCTTGTTCTTCCTTAGAAAAGTTCAGAGAAATGGGGAAAGAAGAGGCAAAGGTTACTCTCCCCATTTAACATCTATAAAATCTGTGGCACAGACAGTCCAAGTTCTGTGGAGTATATTATTTCTTCCTCATTGCAAATTACTGAAGAGATTAAAAGTAGACAGACCTTTAAATCTAATATTTATACTCTGTCATTGCTATGGATATAAGGAAAAGAAAGATACAAGTATATGTTAGAGAGAGAGAGAGAGAAAAAAAAAGGTCTCCAAATAGATTTTTAAACGCCCATCTGTGGGTGTTTAGACAACTGTATTTATCTACTTCCTACATTCTGCATATGGTCCAATTAATGCTACAGTGATTATTGACAGGAGGATATAATAGCTCAAAATGTGACATTTCAAAATAGAGTTTTTCATCTCTCCACTAAAATAAAAATCCATATACTATTCTGTTTAGGCTAACGAAGTTTAACCAATTACTTAGTTGGAGGACCTGCGTTCAAATTCCAGATTGTGAACTGTGTACCTAAATAAATCCTAACCACTCAGTACTGCAACTATGAAATGAATGAATTGAAGCTTTAAGATTCCAATTTTTAAGATTCCTTTGTGATATCTTTCTATCCCCCCTGATAAACTCTATTTTTTGTACAGTTTTACTAATAGCTACTAGCCTTCTAGTTTCACAACCCTTGGTTAGACCTGACTCCTCCCCTCAACTTCCACCTGACTGAATCCATTCTGCTCCGTTGGAAAAGGTTCAGAGAGATGGGGAGCAATTTTTCTATGGTCACAGAGCTAATAGAATGGTGAAGCTGGGATTCAGGCCTCAGTCTTCTGACTCAAAACCTGATATTCTTTCTATTACACAATCTAAGTATAGCTGGCTGATAATGAAACGGGGGGAGGGGAACTTGTGAGGAAGTGAAATGTCACTCACTAAAAATATTTAAGCTACATTTTTCAGGGAGACTGAGTCTTGCATTGGATGGAGAGGATGAACTAGATGGTCTCTAGGCTATATTCCATTGGTTCTATTGATTTATGAATATCTATTCCAAAGAGAGGAACAAGACAATATCTATTATTTAATTGGTATGAGGAACTATCACATAAGGAAATTCTATCTACCAATGCAGGTGTTACTGCTCCTTCTTTGCAGTTTATAGTGTCCTAGAGCATCCTAGAGAACAAAAATGTTACTTGACTTGCTCAGGGTCACACAGACTGTATCAGACATTGGATTTCAAGACCAGTTCTCTATCTCACTCTGAGGATACACTATTAAATTGAAAAAAAAATTGAATGAATTAATGAACATTCAGCATCTATTTCATACATACACATTGCTTACCATGTTCAAAGGACTTGTTACTTCACCTTGTTACTTTCAATTGCGCAATCTCTTCTCTCAATATGGTCTCGCCAAGTACTCCAGCAAGCAGCACCACAAATATATATTTCACATGCACAAGTCTGATAACTTAATGGATAAGTATCTATCACTATTCTTACTCTTTATTCTTCTTTAAAGAAAGGAATGTGCTAGATATAAGATTCATCTGAGATTTTAGACTAATCCATAACCATCATCAGACCTTTATAAGTTTAGCTATGACTATCGTCACATCCTCTGGGTTTAGCTCTTGTAAAAGACAGTCTATGTTGGTTTGGCTATAACAAGAATTTTGACTCTCCACTTTAATGATGTGTGTGAACTTTGTGCATGGATAAAACATTAAGAAAATAGAACTCATAATATATAAGCACAAGCATTTAATAAGCCCATAACATTATGTGATGGATAAATGAATTATGAAGTCCTCATAACAGCTAATCACAAAATGACACTAAAAACCGCTATTGAATTAATATTGATTAATACTAACATTATCAGTTAATGAAATATTAATATCTTTAAATGTAATTATAATAATGATAATAATAACATTTATGTAGTACCTACTATATGCCAGGTGCTGTGTTAAGCACTTTTCAAATATTTTCTCAGTTGGTCCTCACAAAAACCTCTGTGAATGAGGTGCTATAATCCCCATGCTACAGTTGAAGAAACTGAGGCAAATAGTGGTTAAATGACTTGCCTAAGATCATAAGCTAGTTAGTATCTAAGGCTAAATTTGAACTCAGGTCTTTCTGACTCCCTGTGCTCTATCCCTTGTAAGGCCTACACGTCTATAACATATCTTAAAAATGAGTTTCTTTCAAAATCAAAACCCAAGCTACTCCGATATAGCTTTTAAATCTAGACAACACTGAATTTCTTCAAAGTATTACCTCTCAGGCACAAAAACAGGCAGCTAAGAAATGGGTTGGCTGGTAACTGACTGGCACATATTTCCTAGCCTTAAAATTGATATTTTATAATATTAATAAACTCCACAATTAGATAAAAGATGATGGAATCAAATCATACTCTAGTGTCACTTCATGATTGACTTACTGTTCCTTTTTTTTGCTAACAACTCAATTTCTTCTGATGTATCTAGAGGTCAGTTATGCTCAGTATCACCCTGTTTTCCCTGCAACCTAGATAATAGCTTAATTAAATTAGCTGGGCTAGAGATATTTTTTCTCAATTACAATCAACATGCAACCCAGAGTTCTCCATACTATCACTTTCCTATAATTTTATTCACAAACTCCTTCCAAATTGCAATCATAGTAACCTTGTTCAGCACTGGCATTTTAGACTAAGACGTTTCTTCTAAGGCAGCAGTTGCTGAACTTTTTGGTCTCAGTGCCCTTTTTGCTCTTAAAAATTACTGCAAATTCTCCAAAGAACTTTTGTTCATGTTGGCTCTATCAATACAACCTATTAGTATCATTATTAAAATAGTTTTGACCTCATGGACCCTCTAAAATGGTCTCAGAGATGCCTAAGGGTCCCTGGACCACACTTTAAGAATTGCTCTTCTAAGATTTGGGTCACATGAGTTGTACTTTGATATGATCCTTCTAAATTTAAAATGCTGATTTTCTGTGTTTGTATGAGAATCACCTCTCTACTTCAAAAAATGTAAGTAGCGTTCTAAATTCCTAGAGCTTTTTAGGGACCTTATTTCTATTTTATATTACACAGTTCATCGGTAGAGTGCAAAATACAAACACAACATTTTTCAAATAAAACAAAATCCACACAAACTTGGAATATTACAAATATCATATAATTTCATGGTCTTATATCAAGGCTCCAGTATGCTTGAGATATGTCTAGTTAAGATCAAATTTGGTAAAAATTCATTAAGTGTAAAATATTTCTCAGACATCACACCTTTCTAAGGGTACAGAGACAAAATTAAAAAAAAAACTCTCTTGACCTAAAAGAACTCCTATTTTACTATAAAGAAATAAATCATATTGTCCCTGCACTCCCCATGGATCATTATTTCTTACTTAATCCAAAAGAATTCAGTGTTGGGTTGCTAAAGTTTGTTCCACATACCTTGTCTCCTCATAAATCTCCTCTTGCTGAAGTTCCTTTGGGGATATCCTGGAAGCTGTGGGCAATCCAACCCATCTTGACTCAGAAAGTCCATTATGTTTAGAAGCTAGCGTGTTCACTGACACAGTCTTTTCTTCTTCCTTCATACCATTGGTTTTTTTTTTTCTAGCCAAGTGAGTAAGGGGTATGTATTCCAATTCAACTCAAGAAGTAATTCTCAAGGGTTTAACGATACACTAGACCCTAGTCTAGACCTAGCACTAGGTGCTAGGAGCTAAAGAAATAATGATGAAATGTGGTGGAGATTCTCCCTCTGAAGAGTTTATTATCTACTAGGGATTAGGGTGGAGGTAGGATAGCAGGCATGCAAGGAAATTAATATACATTAGAATATAATAAGTGTAGAGGAGGGATTCCAATTGTTGTAAGACATTTGGGTAAGGTGAGATCACTTCCAGCTTATGTCAGGAACAGTTTTTCCTCTTCAGAGAAGGAAGGGTTTCAATGACTTGCAGATGCTGGAGGAGAGGGGCTGAAGCTCCAGCATATCTCCACTCTAGTAGGAGAGAAGCTAAAAAAGATATAAATAGTATATGGCAGAATTCCAGTAATTCCCTCAAATGATGACAATGAAAAGGAACAACCCTCCTTTTAAACAGTGTGACCTGTGGTTTAGGATGAAGTCTTACTATTTGGAACCAGAAGAGGTTAAAAGCCTTGAAACCCTCGTGTCTGGAGAAGAGATTCTGCTAAAGCCCACTCATCCTTGAGAAACTTGAAAGGAGTTGTAGTGTAATTGGTTTGCCCTTTGGGAAATTTAAGGTTCAACATTGTTTGTGGAATGAAATCAATTCTAGTGTTCACTCTCACTTGTATTCAATTGAGCCTCATTACAACAACGTATACTACTACCAGGTAAAATATTTATCACATGGCTTACTACGCCCCTTTTTGTTAAAATCTGATGAAATTCTTCTCTGATTTGTATTTTTCTTCAGGATAAATAAAATCCATTCTTGATCACCAATATATGCCTTATTTTCAGCCAAGTTTAACAGCAAAGGAGCTCCCTCTGACATCCAGCAAATTTCTGGGTCTCCTGCTTACAAAGCCCAAGCATTATGTGCTTTAAAAAATGCAAAAAAATGTAATAGCAATATATGTAAATTATAATTTAAAAAGTAAATTTAGTAAAAAAATCATACAGTTTACTTCAACAACATATGTAATTGTCTTTTGGATTCTTAACTCTTGGACTATCTATGTGACTACTCTCATTCTATTAATATAGATTACATAAATTTAAATATGTAAAAAAAAACCTTTTATGTCGCAGTGTTCCTTTCCATATATTTTGATACTGTAATAGCTCTGTCATCTCATCAACATTAGTGCTGTCTGCAAGTACTGTCTCCATAGGTGTGGATACCAGCTTATCCAGGACTTGTCAGTTTATGAAATCCAGTAAATCACTCTTCTTCCCATCCAGTTGAAGATGATAATTCAGGAAATATGTACCTTCAGACACTGCTTGAAGCTAGGTGGGGCAATGGATATGTGCTGGTCATAAAGCCAGAAAGACCTGAGTTGAAATCCAGCCTCAGTCACATATTAGCTGTGTGATTTTAGACCTCAGTTTCCCCAATGGCATAATAATGGCATCAACCTCACTGGATTGTTGTGAGCATCAAATGAAACAATATTTGTAAAATGCTTAGCATAGTCCTTAGCACATAGTAGGAGCTATACAAATGCTTATTCAGTTCCCATTCCCCATTGCCCTCCCTTGTGTGGATTACCAGGTTGACTTCTTTGAAGTGACTTTGGAGTTCATTGAAGATCACCTGGGGTGTTCAGAAATGTAATGCGATTAGCTTGCTGTTATCTTCAAATAAAGGAGGAAACGAGGTTTGAGTGGATAGATTGTGGGTAGATAGATAATGGAGAGAGTAGATTTTTTTTGTGTGTGTCACATCCAATAGTCTAAACATTTATTATGTATCTATTAGGAGCCTGTGCTAAGCAGCTGGGAAACAAATACATTAAGAAGAAGAAACATGAATAAGAAAAAGAGTCCTGTCCCTTCAAGGAGTTTACAGTTTAATAGGGGGAAGATAAGGTATAAAGGGAGAGCAGGACGGAGGCTTGAATGTACCTGACTTGGGGGCCCGCAGTTCCTGGAGTCAAAACCAAGCAGAATTGCTGATGGAAAATGAAGCTATTAGCTGGAAGGAAAGTCTTTGGGAGGAGCTTATCACTCTGTCCTCTCTGCTCCAATCAGAAGGGAACACTTTGGTAGTCTGCTGAGTCCATGGAGCCTTTCACAGAATAATGCTTTTAAATGCATGAAAATAATTAAAATTACCAAGGAAATCTAAGGCAGTTATTAAAATATTAAAAAAGAAAACACTTCACAGGCTTGAGGATAAGAATCCTTGATCTCCAGAGAACCGTTCCCCCATTGGAATCCACCCAGAATATTCTCCATGATAGTAAGGACCATTATTGTTTGTATTAATAAATTAATTCATTTACAGGTGTTGTAACTTTAAAGAAATATGCACATTAAAATTTCAATCAATCAGAATCCTCAATTAATTAACCTAAAGTTCCAGATCTAGAAGAAAAGGTAAATAACAAAAAGCTTATTATAAAGGACGTTGCTGTTGAGTTGTTTCAGTTGTGCCCAACTCTCTGTGACCTTATTTGGGGTTTTCTTGGCAAAGATACTGGAGTGATTTGCTGTTTCCTTCTCCTGCTCATTTTATAGATGAGGAAACTGAGGCACCTAGGATTACGTGACTTGCCCAAGGTCATAGTTAATATGTCTCTGATTTTAAACTCAGGAAAATGAGCCTTCCTAATTCTAAGCCCAATGTTCTTCTATGCCACTTAGCTGTCTCATATCAGGGATACGAGAATATAATAATAAGAATACATATGCATACATGCATGTTTGGAAAGAATTAAATAAAATTAAAATATATATGTGAATATGAATATGGGTTCATATCCTTCCATCCATTTATCTAACTACCAACTTTTTCAGCCTATATTGTGCAGTTTATAAACATTCAGCTTAAGATGAAATGTCTTAAAATCTTTATTTAAAAAGCTTGCTAAAGTCTATATAAATTCTATTTTTTAAAGGTATATTCTGGTTCAAGCTTGAATTCACAACTGAAAGTTCTGTAAAATAAGTCAGTTCACATAAAATAAGATCTGACACTGTAAAAGCTGCAGCTTGCTAAGAACAATCTTAACTCTCTAACTAGTGCTATCATATTTATATTTCAAGTAGCAGAAACCTCTGCAGCTAAACCTAGAGATTCTTGTTGGGAGAGAAAAATTTCTGTTTTTTGAGTGAATGAAATTAATTGCTTCTGATTGAAAAAAGAAAGTCAGTTTCATGGTTGATGAGAGAAATACCTACATGGTTATACTCTCACTCTATCACCTTCACCTGCTGGATTAAAGGAAAAAAAAAAAAGCAAAGAATCATAGAGTTCACAGAGCTGATTAGGGGTACTGGAAAGACAAACCAAGGCCTTTCCCTTGTTAGCAGAAAGTAGTTATACATTATATATTTTACAGATAGCGAAGTTATTGGCAACTGAGAAAAGCTGGCTCAAAGCTCTGTACCTAAGAATTCCATGGGAAGATCCGGATTCTAAATTAGGAGCAGTGGTACTGAGTTTCAAAGGAATATTATAATCAAGTTTTAAGTATGTAAGATAAGGTTAGAATAAACAGCTAAGTATTAAATAAGGATCAAGGTACCAAATTATACAACAATGTGTTACATATTTCTTTAAGAATTTGCTCTGGGAGATAATTTGTTTTACTGTTTAAAGTTGTCATATTTTATTAATTTAATAAATATTGAGAAAAAGGAAAGAGCTGAAAAATCTGCCTAATTTATTTCTTGGTTACTTTCATTATGTGATCATCATCAAAACTCATATTTCTTTAAGGCTTAAAGGTATTCAAAATACTTTCCTCATAACATCACTGTGAGGAAGGTAGTACAAAAGTGATTTCCATTTTACAGATAAAGAAACTGCTGAGAGTGGTTTAGGGATTTGCCCATTGTCACATAGCTGGTATCAGCGGTGGACCTAGATTATCCTGACTTCCAGGCACAATTTCTTCTCAGTATCACCTTGTGGCAACATAACAACACTGCTACTTAAGGTGTTTTGTTTTTTTTTTTTTTTTTTTTTTTTGGTGTGTGTATGTGCTGCACAAATGTCTTGAAAAAAGAATTAGCAAATTTGACAGCAAATATCATACAACTCTTTTTTTCCGTTATTGGTCTTGGCACATGTGACAAATATAGTAAGTAAAGCAACTTTCATTGGTATGTTGGTTGTTTGTCCTCACTATAGCTCACACCTTGCTGAACTGCTATCAGCTATGTTCTTCCACTATTAGTACGTGTTCTTTACGTATTATCTTAATCCCCAGGAAAATTGAATTGATGTCATTTTATCTCCACCTCCAAACTCATTCATAATTATTAATGGCTGATAAAATGGAATGAGATTAAAAGCTGCTTTGAAAAGTTGTCTACCATTGCCAACCATTTGCACAAGACCTGATGGATATTCAGAATGATGACACTGTAATATAGCAAGGATCTGAATAAAGATGAAAATGCATTAAGTTCAAGATAATATACTCAATGGAGTAAGAATATGGACTCATCTACTTTAGAAAGATTGTCAGCCAACGGGGTTTTCCATTTAAAATTTAGTAAATCAGAAAATTGAATTATACTTTGACTCTCATTCAGTGAGAATTCTGTTCTTCAGTTTTTATAACACCATAGAATCTTAGAGTTGGAAAAGAGTTCAGAGGTCAACCTACTATCCAACATCTTTAGTCTCTGCTACAGCATTTTTAACAAGTAGTCACTTGGCCTTTTCTTGATAACCCCTATGGAGAAGGAGCCTGCCAAGTCAGCCTATCTATTATTTGGTTAGCTCTAGTAGCTAGGAATTCCCTTCCCCTCCCCTTTTGCTGCTCTTCCTCTTCTGCTTCCTATTTCTGTTCTATGGGGCTAAACCTGGAAATGTCCTCTTGCTTTAGGAAAAGAAAAAGAAAGCACAGTGGTGGTGTCAAACTCAAGCAGAAACAAGGGCCACTAAACCATAAATGATGATCCCTATGGGTTAGAAAACTGACTTAGAAAAACTGAGTTACAAAACCCCATATTAACAGTGTGTTTTATTATATCATTTATTTATTTTGTTGTTTTTTTCCAATTAAATTTTAGTTTGGTTATGGGCCTGGGAGTGTTGTGGGCTTTGTGTTTGATATCTTTGATGTAAGTGATTTTTGATCATTAGTTAGGTATTCAGTTAACAATAACAACAAAATATCTAAGATACAAAGTAGGTAATCACTCTTTCTGAGGTAAAAAGGGTCTTTTGGGTTGCATTGACTTTGCATTCTTGGTGTAATGGATTTATTTTCGGTAGGAACTTTAGAAGTTGAACCCTTCGATTTTACAGACAGGGAAGCTGAGGCCCAAGGTGGTTAAATGACTTGTCCAGATAATAAATTGCAGGACTCAGGCCTGAACCTAGCCCTCTGCTCTATAGCCAGTAATCTTGGAAAAATCTAAATTGATCACATTAATTCATCTATTTTCTATAAAAGTGTTCTGGCTCTCTATTTTCTTGGCTTAGCAACTATATTCTTTAACACTCTATGGGCATAATGACTAACCTGATGTGTCTGAAGGAATGTTAGCTAATTCTCTTTATTTTTTCATAATATTTTCGTTAGATGAGTCTTTTTGAATCATGGTTCCAAGTGCTGGTTTCGTTTAGTTTTTGGTTGCAAAGTCCTGAATTTGTCAAAGATGCTGCACTTATATGGATTTAGATTTGAAAAACTATCTAGTAATCCTTCTACTGGGTCTTGAACTGAGTTTACATAAAAGGTAATTTATAATCCTGCTTACCTTAAACAACAACTCTTATAGAAGTTGATTCAATTTACTCTCACAGGGAGCAAATGTATTTATAAAGGTCATCACCATGGCTAGAAATGGCCTTCTGCTCAACAAAACTGTTTTGGGTACTCAGTAAACCATGATTTTCTTAAAAGGTCTATTTGAAAACTTATATTCTTTAAGTGGGCATTAGGAAAACTTTAAAACGAGCAAGTATTTATATGTGTAGGCTGTTAAGAACATTTTGAGAATTAGTGTAAATATTTCCATATGACTATTTCAGGAATGAACAAAATGGGTGGAAAATGGGTGGAAAGTGGGTGTAACTTTGATTATTCTTATGCATTTCTTGAACAAAGGAAATAATGTGGGCTGGTCTCATTGCAGGGAAAGTCAATAGGTTTCTTTGGAGAAAAGCAGCTCTTGACTAATCTTTTTTTTTTGGTATTAATATATAACAAATTTTTATCAAAAACCAAACCAAAACAAACAACAGTTCATTAGATGTGTCTTTAAACTGGCAGAACTAATTGCAGTATTTTCTACATTAAACACAAAGACAATCACTTAAACTATTATGGTGAGAAAGGGTATGGAATTTAAGAATTTTCAAAGGTTAAGCTAGTCAATTTAAAAATAAACAAATAGAATTCCAATGTTGAAAAATAAGACTTCATATGAAATGTGTTTTAATTTGTGAACAGGAGGATATACATATATAGTGCAAAGATTTTTAAAGGAATGTTTAGACATGTTGACTTCATTGGATAGCAGAGTTCATAATTTAGGAGTATAGAGGCAAAGGAAATTTCTAGGTGGTATGGATTCCAGGGTAACCCATAATGTACCCCATTCTTTCCCAAAACATTTTTCCATAGATGAAACCAAATCAAACTCTGTGAATATTATATATAACGACTTTCATTATAGAATTAAAACAAAACAAAATGCAAACTAATACATGAAACTAAAGCTGACAGGTGGCCACTCATCCCCAGAGAACAAATACACCTTTCTTCTTTTGGCAGAGAAGTTCCTACTACATGTCAAGTACTATGATAGGCAGGAGGCTTCCAGAGACAAAAAATAATCAGTTTTTAAACTTGAGGACCTTATATTCTACCTTGGGATATAATATGTTTGCTGAAAAGTAAATTCAAGGTCTCCCCAAAATAAATACAGTTATCCCTTCCACATTGTGGGGGTAGCAGTGTGGTGCCCTACTCTCCCCAATATGGGAAATTTGTGTAAAATTTTTTGGCCCTTCATTTCATACCAGAGTGGAAGTCTGAATTATTGTGGTATTAAAAGACAAAAAAATGTTGATATTATACAATACTATACATTTTATGTATTTCTGAGTTTCTAAACTTTAGTTGTGTTATCTGCTGGCCTTCATGTGTCATCTGAGGCTTCTGCAAAACTCCCCCAAAATTCCCATTTAATTTCTTATGGATACCTGTGATACATTGAAGCCACGATGGGAAAAGTCATGATATGGAAGAGATAACTGTACAGAGTTCTTTGTTGAGAGTAGTAACAACTGAAATATCAAGAAGACTTCTTGGAAGAGGTAGTATCTGAGCTGAGACCTGAGGCCTGAGCTGAGGGACTTAGGTGTTACTAATGGTAGATGTGCGAAGGAAGAACATTCCAGCCATGGAAGGCCCAGGGGCAGGAGAGGGAATGTCGTATGTGGAGAACAGCAAGAGGGAAAGTTTGGCTAGGGCGCTGAATTTGTGAGGGAGAGTAATGAATTGTCCGTTGCTTTAAACACCAAACAGAAAAATCTGTATTTTTCTTAAAAGCAAGGGGGAATTCCTGAAATTTCATGAGCAGGGAAGCAACATTGTTAGACGTACACTTTAGGAATATACATTGAGAAGATTAGCACAGGATGAATTGAAGAGGGATGAGATGCAGAGAAATGAATTAGGAAGCTTCTGCAATAGTCCGGGAACAAAAAAAGGGTGTGTGTGTGTGGGGTGATACTATTACAGAAGTAATTCTGTAGTATCTACAGAAGTTGTGTATGAGTAGAAAGAAATAGATGGATGTGAGAAACGTTGAAGAGTGACACTGACAAAAATTGTATATCACTGGGTATGAGTGATAATGAAAAGTTGAAGATTACATTGAGAAATTTGATGAGTAGAAGAATGGTGATGTTTTATATAGAAATAGATTATTTAAAAGGAGTGTTCAGTTTGTTGTTGTTCAGTTGTTTTCAGTCCTGTCTGACTCTTTGTGACCCCATTCTGGATTTTCTTGGCAAAGACACTGGAGTGGTTTGCTATTTCCTTCTCCAGCTTATTTTATAGATGAGTAACTGAGGCAAACAGGGTTAATTAACTTGCCCAGGGTCACACAGCTATTAAGTGTCTAAAGTGAGATTTGAACTCAGGAAGAACAGTCTTCCTGACTCCTGAGCTGGCATTCTATCCACTGTACCATGTAGCTCTCCAGGGTTTGGTTTAGAGGAAAGAAAATAAGTTTTATTTTGGACTTAATAAGTTTGAGATGACTATGTCAGAGCTTAGCACAATGCCTGCCACTTAGAAGGTGCTTGATAAATGCTTCATGACTAAAAAATCCAGATAATAATAATAATAGTTGGCTTTTATATAGCATTTTAAGGTTCAAAAACCACTATACAAAAAAAACAATTTTATCTTCCCAGAAGACCTGGGAAGAGACAGTATTCAGAATGGGGTGGTAAATGCTGTCAAATTTTCAGAGAGGTCAAGAAAAAAGAGAATGGTGGAAAGGTCCTTGGATTTCCTATGAAGAGATAATTAGTGGTGGTGGGGATTCTAAGGCACAGAGAAGTGAGTAAAGTGAGTAAGAGGTAAGAAAGCAGAGACAATGAGTGTAGAGAATTCCCCCCACCCTCATCCTTAAGAATTTGGCTGTAAAAGGGAAGAGAGAGATAGGGCAATAGCTTGAGGGGCAGCAAGCTTAACTGAAGATTTAATATTTTTATAAATTATGTATATATGTACATGTATTAGGATACTTATATATTGATATATTAGAATGGAAGACATAGAGCATATTGAAGGCATCAACAAATGAGCCAATGAAAATGGAAAAGTTGGAAATCAAGGAGAAATAGATGATAGTTGAAGGGGCAAATTGTGGTGTTATCAGGAGTGGATACAATCACGGACAAAGGAGAATAGTTAGCCTCAACAAGAAGAAAGGCCATGTCAGTCTTGACACACTCTGGATCCACTCACTATTTCAATTCCCACCAATATTAATGATTTGGGTGTCCTGAGGGTCTAAGGGTAACCAAGTGAGATTAGTGTCAGGCACTCAAGCCCCCATTTGCCTCTATTTCCCACCATGATTGTCAATTGATATTCATTTGGCTAGCCAGAGTCAATTAAATTTTAGATGTGGTATAGTATGAGTAGTTTGTACCAGGCTTCCACGTAAAAGTCTGTGACCACACTTTCTCACTAGCACATATTTTAGGTGAAATTTTTTTTTATTCAATTAATTCCATCCTTACATAGACATTATTTCACATGAGGTTTCTCTACATCCCTGTAACTTAAGTAATGTTAGCATCCCTGTTTGGCAGACAAGAAAACTAAGGAAGACTTAGGGAGATTAAGTGTTTTGCCTAAAATTACAAAACTAATAAGTGTCAGAGCTGGAACCACTCTAATGGTCTCTCCATTCTTATTCAGTCAATCTTATCTCCATGCCAATCTCTCTTCACCCCACTCCCTGCCAACTGCTGTCACCTCAGGACTCATGAAGCATCCTCTGAGAGGGAAAACTAGCATTCTTGGGTCCCTGCCACTCGCATCACTTTTGTAGGCAATTATAGGGAACAGCTCTTTCAGCCATTTATCACAGCCTAAGCATTGATCAGAATGTCCCATTCTACTCTACATGTCTCTAGACGAAAGAATACTTACCAGAAAAATATGATAGGAGCTTCTCAAAACAATAGATGAGAGTTCTTATAGATAGTCCTGCAATAACATTTCCATGATAAGCTTTTAAAAGTCAAACCAAATCTAGGTAAAATGTTATGGCTATTATAAATTTAATAGTATCAGTGTCTAATATGTAACTATTTTAGCAGCATATTTCCTTCAGATGTGGCAATGTCTAAACAGTGCTAGCTGTGAAAATATATTTATTTTACCTCCCAACTCTAACTCCAGGAAAAATACTTCTTTCATTATGTCAGCACACTCTGATGCCTAATGTATTGAAATGATACTAATTCCATTCTAATTTTGTCTTACTGTTTTAAAATTTTAATTGCATTTTAAGACTGTATATTTATGTCCTTTATGCCATTTTGATACAAACTAATAAACAGCAATTTAAGAATTCACATTGTCAATGCAAATTAATAGTCATTAAATTTTGAAAGCAAAATAATTTTTAGCATATCAGTTCTTAATCCAGTACAGAGAATTTCAAAAAAGAAATCTAAAAGATGTTTGAATTTCCTAATTAAAAAAATGACATGGTTTATAAATTTTCATGTGTAGCTGTATGAACTATTCAGTTCCCACAATCAGCAAAGGCTACTTTTGTTTAATAATAAATCCTCTACACAAAATTAAAAATCTGTCATTTTAGAATATTAAGTAAAACAACATAGAATAATCTTTAATAATTTCATGACAAGAGAGTTGGTCTTTAGAAAGGCAATAAATGTGCTTATAATGTGATATGTGGATAACTTCCAAATGAAATGTGTTCGTGCATCTCAATACTTTACAAATTTTAACTTTAATTATGCTGAACTTATAAAGGAAAAAGGAGCTAGTCATGACAATCTAAAAACTCTACCTCTAATGGATGATTCTGGCATAGGTAGGTAAAATGTGTCTAAGTAAAACAGCCAAAATAAGCAGTACCAGAATACTCTAGGGAAACACTGAAGTAAATGAAGATACTTTACCACAATATAAGTTAAAAGACAATAACAACATACAAACAATTAACAGAAGCCAAATGCTCTGTAATTGCAATGCCCTTGCAATGCCCCAGATGATAAAATATGCCCATTCTATATAGAGAACAAGAGGTTAAAAGATATTAGGGGACCTCTGCAAGGTTACCTATGGTTGTAACTGAGGCAGGACACCTGGGGCCTCATTTCGACTTATAAAGTTTAGAAGAAGTTGACAATAATGTGTTAGACCACATTTCTTTCTCCTGGAAGCAGCAACCAGTTTCCCTTAGGATTAGCTTTTCCCTGGGCATGCTCTGTTCCCAATGGCTAGGACTGCATTATGGGGGTATATCTCTCCCCAGAGCCTCCAAACCTGACCTTACATCCTTTCCTCACCCAGTCCTCTTTCCTGCCTTTCTATTATTGGCCAAACTTTTAGCCTCTTGGAAACCTCTCCATGTTACCTATGGGCTGCTCCCACAGACATTATAATGCTAACTCTATGAAACTTTCCACAATTCCATTTAGGTACCAATTTGTTGTTTTTGTTGTTGTTCAGTTGTTTCAGTCATATTCAACTTTTCGTGACACCATTTAGGGTTTTCTTGGCAAAGACACTAGAATGGTTTGCCCATTTCCTTCTCCAGCTCATTTCACAGATGAGAAAACTGAGGCAAACAGGGTTAGGTGACTTGTCCAGGGTCACCAGCTAGGTAGTGTCTGAACTGGATTTGAACTCAGATCTTCCTAACTCCAGGTCTGGCACTCTATCCAATGAACAACCTGGCTGCCCTACGTACCAATTTACCATTCATAAATTGAAAATGGCACTAGATGAAAAGGCACTCATATACCTAGAAAATACCATTAAACTATTGCTGGATTTCTGTGATCTGTGAACACTGAGACAATTTTTTAAAAAGCGATTTTCTTTGAATTACTTATTCCTTATCTGCCTTAATGCATGAAAGAGTCCCAAAACTCAATTATGGAAATGCTTAATTTCATGAAATGCCTAGGAAAGAAAAAAAAGTTATGTTAAATTTGGCAACATGAGAAATTGGGCATGTGTGTCAGCATAGATCAGTCTCTACCCAAAAATGGAGACAGTAGTAGTAGACAGTGCAACATAAGACAGAGAAAATCAGACTTAAACAGCCTGAGGAAATGAAATTGATTTTGCCAATGAAAGCCTATGAGAATCTCAGTTGTTCAGGAAAAGAAAAGGAAAAAGGAATGCTCGTAATATGAACGATAAATTCATAAAGATAGGTTTCTGAAGGAAGCAGCAAGGGCTATATATTTCAAGCGTTTTTGAAATTAGATATGCAGGTAAAGAAAGGCAAATGCCAAATATTGTGGTATCTCTAAAACAAAGAGCAGAATAAACTTCAAAGGTCTGCCACATTCTCAATCTATTCCCCAAAGGTGCAAATGGGTTCTTACATTTTTTTCTTATATTTTATTGTGATTTATCTAGTTGGTTCTTAAGAATCCCAGAAAAGAAGCCTTCTATAATTCCTGCAAGAAATTGATAGCTTTTACTGTCAAGGGTTTACTGAAACAGGGAGGAAGTGATGCCTCCTGGATCATTTCTCTAAGACATTGCGTTATCTACTGGATGCAGGGGTAGCCAAGGGCAGAGTCAGTCAGTGGCATAATCAAGAACAGAATTTATATGTCATATTGAGTAGGCCAGTGTTCTATACCAGAGGTGTCAAACTTGAGGCCTGTAGGGTGAAAAGGGACCCCAAACTCCCAAATGCCTGTGGAATGAAATTAAAATATTTGGAAAATGTTTAACAAAATAAATAAAAATGTAAAACAACATAGATACAAGGTTAATTTTTGGTTTTCTTAGTTAATGTGCAGCCACAGGGTTCTTCTTCTGTTTAAGTTTGACATCACTGCTCTTCACCATAAGTACATGGAAGTCACCTTCTTTAAATAACTCCAAATTGTGACTAATCCTTGTTGTCCATGTGTCTGTTTTTCAGTCATTATTGTTTTCAGGATTTGTTCACTGGAATTTTTGCCTCTAATTCTTCCCTGTCATCATTTGGCAGCAGCAATAGAAGCATTATTTCCATCCTCCCCCCAGATGTGAATTGATGAAAGGAGGTACCAGTGTGTCAACTCCCTTCAGCTACTCAGCAGCCTCTCTGTGATTTATGACTCCTTATGGAGCTCTGTTTTTTAGTTTCCTCCCCGAGAAGTTATGTGACTTGCCCAGGGTCTCAAAGACTATATATGCCAGAAGCATGACTTGAACCAAGATCTGTCTGACTCCAAGATTGGACATTTGTTCATTTCATCACACTCTCCTATTGTAAAGGGAAAAAGTGAGGAACAGAACCATATATGAAATATAATATAAATAAATAAAACATAAAATTGATACTAGATTATTTTTTTCCATTTGCTCCTTTAATGAGGACATTTTATCCTTTATTATGTTTCAGAATGACTTGTGGATAGATAAGTAGTCTGCCTCTTTCACATAGTGACTATAACCCTGGGCAAGTCACTTGACCTCTCATTGCTGTAGACATATTTCTAAGGCCATAATTTGTAGAGAATGTGCTAACCAGAATTAGAGAGTCCTGAACTGGAAGTTCCCTATATCAATGATATAATGATATATAATTGATAATATAATCGTTCCCTTATTCTCTTCCTATTTTCAAGGATTCATCACTCTTTCCTGCCCCTTTATTTTCCTTTAGAGTTTACTTCACTTTTCTATGTGAGCAAGATTCACCTATCCCAAATTTCTTCAATTCCTGTGGCATCATTTGATTCAATTCAACAAGCATGTATTAAATATCAATTGTGCACTGTACTAGGTGGGTGCTAGTGGAGATACAAAGTTTAGATAATATCTGATACCTACTATTGTGACATTACAGTCAAATAGGGAGAAATTGGGCAGTTAGGTGGCACAATGTATAGAGTGCCAGGCCTGGAGTCAGGGAGCTCATCTTCCTGAGTTCAAATCTGACCTCCCACACTAACTCGTTGTGTGACCCTGAGCAAGTCATTTAACCCTGTTTGCCTCAATTCCTCATCTGTAAAATGAGCTAGAGAAGGAAATGGCAAACCACTTTAGTATCTTTGCCAGAAAACCCCCAAATGGGCTCATGAAGAGTCTGACATGACTGAAATGATTGACTAATGGCAAGGGAAAAGGACACATGATCAGCTATGCTGATATCACACACACACACACACATCTATGAGATTAATATTGCATATTAATAACATAATGAGTGTGTCAGAGAAGTATAAGACAATGTACTATATGAGGACTAAAGCAAAAAGTCTTACCAACTCGTGATATTAGGCAAAGCTTAGTGTAGGTGGTGGCTTTTGGGTTGATCTTCAAACATGGATAGTAATCTGTCATGTAAAGTAGGAAAAAGGGGTCACTCATGGTATATGGAATAAAGTAAAGTTACAGAATTGAGAAAATTTCAAGTATTTTTAGGGGATAAAGAGTAGTTAGGTCTTATATAAATTACTTAAGTCAATATATTGTTTGACAAGTTACATTGCCTTTGTCTATTCCTAAATGAAACAGATGCCTTGTGCTTATAATGAAATCCCTCCTCGTTTCCACTTCTCAAAATGTTTAGCTTCCTTTAAAATATGTCTCATAGTCCATGTCCTACTGGAGGTCTTTCTTGACCTCCCCTCTTGCCCACCCCCTATCCCAACTTCTTAGTTTTCTCCCCTCTAAAAATTACTTTCTATGTAGTAATCTCTGTACATGTTATATCCTCTGTAAGAATGTAAGGTACACCAGGGCAGGAACTGTTTTGTTTTTGTCTTTCTAATCTAGGTACCTGGCATAGAATCTTGTATACATTAAGCACTTACTGTTTGTTGAATTGAATTACTTAAATTTCCTCATCGGAATCAGGTAAAACTCTCTTCAAAACTTTTAGAATTTAAAAATGTTTTCTATTTGCCCCAAAATCACAAATCATCTTATTTCTAAGAACATAGAACAATTTCACTCCTAGAATTTGAATAGCTCCAAATGAAGTTTTTGAATTAATCCTGTGTGAATCAGTAATTATAGATGCCAAAATATAATCCATAGGCAGACATTTGTTAGTTTTACCTATTTGTCAGACTTGGGTGGCAAGCTGTCACTTGAATAGATCTGTTTTATATGATCTTTTGCTTGAGACTCCAGAAAGAGCCATTTCTTCCCTTATTGACATACTCCATCTCCTTTTGGGAACCTTCTGGAAGAATTATCCAAAGCTATCAGAAATAAATGGAATAACTTAATTTTCATAAAATATGTGTGTGTGTGTGTGTATGTGTGTGTGTGTGTATTTCCCCCTTGTTCACTCCCTTTGCATCTTCAGGATTCTGAATAAGAGAATGAGCTGTGTTCTTTCATTCTATACTTTTCCATATACAGATATTGGGACTAGATGGATAAAGTCCTCCTTGACCCTAGAGAACACTAATTACTTGACTTCAGATATATTGGTGAGTTATTCTGTCTGCATCTTTATGACTATCATTTTACTAGTGTTTGATGAGTTCTCTGAGTTTTCCCCCCAAGTCCTATGACTACTCAGAAACATCCTCCTTTTGAGTCATACAAAGAATATTTATTTCAAAAAATGAATATACTTTCCTCTAGCAAATGGTTACCTTAATGAAAATTCTTCTTTTCCTCCTTCTCCCTCCTCCTTCTTGTCCTTGTTTTTGTTCTTGTCCTTGTTTTTGTTCTTGTCCTTGTTTTTGTTCTTGTCCTTGTTCTTTGTCTTCTTCATTGCCTCCTTCTCATCCCCCTTCTCTTTCTCCTTCTCTCCTCTTCCTCCTTTTTCTCCTGCCTCTCATTTCCCTCTTCCTTCTCCTCCTTCTTTCCCATTCTCTTTTTTCTTTCTCCTACCAAGTAAAGACAAAATACTACAAAAATAATCAAATATATACACACACACACACATATATATGTGTATACATATATATATATACATATATATATATGTATATATATATATACATATATATATATGTATATATATATATATTTAACTCGAGTATTGCCAATGGAGCTCTGTTCTCAGATCATGCAGGCCAGGCCTCCATTACATACATACATACATACATAAATGTATACATATATAAACACAAAACACATAGACATTTCATTTCCCCCCAAAACTTTTGACTGAGGAGGAGCAACATGATATACAGGGCAGAAAACTACCAGCCTTAGAGTCAGGAAGACCGAGGTTCAAGTAAAGCCTTTGATTTAAGCTGGCTTTTTGACCATGGTCATGGCATTTAACTTCTAAGTGCTTCCAGACAAATCTCTAAGACTCTAAGTTACAGATGCCTTACTGATCTGCACTGGTTTAAGGTGTTTCCACTGTGGGATTTCCCCACATCGATGAAATCACATCTGGGAAAAAAAAAAACAAATTATAGGTATGATAATAAACATTTTAAGACAGTATAGGAAATATTACCATTGATTCAATAAGTATTTATATTTTCAAGTAAATCAAGTACCTAAACCATATTATGGATTTATTTTATTAAATAATTAGAGAAGTCATCATCCTTTGTAATTTAAGATGCCAAGTACTTTTACAGATGTAGTTTTACAAATGGTTATTTAAAATCCATTTATTTTACCATTTACTATTCTATTTTCCTCTTATAAATTACAATCTTTTATCTTTTAAGAATGTTTATTTCATTTTATGGCATGATGGCACAGTTCCTAGATGATAATAATTTTTATGATTACCTATGTACCTATATCTGAAACAATGTGTATTCAATCTTATGGCTCTTTAATTTTTTGAAAGGCAAAATGAAAATATAAAGCTATATCACTGGGCAAATAGGAAGATGATATGGAAATGAGAACGTCAAAAATATGTCATTATTGAAATTTTAAACTGCCATCTAGGAAAGTGTATAAAAAGTCAAGATAAATGAGAGACCTAACATAGAGAAAAGAACACTGCATCAAAGTCTGACACTTGTATCCTAGGGTTGACTTTTTCACTAATTATTGGACCTTTGACATGTTGTTTAACTTGTCTGAGCCTTATTTTCCACAATAGGAACATGAATGGGATTAGACTAGGTGGTCCACAACTTCATCACTCTCTCAACATTATTCTATATCAAAGAACATTCTATTTGGGGATGATGGGCTTAGATCTATGGTTTCTTTGGTGGTGAGAACTCCAAATGGAAGCCTTTTACAGTGATGTAGATCATTATCTCTTCTTCAATCTGTCACCCTAGGGAGTTGGCCTGGGGATTTGAGAGGTTAAGGGATTTGCCTATGGTCAGGCAGTTAATACATGCCAGGGACAGGATTCAAAAGCAGGTTTTCCTGACTCTAAGGTTAGATCTCTATTGCCTATACAATACTTCTTCTTAAATTTTTTTGAGGGGGTTAGTTGTAGCATAGCATTTACACAAATATATGTAAATACAAAGGATATATGAAATTATACAAATTATACAAATTTTCAACTGCAAGGGCTATCAGTCTTATTAGTTTCTGCCTTTCAAATATTCCCTCTCTCAAGATATTTACAAATGTACATACATATATATGTGTGTATGAGCATACATGTATATATTTATGCCTATGTGTATGCATGTATGTATATAGTTAGAGTTTTTCCCTTTAAGATATAGAGCATTCTAATTGCCATTTCACTTGATTCTGAACTTTGTGTTCTTGAATTATTTCTGCCACATATCATCTACACTTAGCTTCCAAAGGGGATTTAAATTTGATTTCTTTCACATCCCTTCTTTGCCAATTCTTTAAGATTTTAAATCTTTGACCCCATTTGTCCACTGGCGGAAATCTGTAAGCTGATTCAAGATAATCTGAGGAGGAATAAATTTTAAGCTTCTTTTTATTGTCTGAATGAAAGTTAGAAACTGCAGAAAACAGGCATCCAAAAATGTCTAAAAATTGTTTTTGAATAAATGCACTTGATTTTTCACACATATAACATCACAGTCACATAATCAATGCAGAACTTAGAATGAATGGAGGAGGGGGAAAAGTATTAGAAGTGGTATAACTCCTGAAATTCTGCTTTGGGGCAGAACAAATTCACTAGAG
Organism: Phalanger gymnotis; assembly: GCA_028646595.1. Classification (NCBI taxonomy): domain Eukaryota; kingdom Metazoa; phylum Chordata; class Mammalia; order Diprotodontia; family Phalangeridae; genus Phalanger; species Phalanger gymnotis. Next base: position 384,113,736 of record CM053623.1, read on the forward strand.
ATGAGAAGCCTGAGAGTTGATCATTGAAGCCAATTAAATGAATTACTGTAAGAGCCCAGAAGATAACTCATGAGTGACATCTAATCTATCCTAATTTAATTGCACAAAAATGTAACAGGGTTGTGTCAGTGTCTATCGTGCATCATGCGATTTGGATATTGAGCTGTACCCTGTGACAGAGACTGCTTGGAGAGCCAGCAGGGTTGTGAAGATCAGGGTGGCTGTCTAATTCATTGTTTCCCATTATGAAGCCCACAGTGAGCATTGGGAAGGAAGGATTCAGAGGTTTTGTCATCCCAGCAGCATGAGGAGGTGAGATATAGAGATGCTCTCTGACTAGGAGACTTTAAGCTATAAATTTTTGCCCAAAGAATAAGTGCCAAAATCAAGTTAGTGAAATTTGCCAGAGGTTAAAATGATTTCATTTAAGGAAAATAGGGGCATGGATGAGGAGTTGGCTCTATCTAACTTGCTCATTTAGCAAATCTGAAAGAAGACATTCATCATTACACACTTGAGTATTTCAAAATATGAGTGGTATTTAAAAAATGTATTAAGAAAATAAGTAGTCAAAGCCGTGCATCTCTTTTTATCATTTTTAAATAATGTAAAACTTTAAAAGGAGCCTCTGGCCTGATGGAAGATAATGATAAGAGAAGATCACTAATGCAGAATTCCTCTTATATCATGGTTAGACATGCATTCATCTTTCCTGACAAGAAATATATAATTAATGTCTTAGCTTCTATAATAGAATTCTCATAGTTTCTTTCAACCATGTTACAGCAGTCTCATAAATTCCCTCCTATATCTTTGTTTGGGTGGGTTGAGACACTGTGATTTCTCTATTTGCCTATTGTGGAAAAATCACAATGGATGTTTTGAAAAATCTGATATTATGACATGCTCTCTGATATAAGAAAGAAAATTAGAAGAAAATCTCCTTATCTTGATGTCCTGCTAGTGTAATTGGCTTGTTTCTGATTCAAATGAACTAGCCTATACCTAGAATATTTTTCTGATAAATCATGCTTTTCTGACCTGTGAGGAAGAATAGATAGTTGGCACAAATAACAGGAAATGAATGGAAAACATTTTATTATTGAGATAATTGACATCACTATTCATCATTATCTCTCCTGGAAAAACCAATATATTGTACATATTGTTTATGGGCCAGTGGCACCATCTTGATATAGTAAGAATAAAATACCATTTGTAGTAGTAGTATATTTGTATTGTTATCTGCATTTTTAAACTGCCACAGCAATATATGTGTGTATGCGCGTATGTTGGTATGTGTGTGTGTGTTTGTCTGTGTGTATGTGTATTGGTAGTTAAAACTTTTGAACATCCTAGAGTAGTCTGGAATATATGCATGCCAGTAATGTGATTTGGATTTTTAAAAGTGATGGACTTAATTAAGGCCAGCCTTAAATGTCAGAGCAGAAGCTTAGCAAAGGTCAATTCTGACAAACTTCAACTATATCAGAAATAACACATTGCATTAAGCAGCCTTGCAGAGAAATTTCAAAAAATTTCAACCAGCTTAACCAGCTTAAATTTTCTCCATATATTTATGGTATGATATGATTATTAATTGCAATAAGCAAGAGTAGTTAAAAAATCAAATGGACCAAGAATATCTATTGTCCAGACTTTGAAATGTATTCAGATGGATAAGCTTAAGAGTTGTTCTATCATTATACATCATCTAGGATAGGCATTGACAAAGGATAATTCTTTGGGACTAAATATAATAAGCAATGGAGAATGGCTCACAATATTTTTAGGAAATTGGCCAGTACTTTTAATGAGATTGAGTTTCCCTAAATGAAACCCCATATTTTTCACACCAATACACTTTCTGTGCTCTGGGGAACAATAGTCTTCTGGAATAGTATAATTTTAAAAGAAGTAAAGTTGAGGTTCATCCTAAGGGTAATGGAAAACCACATAGTGAACATGGTGGGCATGATGATACTATAACATATTCTCACTGAGAATTTCATAAACAAAATAGTGTACGGAAAGTCATTGAGAGACATGATGGGAAATGAAGGTGTGCTGGGCATGTGATGAGAGCAAACAATGATTGATACATAGACCAGGTAACCTGTGCTATGCACACAAAGTCAAGAGAAGTAGAGGAAAGTCCTTATGTCTCTAGAATGGTTGTTAAACATTTTGTGGAGGATTTATTGGAAGGCACAAACAAGAGCCCTGCAGGAAAATAGACATGCAGCGGTTGTGATCTGCATCCATGAAAAGAATGTCCACCTCAGTGGGATCTATCAAAAGTATTTGTAACAAAACTAAGAATAAAGTATAATGAATGTTCACATAGGGAGTGCTGATTTTGGGCATGATTATGAAGTAACCAATGTAATTTTCTGGGAGAATGGGGGAAAGAATGCAGATGAGAAAAATGACTTTATTTTGGGGATTAGTATTCTTTGTTGTGCCCTCTTAACTCCTGGTGGAGTATCCCATTCTATTAAGGTACTTTTTCTCTTTTCATTATTTCACATAGTTACTTGACTACTCAATCTCCTAATTTTCTACTGCTTTACCTAATCCTCTTACCTTTTATTGCTTCCTGCTTCCATTTTCTTTTCATTTATTATGTACACATTTTGGATATACACATATGTACACGTTATCTCCACTGATAGAATGTAAGCTCTTTGAGGTCAGGAATTGTTTCATTTTTATTTTTTTGTATACCCAACACCTAGCAGAGTGCCTCTAAGCAGAAGTTGCTAAATACATGCTTGTTGGTTGATTAGTTTTTATTATTTAATTTTACAAATATCTCTTAAATGTATTCCCTGCATTTTCCATCTGGGGGAAATTTAACTATTCAGTACAGATTAGAAGTACCTTGCATTATAGGACTTTCTTTAAGATTTAAACTTCTACTTTCTTATCCTAGTCATTCCACTTGGCAAGAAAGTCTCTCGACTGCAGATTTCACAGTTGGAAAAAAACATTAAGCTTCAGACAATTTTCCTCAGATTGCTTGTTCTCTGCCAGTCCATCAAGAGAATGAGCAATCCATCCCAGCAATGGCGAGTTGCTACCTTGATGAACTACTTAGAGGTATTATGAACTGCCTAAGAAGATGGAAAACAAGTCCAAACTTGCCTGATTTCTACCTGTGAATAATTTAATGGCTTACCCAGTGTTAATATAGCAAAACATTTAATAAAGGGTAGAATGAACATTGTGAGGAAGACAATATTACTACCATGAAATATTGAGAACATTCTTAAGTGATAAATGATTTATCTAAGATTTTAAAAAGTATAATGCCTTTGGTGTTTAGGGATGTACTAGAAAATGTATCAGGAGGGGGCCAAGCCAAAGGGGAAAAAAGGTCATAATTCCTTCAACTATTCTGTAGCTTTGAAAGGCAACCCTTCCTAGAAAGTAAGCATAGTTATATAAGAAGACACAGGAAAGGAAATAATAAAAGGGCAGGGTTTTTTTGCCTTTTCTAATAAAAATATAGAAATTTTCCTCAAGAGTAGACCTCCATTTGTTTTAGGTTCTTATGTAGTAATAAACAGTTAAGAATTTCAAAGATTTTGCAGCCCTCGAAATGCCCATGCATTTTGGAACCTGTGAGAAAATGTATTTAGAAATAGGAGTTTGGGGTTTTTCCAAACCAAGATATTTGAAAACCAATGATGCAGAAATGTGACTGGGTTTACCCAGACTCCTCTTTGTGGGAACATGTAATTATCCATGATTGAAATATGCCCTAAATAATACTTCTCATTGTGAAAAGTTCCAATTTGTTTAGACTTGAAACAGATGGCTCCCAATAACTGTTTTCCACTGCATTTCACACAATATATGAAACTAGTCTCTGACTAGTTTTTAATGCACTAGTTTTTAATGCACCTGCAAGTTCACTATAAGACCAGAGAGGCAATCTTTGAGAAGACTTTTCAAAGTTTAGGAATTCATTCTTATTGTTATCGATATTAATTAATGTTTACCAGCCAGTCATCATGTGAATGGCCAGATATAGGTACTAGGTATATTTTCATGAAGAAACTGTAAACTAGGTATATTTTCATGAAGAAACTGTTCACTGTAAAGCTATCTCTAAAGAAATTGTGAAATTTCACTAACATGTTCATTTAAAATAATAGCAGCAACAACTATTTGTATGTTTTCCCCAGATGCCTAGTTGAATTTGCTTTTAATTCCATTGTTAGGATAGTTTGCCTACAAACTCTTTAAAAATGTCAGGTAATCCTTTTGTCCTTTTACTGAGGTAAGTTCATATAATATAGCCAGATAACACCTGGACTCTGGACTCAGACAGCCTGGGTTCAAATCCTGGCTCTGTTGTTATTACTACTTGAGTGACCTTATGTAAGTCATTTAACTTCTCTAGGTATACCTCAATTTTCTTGCCTGAAAAATGAGGGTGATCTGTAAGGTCCACTCTACCTTTAATTCTTATGATCTTATCTTTTTGTTTTTGTTTTTTGGGGAGGGGAAGGCAGGGCAATTGGGGTTAAGTGACTTGGCCAAGGTCATACAGCTAGTAAATGTGTCAAGTGTCTGAGGTTGGATTTGAACTCAGGTACTCCTGACTCCAGGGCCAGTGCTTTACTCACTGCGCCACCTAGCTGCCCCCTTATGATCTTATCTTAAGAAGACATACTACAACAACACAGCTTTCTAGAAATTTATGAATGAAATAATTATATTCAAATTACTAGGAAATAGAATTGCATCTAGATGTCCTTGGAGAATACCTGTTTTACTCCTTTTAGTGAATCTGAATGCACTCTAATAATTGAAAAAAAGAATCTCATGGTTATTCACGCTGCTGATATACTTTTTGACTTCTCTAAAGCATTTGTTACTGTTGAATATCCACTCTTCTTGATATATTGTCCCATAGGGACTTCTGTGACATAGAACTCACATGGATCATCTATTACGTCTTTGACTGTTCTTTTTTGGTCTCCTCATTTGCCTTCCACACCTTAAACATAGATATTCCTGAGGCCATCTATCTGAAGCTCTTTTATTTTTCTCCCTGCACTCTCTTTCATGAAAATCTCATCTTTCTTATGACTTCACTTATCAATGCAGATTATTATTAAAAATTTCAACCAGGCTATCCTGCTACATTTCATACTCAATATGCCCCCAAAAGGATTACTCACGACGTCCTTTAAAACTCTCTACAACCGTTCCTCTTTTTCTCTATTTCTGTCAACAATATTACCATTTTTCAACTCAACCAGGACTGAACTTGTCTTTGTCTCATCTCCCTCTTCAACCCATAGAACCAATCCATTTCCAAATATAAATTTTTCTCTTGGTTTAAGTAAAAATCTATCTTGATATAATGTACCTTCTACCCATTAGTCCTAGTTGCCTCTCCTTAAGTATAAAAAGCAATTCGAGATAGCATTCCATTCAAAATAACAGTATAACAAACTGAGAACTTGTTTGCATCTTCAGGAATACAAAGGAACAGACCAGCAAAGATGGTGGATTAAGAAGAAGGAAGCTAGCCAAGTTCACTCTCCCAAACTAAGTCAACAGATATCTAAACAAGCACCAGACCAAGTGGTGTTTAGGAAATTTAAGGAGAAACCATAGTAGATCATTTTTTTCTAGCCTAAGATAATGATTTTGATCCACAAGGCAAGTGACTAGGACAGGAACTATGGAACAAGTACAGGCTAGAAGTGTAGTCACTCTGAAATTTCAGTCTTCTACCCAACTAAGAGAGTCTGGGGTCAGTACCTGTCTATTGGAGCTCCACCCATATGCAACTATATCGCCTAAATCCAATCAGGGTCTATAGCATTTAAAGTCTAGGAAGGTGGCCAACAGATTTTGTCCCAGATTAGAATATGTAGAGCTTTCTGAGAATTTGCAGCTTCCTGGACAAAGCCACCCAGTAATCTAAGACCCTTCATTATTTTTTTAATTAGATTTTTTATTTTTAGTTTACAACACTTAGTTCTACATGTTCTTGAGTTTCAAATTTTTTTCCCTTCCTCCCTTCCCCCTTTCCTCCTCCCCCCAAGATGTCATGCAGTCTGATATAGATTCTATATAAACTTTCATATTAAACTTATTCACACAATAGTCAAGTTGCAAAGAAGAATTATGACCAATGGAATGAATCATAAGAGAGAAGAAACAAAACCAAAAAAGAAGAGAAAAAAAAGAGAGCAAACAGTTTGCCTCAATCTGCATTCAGACTCCGCAGTTCTTTCTCTGGATGGAGCTAGCTTTTTCCATCATGAGTCCTTTGGAGCTGTCTTTGAGCCTTGTATTGCTGAGGAGAACCAAGTGCATCAAAGTTAGTCATCACAGAATCAATATATCTGTGGTTGTGTACTATGTTTTCTTGGTTCTGCTTCTCTCACTCAGCATCATATTATGTAGGTCTTTCCAGGTTATTATGAAGTCTGTATCTTCCCCGTTTCTTATAGCACAATAGTATTCCATGACATTCATATACTACAACTTGTTCAGCCATTCCCCAGTTGAGGGGCATCCCCTTGATTTCCAATTCTTTGCTATCACAAAAAGAGCTGCTATAAATATTTTTGTACGTACCCACTTGTGTCTCTTTGGGATATAGCCCTAGGAGTGGAATTGCTGGGTCAAAGGGTATGCACATTTTTATAGCCCTTTGGGCTTTGTTGCAAATTGCTCTCCAGAATGGCTGGATCTGTTCACAACTCCACCAACAATGTATTAATGTTCCAATTTTCCCACATCCTCTCCAGCATTTATAATTTTCCTGTTTTGTCATGTCAACCAATCTAACAAGAGATATGTGGTACCCACGAGTTGTTTTGATTTCCATTTCTCTAATCAGTAGTTATTTAGAGCATTTTTTCAGGTGACTATAGATAGCTTTAATTTCTTCCTCTGAAAACTGCCTGTTCATACCCTTTGACCATTTCTCAATTGGGGAATGACTTGTATTCCTATAAATTTGCCTGAGTTCCCTGTATATTTTAGAGATGAGGCCTTTATCAGAGGCACTGGTTATAAAGATTTTCTCCCAATTTTCTGCCTCCCTCCTAATCTTTGTTGCATTGGATTTGTTTATACAAAAGCTTTTCAGTTTAATGTAATCAAAATTATCCATTTTGCATTTTGTAGTGCTTTCTATCTCTTGTTGGGTAATGAATTCTTCCCTTTCCCATAGATCTGATAGGTAAACTATTTCCTGCTCTCCCAAATTGCTTATAGTATCAGCCTTTATTTCTAAATCATGAACCCATTATTGGTCTATGTCCAGTTTCTGCCATACCATTTTCCAGTTTTCCCAGCAGTTTTTGTGAAATAGTGAATTCTTAGCCTAGAAACTGGATTTTTTGGGTTTATCAAAGAGTAGATTGCTGTAGTCATTTACTTCTGCGTCTTGAGTACCTACCCTATTCCACTGAAACACTACTTTGTTTCTTAGCCAGTACCAAGTAGTTTTGATGGCTCCTGCTTTGTAGTACAGTTTGATATCTGGTATGACTAGGCCACCTTTCCTAGCATTTCTTTTCATTAATTTCCTTGATATTCTGGACTTTTTGTCCTTCCAGATGAATTTTGTTATTATTTTATCCAGCTCTGTAAAGTAATTTTTGGTAGCTTGATTGGTATGGCACTGAATAAGTAAATTAATTTAGGTAAAATTGTCATTTTCATTATATTAGTTCAGCCTAACCATGAGCAACTGATGTTATTCCATTTATTTAGATACTTTATTTGTGTGAGAAGTATTTCATAATCATGTTCATATAGGCCCTGGGCTTGTCTTGGCAGGTACACTACCTTTATACTTTATAGTGTCTTTATACTTTATAGTGTCTTTATAGTGTCTAAGAATACTTTATAGTGTCTACGAATAACTTTAAATGGAATTTCTCTTTCTATTTCTTGGCTGTTGGGTTTTGTTAGTAATGTATAGGAATGCTGAGGATTTATGTGGGTTTATTTTATATCCTGCAAATTTACTAAAGTTTTTTTTTTTATTATTTCAAGTAGATTTTCACTTGATTCTCTGGAATTCTGTAAGTAAATCATCATATCATCTGCAAAAAGTGATAATTTAGTTTCTTCTTTGCCTATTCTATTTCCTTCAATTTCTCTTTCTTCTCTTAATAGTAAAACTAACATTTCTAGTAGCAAGTTGAATAATAGAGGTGATAATGTTTCACCCTGGATCTTATTGGGAATGCATCAAGCTTATCCCCATTACGTATAATGCCTGCTGATGATTTTAGGCAGATGCTATTTATAATTTTAAGGAAGATTCAGTTTATTCCTATGCTTTCTAGTGTTTTTAATAGGAATGGGTATTGTATTTTGTCGAAAGCTTTTTCTGCATCTATTGAGATAATCATATGGTTTCTGTTAGTTTTATTGTTGATATGATCAATTATGCTATAGTTTTCTTAATACTGAACCAGATTTGCATTCCTGGAATAAATCCTACCTGGTTGTAGTGTATTATTCTCATGATAAGTTGCTGCAATCTTTTTGCTAATATCTTGTTTAAAATTTTTGCATCAATATTCATTAGAGAAATTGGTCTATAATTTTCTTTCTCTGTTTTGACTCTTCCAGGTTTAAGTATTAGTACCATATCTGTGTCATAAAAAGAATTTGGTAGGACTCCTTCACCTATTTTCCCAAATAGTCTACAAAGTATGATAATCGATTGTTCTTTAAATGCTTGACAAAATTCACATGTAAAATCATCTGGCCCTGGAGATTTTTTCCTAGGGAGTTCATTGATGGCTCGCTCAATTTCTTTTTCTGATTTTAGATAATTTACTTCCTCTTCTGTTAACGTGGGCAATTTGTATTTTTGTAAGTATTCATCCATTTCCCTAAGGTTATCAAATTTATTGACATACAATTGGACAAAATAATTCCTAATTATTGTTTTAATTTCCTCTTCATTGGAGGTGAATTCCCCCTTTTCATTTTTGATACTGGTAATTTGGTTTTCTTCTTTCTTTTTTCTAACCAAATTGACTAAGGGTTAATCAATTTTGTTTTTTCATAAAACCAGCTCTTAGTTTTATTTATTAGTTTAATAGTTTTTTTATTTCAATTTTATTAATCTCTCCTTTGGTTTTCAGTATTTCTAATTTGGTATCTAAGTGGGGATTTTCAAAATGTTCTTTTTCTAGATTTTTCAATTGCAGGCCCATTTCATCGATCTCCTTTTTATTTATTTTATTCATGTAAGTGTTTAGAGATATAAAACTTCCCCTAAGAACTGCTTTTGCTGCATCTCATAAGTTTTGGCATGTTTCCTCATTATTGTCATTCTATTGAATGAAGTTATTAATTTTTTCTATGATTTGTTCTTTGGTCAACTCATTCTTTAGGATTAGATTATTTAGTTTCCAATTAATTTTTAGTTTAACTTCTCACGGTCCTTTATTACAAATAATTTTGTTGCATCATGATCTGAGAAGGATACATTTACTATTTCTGCCTTTCTGCACTGGATTGTGAGGTTTTTATGCCCTAGTACATGGTCATTTTTTGAGGATGCACCATGTACTGCTGAGAAAAAAAGTATATTCCTTTTTATTCCCATTCCGTTTTCTCCAGAGGTCTGTCATATCTGCCCTCTCTAAAATTCTATTCACCTCCTTAACTTCTTTCTTGTTTATTTTGAGGTTAGATATATCAAGTTCAGAGAGGGGGAGGTTGAGATCTCTCACTAGTATGGCTTTTCTGTCTATTTCTTTGCTGTCTAACTCACTCCCTTAACATCTCCTCTAAGAACTTGCATGCTATACCACTTGGTGCATATATGTTAAATAATGATATTGCTTCATTGTTTGTGGTGTCTTTTAGAAGGCTATAGTTTCCTTCCTTATCTCTTTTAATTAGATATATCTTTCCTTTTATTTTGTCTGAGATTAGGATTGCTACTCCTGCTTTTTTCTTCAGCTGAAGCACAATATATTCTATTCCAGCCTTTTACTTTTACCCTGTGTGTATCCCGCTGTTTCAAATGTGTTTCTTGTAAACAACATATTGTAGGACTGTGGTTTTTAATCCATTCTGCTATGAGCCTCCATTTGATGGGAGAGTTCATCACATTCACATTCAGTTATGATCACAAGTTGTGTCTTTTTCTCCATCCTGTCCTCCCCCCGCACCGTTTATGCTTTTATTTCTCTCTTCTCCCTTCTCCTCCTTAAAAGAGTTTTGCTTTTGACCACTGCCTTCCTCAATTTACCCTCCCTCTTTATTCCTCTCCCTTATCTTACCCTTTTCCCCTTGCTACTTCTTCCCTCCCTTCTGACCCCCCCCCCCTTTTCTTTTCCCTTTCCCCTCCTACTGCCTGTAGGAAAAGTTTGATTTCTATACCTATCGGAGAGTGTTATTCTCTTCTTGAACCAAATCTGATGAGAGTAAAGCTCATATACTACTCTTCTCCCTCCCTTCTTTCCCTCTACTATAATATGTTATTGTGCCTCTTCATGTGATGTAGTTTGCCCTTTTCTACTACCTCCTTACCTCTTCTCCCAAAACCTCCCTTTACATTGCTTAATTGTTTTTTTATCATTATATCAGTTATTTTATACTGACACCCACAGTCTGTGTATCACTTTCAATTGTCATAATAACTGTACTATTCTCAAGATTAATATATGTTATATTATTTATATTATACATAAAACAATATAATCCCATATAAGGATGTAAACAATTTGCCCTTATTGATTAACAAGGTTTGTGGGGTTTTCCCCCCTGTTTACCTTTTCATGTCTCTCTTGAATTTTGTATTTGAAGATTAAATTTTCCATTGATCTCTGGGAATTTCATAAGGAAGGTCTGGAATTTCCTTTTTCATTGAATGTCCATCTCCTTGCTGAAAGTTATGCTCAATTTTGCTGGGTAGTTGATCCTTGGTTGTAGTCCAAGCTCCTTTGCCTTTTGGAATATCATATTTTAATTTATCCTATCATTTAATGCAGAAGCTGAAAGATCCTGTGTGATCCTGACTCTAGTTCCACAATATTTGAATTGTTTCTTTATGGCTGCTTGCAGTATTTTTTCCTTGACTTGATAATTCTGAAATTTGGCTATATTTCTTGGAGTTTTCAATTTGGGATCTCTTTCAGGGTGGTGATTGGTGGAACCTTTCGGTGACTGTTTTCCCCACTGCTTCTAGGACCTCTAGTCAGTTATCTTTGTTAATTTCTTGGAAGATACTGTCCAGACACTTCTTTTCATTATGGCTTTTTGGTAGACCAATAATTCTTAAGTTGTTTCTCCTGGATCTGTTTTCTAGGGCAGTTGTTTTTCCAATCAGATATTTCATGTTTTCTTCTATTTTTTCATTCTTTACATCTTGTTTGACTACTTCTTGATGCCTCATAGAGTCGTTAGCTTCCACTTGCTCAACTCTAATTTTTAATGAGTTGCTGCCTTATTTTGCTTTTGAGTCTCCTTTTCCAGCTGGTAGCTTTTACCTTTCAGGTTATCATTTTCTCTATTTAGATTCTGAATCTCCTTAGCCATTTTCCCAACTTTACTTTTTAAAGATTTGATCTCATCAGTGGTTTTTCCCCCATTTTTCTTTTACCTCCCTAATTTGGTTTTTAAAATCCTCCTTTAGCTCTTCCAGTAATGCATTTTGGGCCAGAGACCAGCCCACATTCCCTTTTGGGATATCAGATGTGGGTATAGTGTCAATGATGACCCCTTCTGAATTGGTATTTTAATCTTCTCTGTCTCCATAAAAAGAATCAGTGGTCCTTGAGTTTTTTGTGTTCTTATTCATGTTGGTTAGCTTTTCCCTGGCTTTTAAAGTGGATTTCTGCTTTTGGGGCTCAGGGATCTCTGTCCCAGGTTTCTTGTTCTGGGGATTGTGAGCCTAGCTACTGGCTTTGTGTGTTATGGCCTCTGGTTTCCTGAGGTGTGGGAGAGGGGTCATCTGGCTGCCTGAAGTCTCCTCTTCCCCTGGGGCTGCTGTCCAGCATGAGTGGTCTCAGCCATGGTCTGTGCTGGTGTCTGCCACTCCCCATGCCTGTACAAAGGCATAGGCTGGGTTCCTGGTGTTGACCTTTGCTGGCTCCACCCTTCTGGGACTCAGGAATTCCTGCTGTTTGGCTATAGAAGCCCCACTTCTGGCTCCTCTATTCCAAGGTTTTTCCCGAGGTATTCTCTGGGTCAGGGAGGGAGGGATGAGAGTCATTTACCTTGCCATTATGACTCTCAGAAGTTCCAGAAAGTGAGTTTCAAACCTTTGGGCTGTGAGCCTCAGGAGTAGGTGTCTTGTGGCCTTAGGCACTGTGCTGCTGCCTCCTGTCACTTAGACAGACTCAGGTCCTGTGCTGGGAGGCCTGGGGATCTCTGCTGGTTTTGTATTCCTAGCTTTCTCCCAGCCTCGATCACTGGCTGGTTTCTGCAGCTGCTTCCACTTTGGTGTGGTTTGGTGCAGCTCTGCATGCCAGGCACTCTCCTGGCCTACTGATCCATCCTATTGACCTTGTAGACTCTCCTGCCTGGGAAATTTCCCCCACTCAGTCTACTAGTGACTTCTAACTCTTTCAAATCTGCTCAGATTCATTTTTTTAGAGGTATCTGACAGAACTTGTGAGAGAGTTCCAGTAAGACACTCTTTTCATGCAGTCATCTTGGCTCTACCCTTCATTCTTAAAGAAAATAATGACATCACAGAATGATGTGTTGATTCCCTCATGAACTGGATTTAAGTGAGACAGAGTTGTGCAAAGTTTTCAACCCCATTCTCTCTTCCAGAGTCATCAAAGTCCAGTGGCAAGATGAAAGTCGAGATGAATGGCATTGGCCTGGGATGCAGTGGATGACCTTGGCATCTTCAATGTCTGACTAGCCTTTAAGCATTCTACAACAACTGATTCAGCTGTCTTCATGGTCACTGGAACAAATTGTTCTCTTCTGCCCATTCCACAATGGGAAGTTTACATATATTTGAGGTAGACATCACCCTAACTCACCGACAGGTTTGAGGCTTGTTGGTTACCTTCAGCCTAGTTTAGGCGTTACTCTGATATGGTTTTACTGTGGTGTGGCCACTGCACATATTATAGCTTCTTGGAGCTACAGGTGAGAAGTGCCAGGTGGACACCAAAGGTGGATAAGCAGCCCTGAAAAGGGCTTGGTAAACCCTCACACCAGAGGTGCTAGTCCTCCTAGAATACCCCATACAACCCAATCTAAGAATAAATAACACAACACTCAATATCAAGAGAATGTAGTGACAACAAACTACATTATACTTAAAGATACTAAAGACAAAAAAGTTTATATCAATACTTAACATACATGCAACAAGAATGAAGAAATAGAAAATAAAGCCATAATAGTGGGGGATGTGAATATGCCTTTTCAGACCTAGAAAACCTAACCAAAAATAACCAAAAAGAAGGTTGACTTATGTCAAACATGGGAAAAATTTGATTTATTGGAGCACTGTTCATCATTGAATTGGAATTGAAAGGAGTATGTATGTGTGTATACTCACATGTACATATATGTTTGTATACGTATATTTATATATATATATACATATGTGTGTATGAATAATCATAAACCAGTAGAAAATTTCATTAAGGATAATGGCGACAGTAAGACAATGCATCAAAATTTGTAGGATACAGCCAAATCAAATCTTAAGGGAAAATGTATTTCTCTAAACACTTTCATGAACAACAGCTAGAAAGACAGATCAATGAATTGTGCATACAAATGAAAAACAAGCTAGAAAACCATCAAAATTTTAAAACCCATTTAAACAATAAAATAGAAATTCTAAATATAAAAGAGAGTAACAAGTGAAAGCCAAACTAATCATTCAATTAACAAATAGTAGTAGAAGCCAGTTTTATTTAGCTAAATAATTATCTACTTTGATTTCAAAAAAGACAGAAAAAACAATTCCCACCATCAAAAGATTTTTAAAAAATAATTTGCAAAAAATGAATAAAAATAAAAGAAAATATTTAATTTTTTTGCCCAACTATATGTAAAAGAACTTGACAACTACAATGAAATGGATGAACACACAGACACAGACACAGACATATGTAATACCCAGGTTAATAGAATCAGACAGAGAGAATTTAAATGACCCAATCTTTGGGGAAAAAAAAATGAACAAAACGCACATGAATTCCAAGAGGAGGGGGAAGCCTAGGGCCAGATGGCTTCACAAATAAACTCTGTAAAATAGTCAAAGAATAATTAATTCTAATATTACTCAAATTATTTGCAAAGATTACAAAAGAGGAAATCCTCCTACATTCCTTCTAGATACATGTAATATCTTTTTTTTTCTTTTTTTAAAATTTATTTTTGACATGTTTGGTTGTCAGCATTGATTTTCACAGGCGTTTGAATTACAAATTTTCTCCCC
>CM053623.1:384128666-384146838 GCA_028646595.1 Phalanger gymnotis
TTTTTATCTTCTTCCTCCCTCTTTCCTGTGGGGTAAGATACCCAATTGAGTATGTATGGTATTCTCTCTTCAGGTCAAATCCAGGCTGTCCTGGGCTAGAGACCTGCTTCCCTATGCTATTTTGTGTGTTCTGCAGTTCTAGAATTGGTTAAGAGCCATTTTTATAAGTTTTTGGAGGGACTTGGAGGGGAGCTCATGCTAGTCCCTGCTTTCCAGCCACCATCTTGGCTCTGCTCCCATTTACTCTTTTCTTTAAGAAAACTTTTTGGGGAAAATAATGAAGCCAAGGACAAACGCTGACATTTCAAGATGGAGTGATACTATTTTCTGAGATCTTGACACCACTATCTGATTCAAACATATCAGAAATCTTAACCCTCAAGTCTTTAAGAAAGAAAAGCCCCCAGGCTTAATAATAGTAAATATCCTTGGGGCAATTTGCTATCACAAATATTATAACTTCTTATAAGCCAACATTTCCTCATTTCTGTGCTTTATCTATAAATTGTCTTGAAAAACAATGACATTCAGATGTTTTAGCTCCTTCTCTGAGGGGGGAAAACACATTTCTAGTTAAGGATATTTTCAAAGTTTGTAATTAATATGCGTCAGAGTTCCACAGAGCATTAAACGGAAACATATGCAAGTTTAGCAAGCATAGTGGAAAAAAAAATTAGCTTCAATAAATCTATCAATGCTGTTTTGTTATCCTTTTTGTGACAACTCTGCTTTAATGGACGCCTTCCTCATGATGAAATGTATCTTTGTTGCTCCCATATTCCTAAGGCTCATGTTTTTTAGCACCTTTTTTCCAAAAAGCTAACAATTTGTTGGAAACAATAAAATGATAATAATAATAATGATAGCTAGTTTTCACAGAGCAGTGAAAGATTTGCAAAGCTGTTTTAAGATACCATCTCATTTGGTCCTCTCTGCAACTTGGCAAGGTAGATGCTATTATCTTCCTTTTACAGGAGAAGAAACAAAGAGCTTACGTAATTTGCCTAGTATCACACAATGAATTAGTGTCTGGGACAGAATTCTGAACTCAGGTCCTCCTGGCCACCTCTCTATTGAGTGAACCACTTAGTTAACTATCAATTCTCTTCTTGCCTTTGTTGGAGGAACTTCGGATCACAGAATCTTAGAAACTTTAAAAATTGGAGCCTAAACCTTCATTTTGTAGAAGCTGATAGCTAGAGTAGTAATGGCAACTGTCCAAAATCACACCATTAGGTACTGATGCTAGAACTAAGGTCCCCTGACTTGCAGTACAGCAGCTTTCCATAAATTTGTATTTCTTTAAGTACATCCCCCACCTTATACCCTCCTGCCATAAGGATTGCTATTAAAATACTTCAGCTCCATGCAGAGAATACTTTTTTAATCCTGCAGATAATGAGGATTAGCTCATTGAGCAGTTAGGTGGTACAATAGATAGAGTGTTAGGTTGAAAGTCAGCAAGACTCATCTTCGAATCTGTTCTCAGACACTGTGTGACCATGGGCAAGTCACTTTCCCCTGTTTGCCTCAGTTCCTCATCTGTAAAATGAGCTGAAGAAGGAAATGGCAAGCCTCTTCAGAGTCTTTGCCAAGAAAACCCCAAATGGGGTCATGAAGAGTTGGACATGATAGAAATGACTGAACAACAACAAATCCCTTTCATACCTTAATTATACCCTTAAAGGTAGTGGAAGATGGACTGGAATGGGAAGTGACATAAGGGAGGGTCAGTCAGCAGACTATTGACACAATCCAGGCATAATGTGATAAGTGCCTTCACTAAGGTAGCAGCAGTGTCAGAGGAGACTATAGGGCAGATACGAAAGATACTACTGTGTAAATGAAAGATATTATACTAGCGTGCAGATGGGGTAAGAAAGGCCTTCTGCACAAGGTAAGATATAAGTAGAATCTTTAAATAATTCAGGGAAATTAGGAGATGGAGGAAAGAGAACATTCAAAACATGGGACAACCAATACAAAGGAATGAAATAATGACATGGTGTCATGTAGGAGGAACATCAAGGAATCCAATGTAGCTTGGTTATAGAGCACATGGTGAGGTGTAAAGTGTAAGAAGACTAGAAAGTTAGGAATTTGCTGGCTTTTGAATTCCTTTAAATGCCAGAGGACTTTATATTTTATCCTGAAGGTAATGGGGAGTCACTGTAGCTCATTGTGTATAGAAGAATGGGAGGATGTTGATGACATGGTCCCATGTGTACTTTAGGAAAATCACTTTGGTAGCTGAATAGAGGAAGGATCAAAGTGGGACAAGACCTAAGGCAGGAAGAGCAGTTAGGTTTTGCAATTGTTCAGGCTAGAGTTGGCTGTGTGAGTGGAATGCAGAGGAACTATACAAGAGATGTTGTGAAGGTAGAAATGGGAAGAGTAGAGAACAGATTTGATTTGTGTGGTAAATGCAAGTGAGGTATCAAAGACGAAACTGAGGTTCTGAGCCTGGGTTACTGAGATGATGATGAATATACAGGCATCATAATCATGCCCCTAGCAACACTTGCCCCCACTACCACCACAGCTTTGTTGTGGTGGAGGGGCCTGCGTGGCTTGATGAAACCATAAGCTATGCCATGCAGGGTTACCCAAGATGGAGAGGTCAGAATGGAGAATTCTGATAAAAGGTGGTCCACTAGAGAAGGAAATGGCAAGCCAGTCCAGTATCTTTGCCAAAAAAATCACATGGACAGTAGTAAAATGATTGAAATGGCAAGCCAGTCCAGTATCTTTGCCAACAACATCGCGTGGACAGTAGTAAAATGATAAAAGAGAAGACATTGGAAGATGAGCCCCTCAGATCAGGTGTTCAGTATGCTACTGAGGAAGGGCAAGAGACAACTACAAGTAGCTCCAGTGCTAATGAAGCAACTAGGCAAAAGCCAAAAGAAAGCTCAGCTGTGGGTGCATCTGGTGATGAAAGGAAAGTCCTACGCTTTCAAGAACAATATTGCAAAGGACTCTGGAAAGTAAGATCTGTGAACTAAAGTAAGCTATATGTGGTCAAACAGAAGATGGAAAGATTAAACATTGACATTTTTGGTGTCAGTGAACTTAAATGGATAGCAATGGGTTAATAAATTCAGATAATTACTACACATACTGCTGTGGGCAAGAATCCCTTCAAAGAAATGGAGTAGCCCTTATAGTTGATAAAAGGGTAAAAAAGCAGTAGTGGGACATAATCTCAAAAATGACCAAGTGATATTGTTTGAATTGAAGGAAAACTGTTGCACATCACAGTAACACAAGTATATGCTCTAACCACTGATGCTGAAGAGGTCAAAGCTTATCTGTTTTATGAAAACCTGCAACATCTTCTGGAAATAACACCAGAAGAGAAGTCACATTCATCATAGGGGATTATAACATTAAAGTAGGAAATCAAAAAGTATTGGAATAACAGGCAAGTTTGGTGCTGGAGTACAAAATGAAGAAGGACAGTGACAGAGTTTTGTCAAGATAACTCAGTGGTCATAGCAAACACTCTTTTTCACAACCCAAAAGGCAATTCTATACATGAACATCTCCAGATGGTCAATATGCTAATCGCACTTATTGTATACTTTGCAACCAAAGATATAGAAGCTCTATACAGTTGTTAAAATAATACCTGGACCTCACTGTGGTTCACATCATGAGATTCTCATGGTGAAATTCAGATTTATATTTAGAAAGTAGGGAAAACTATCAGACTGTATAAGTATGACCTAAACAACGTCCTTTATGAATACGAAGTCAAGATGTTGAATAGATTTAAGTAATTAGATCTGGTAGATAGAGTGCCTGAAGAACTGTGGCCAGAGGTTTGCAATATTGTAAAGGAGGCAGCAACAAAGAAGAAAAAAAAGCAAGAAAGCAATATGGCTGTCTCATGAGGCTTTACAGCTAGCTGAGGGAAGAAGGAAAATGAAAGCTAATATAGAAAGGTAAAGATATAGCCAACTGAATGCAGAATTCTAGAGAATAGCAAGAAGAGATAAGATGGGTTTTTTAAATGAGTACTGCAGAAAAAGAAAAAATAGGAGAAAACAGAATGGGAAAAACAAGTCTCTTTAAGAAAATTAGAGAAATCAAGGGAAATTTTCATGCAAAAATGGACTTGATAAAAAAGAAAAAAAATGGTAGAGACTTAACAGAAGCAGAAAAGATTAAGGAGAGGTGGCAAAAATAGATAAAAGAATTATACAAGACAGAGATTAACATTACTGATAACCTTGATGGTGTGATTACTGAAGTAAAGCCAGACATTCTGGAGAATGAAGTCAAGTGGGCCTTAGGAAGCATTGCTAACAACAAGGCTACTGGAGGTGATGAAATTCCAGCTGAGGTATTTAAAATCCTAAAAGATGATGTTGTTAAAGTACTGTACTCAATGTGCCAGCAAATTTGAAAAACACAACAGTGGCCACTGGATTGGAAAAGATTAGTTTATGTCCCAATACCAGAGCAATGACACGGAATGTTCGAATTATAGAACAATTGTGGTTATTTCACACGCCAGCAAAGTTATGTTTAACATTCCACAAGCTAGCCTTCAGCAATATGTGAACCAAGAATTACCAGAAGAACAGGCTAGTTTTCAAAGAGGCAGTGGAACTAGAGACCAAATTGCTAGCATCCTCTGGATTATGGAGAAAGCAAGGGAGTTCCAGAAAACAAACAAACAAACATCCACTCCTCTTTCTCTGACTATATTAAAGCCTTGACTGTGTGGGATCATGACAAAATGTGACAGGAGTACCAGCTCATCTTACTTGTCTCTTGAGGAGTCTGTATGCAGACCAAGAAGCACCAGTTAGAACTGAACATGAGAAAACTGATTGGTTTAAGATTGGAAAAGTAGTATAACAATACTGTCACCTTATTTATTTAACTTATATGCTGAATACATCATTGGAATACCAAACTGGAAGAATGAAAAGCTAGAATTAAATATGCTAGGAGAAATATCAACAATCTTAGATATGTAGACACATCCACTCAGATGGCAGAAAGTGAAGATGAATTATGAAGCTTCTTGATGAAGGAGAAAGAGGAAAGTGTAAAAGCTGGCTTGAAACTTAACATTAAAAAACAAACAACTAAGATCTTGGCAATTAGTTCCATCACTTTCTGGCAAATAGAGAGAGAAGAAAAGGAAGCAGTGTCAGATTTTATATTTTTGGGCTCGAACATCACTGCAGATGGTGACTGCATCCATGGAATTAAAAGATGCTTGCTCCTTGGAAAGAAAGCAATGGAACTTTTGAACAGCATACTAAAAAGCGGACACATCACCTTGCCAACAAAGGTCTGTATAATTAAAGCTATGGCTTTTTTCAGTAGTAACATTTGGCTGTGAAAGTTGGATTATAAGGAGAGTTAAGCACTGCAGGATCAACACTTTTGAATTGTTGGCTTGAGAAGACTTTTGAGAGCTCTTTGGACAGCAAGGAGATCAAATCAGTCCATGTTAAATGAATTAATTCATGCTATCCACTGGAAGGCCAAATATTGAAACTGAAGCTTAAATATACTTTGGCCACATAATGAGAAGACAGGACTCATTGGAAAAGATCCTGATGTTGGGAAAGGTTTAAGGCAAAAGGAAAAGGGGACATCAGAGGATGAGATGTATAGATAGAACCATGAAAACAACAAACATGAACTTGAACAGACTTCAAAAGATACTGGAAGATAGAAGGGCCTGGTGTGTTATGTTCTATGGGGTCATGAACAGTTGTACATGACTGAACAATTGAACAACAACAATATTTGAAAAGTTGGGAAGAGGGAAGGATTTGGGGAAAAAGCTTCTTCTTTCCAGCTACATTGCAATTTATTCTATTTTTACCTCTGGGTATGTGGTCTCATGCCTTTATCAGGAGTTGTGGCTAACCAAAGACAGACATTTTGGGGAAGTAGATCTCCTTGAAAAATGTACAGTATTGATTCTAATACCCTTATAAGTATAGCCAACAGACTGCAATGAGCTTTTAACAATGGGCTTTCTTTTAAGAGGTAGATAGCATAGAGCACTGTACCTGTAATTAGTGATTTGAATTGGAATATTGACTACAAATCAATAGCCATTTGATCTAGGACAAGAAACATTCCTTCCCTGAAACTCATCCTCATCTAAAACTTGGGGATGTTAATGCTTACACTGCTTATGTTGTATAGTCTATGAGGATCAAATGAGTTATTATATGTAAATCACTTGTAAATGTGAAAATATAATGCAACTGTAGACTATTCTTACAATGGCATTCTTAGGGGTAAACTGGTAAAAAAGATTGATGATGATGCTTGCCCTGCAGGCCAATGCCTGAGAAATTAGCTACTGAGATTCTACCCTATACAGAAGGCCTGAGGAATAAGAATGCTTTATTATTCAACTGTCACATATTTCATGAAGGAGTTTTCCAGATCTGATGGAATAGTGCTCAAAGCACCTGCATTTACGCTTTCTTCCAGCATTCTATTAACTAGAAGACTCCATTAACCAGTGGACCTTATTGACCTTAAAGCACTGAAAGATTCTGAAGCACCATATGAATCATTAAAAGATGATGAAATTAAGTTCAATATAGTCTTCAATGTATTTCACCCTACCCTATTTAACTTATTCTTTGAAAAGTAAGCATTCATGTATTATACACACATTATATATACATAGATAGGTATATGACCTGGATATGCATATGAAACAAAGTTAAATTAACCAGAATGTTTGATTAAAGAGAATATGCCATATCCTCCAATAAGGATGGATAGGAGTTTTCAATGTTGGAAATGTGTAAAGATATACATGCCTATAGAGCTTACAAAATAGTTATAAAACCAACTATCAAATTAATTCATTATGCTCATCTTTAAAATTCTACTGCCATCTGTAATAATTTCTTTGTTTTACATATGTTCCCACTGTAGTTATTATAGTCAGTAATATCAGTAGCATGCTTTATTTTGGCGTAAGGATATGTGGTACAGCAGGTAAAAAACCTGGGCTAAAATCCTGCCTTTAACACAAACTAAATATTTGATGACAGGCAAGTTATTTGATCTCTCAGTACTCTAGGCAACTCTCTAAGACTATATAAGTTTCAGATATGTTGCAAGTTATCCGTTTATCTCTATCAGTTATTTCTCTGGATGCAGGTAGTGTCACTCTTCATATGTCCTTTATAGTTAATTTGGGTATTTATAATGGTCAAAATAACTTATTCACTTAAAGTTGCTCTTAAAACAATATTGTTATTACTGTATACAATGTTCCCTAAAAGTATGTATAGAATAATTTTACACACATCTACATACATACACACCTACCTATTTCTGTCTAATGGTAGCCATTTCTAGGGCAGGGGGAAGGAAAAAAAAGAAATTTACATGATAATTTTGTTGTATATTTGAAAGGAATAGCAAATTGTACATAGTAGAATTACAGTTTCATATACAATAAACTTTTCATTATATCATGTTATGGAAATGCTTGTTTTATATCATAAATAAAAAATAAAAGAAAAAGTTATCAGTTTACTTTCATAGGTATGAGTTTTTATACTGAAATTTCCCCACATTGATGACCATCTCCTTGGTCAAGTCTCTAAACTACCACTTGCACAGAAGAGTTGAGTAACAAGAGTGGGTTGGCTACGCCTTCCCTTAGGGTGCTAGGTTTGGCCATAAAGGATTGGGGTTTATCTTTCTAATGTCATGGCTCCTAATCTGGTATATTTTCCTTATACTAATTGCCAGTAATTTGTAACTTAATATCATCTAGCTATCAGCTACCCTTTACAAAGGAATATTTACTGAGAATGTAGAACAAGAAGGTAGGTACAAACATTCTCCTTCCCACCCTACAACATCTAGGGACATAGTCAGTATATCATCCCAATTCCTAGGGAGAATAGGTTAAAACAGAAAGCAGTTGATGCAAAGAATTTGTCCCTACCAAGTACAGTTCTGACTTCTGCACACCTGATGGATAAGTCATCCTATCTTGATTTTCTATGATGCTATGTTATGCTGGGTCAAGTAGGTTGCTAGGGCTTCTCTGAATCTCATCAGGTTCAGTTACCCACAAACTCTGTAACAAAATCTTATTACTGGACCTCTGGCAGCTCACTCTTCTGACTTTCTGAAGCTCAAAAGGTAATAATCTAATAAATTCCATTTTTCAATAGTCCATTTAAGGCAGGAAAGAACAGACACAATAAGGACAGAAACAAAACTGGGCCATGTGATTACGGCTTCATGTCAACCTAGATGGGGACAGTACATCAGTATCTCTCTCCCCAAACAATGGTTTACTATAGTCATTGACTGCTTATTTGATTTTTTTTTCCTTTTTTTTCCTCATTGACTTTTTATGTGAATGCGTCAACCAGGAATAGAGAGTGGGTATTGCTTCAGCAAGTTAGAGCTTTTCATTTCTTTTCATTCTTTCTTTTTTTGAAGGGGGAAGGTGAGGCAATTAGGGTTAAGTGACTTGCCCAAGGTCACAGAGCTAGTATGTGTCAAATGTCTGAGGCCAGATTTGAACTCAGGTGCAAATGACACCCGGGCCAGTGCTCTATTCACTGCACCACCTCAAGCTGCCTCAAGTTAGTGCTTTTCAATGAACATCCAGTTCCAGCACAACAGCTAATCAGATGTATGTTTCTTCATCTTTCAGTCGGTAGTATAGAAAGAGTCATAGAGTACCTGAGTATGCTCTTAAATGGAGAACAGGGCCCTACCATTCCATGTCATCAGGCACTTCAAGAAGCAGACTTACCAAATACCCATGCTTCCAGAACTGAGTCCTCATTGGTCAATCCTCATCACACAGGTACAGACATACACTCCCATATAAAAATAAGCACCCCACCCCTCTCTCCATCTTAATTGTGAACTTTGGTCCAATATTTGCATTACTAGAATGCAAGGAATAAGGATAGGGATTAGACCTTTGAGTTTATTACAATAGGAACTACACAGGAGAAGAAACACCCTCTGTCAAGGCACGTAGGCACCCTTCCTCCAACTAGACCTGCTCAGCTGCTTAGAGTACAGTCATGTAACTACTATGTATTACAAGCAGTATAGACATACATATACATGCATAGATATAAAATACCTATATATGAATAAAATTATATACCTATATGCATGCATATACATGTGGAGAGAGAGACAGAGAGAGATAGGATAAAGAGAGTCTGTTTCTTGTCCTCAAGCCAGAGGTACCTCAGTATATTTGTATGTGCATATACATATGTGTATGTATACAATTTATTTACATGTGAATATGCATATACACATATCTTATATACATATACATAGATGAATGTATATAAATACTAATTTATACATACACATATATGCAGATCATAAAAGTTACTTACAATATACATAAATATATATTCAAATCTGAGGAGTGTGTGTGTGCGTGCAAGCGAGTGAGCCATTTGGAATCAGAAGACTGGGGTTTGAATCTCAGCTCAGCCATTTCCTGGGAAATATTGAACAAGTCCTTTAATTTCTATAAGCCTCAGTTTCCTTATTTGTAAAGCAAAGGGATAGAATTAAATGACCTCTTCCAGCTCTAAATACATAATTTTATGACATGTATATCCTAGTGAAATCACAAATCCATCAAAAGCTTTTTGTTAAAGCTTATTTCAAAAAAGGTATTTTTGGCTATGTTAATGGTAATAAAAGTAGATCCAAAATTCAGGAATTGATCTTTAGCAATTGATATTCAATTAAGCCCTCTGCTTTAGCAACTACCTTTATGCATAATCTTTTAAAAAATTCTTATTTTATTATTTAATATTTTTAGTTTTCAACATTGATTTGCACAAGCTTGTGAGTTATGAATTTTCTCCCCATTTTTACCCTCCCCCCCCACTCCAAGATGGTATATATTCTCATTGACTCGTTCCCCAGTTAGCACCCCTACTTCTGTCATCCCACTCCCCTCCCCCATCCCCTTTCCCCTTACTTTCTTGTAGGGCAAGATAGATTTCTATACCCCATTGCCTGTATATCTTATTTCCCAGTTACATGCAAAAACAACTTTTTTTTGAGCATCTGCTTTTAAAACTTTGAGTTCCAAATTCTCTCCCCTCTTCCCTCTCTACCCACCCTCCCTAAGAAGGCAAACAAATCAACATAGGCCATGCATATATCATTATGCAAACATTTCCATAATAGTCATATTGTGAAAGACTAACTATATTTCCCTCAATCTATCTTGTCCCACTTTACTCTATTTTCTCCCTTGATCCTGTCCTTTTACAAAAGTGTTTGCTTTTGATTACCTCCTCCCCCTATCTGCCCTTCCTTCTATCATCCACCCTTTCTAATACCCTTCCTCCTACTTTCTTATGGGGTAAGATACCCAATTGAATGTGTATGTTATTCCCTCCTCAAGTCAAATCTGATGAGAGCAAGATTCACTCATTCCCCATCACCTGTCCCCTCTTCCCTTCCAACAGAACTGCTTTTTCTTTCCACTTTTATATGAGATAATTTACACTATTCTATCTCTCCCTTTCTCCCTGTCTCAATATATTCCTCTCTCACCCCTTAATTTTATTTTTTTAGATATCATCCCTTGATATTCAACTTACTTTGTGCCCTCCGTCTATATATATGTATATTCCCTTCAACTACTCTAATACTGAGAAAGGTCTCATGAATTGCAAACATCATCTTTCCATGAAGGAACATAAACAAAACAGTTCAACTTTAGTAAGTCCCTTATGATTCCTCTTTCTTATTTATCTTTTCATGCTTCTCTTGATTCTTGTATTTGAAAGTCAACTTTTCTATTCAGCTCTGCTCTTTTCATTGAGAATGATTGAAAGTCCTCTATTTTATTGAAAATTCATATTTTGCCTTGGAGCATGATACTCAGTTTTGCTGGGTAGGTGATCTTGGTTTTAATCTTAGGTCCTTTGACCTCCAGAATATCATATTCCAAGCCCTTTGATCCCTTAATGTAGAAGCTGCTAGATCTTGTGTTATCCTGATTGTGTTTCCACAATACTCAAATGGTTTCTTTCTGGCTGCTTCCAGTATTTTCTCCTTGACCTGGGAACTCTGGAATTTGGTGACAATATTCCTAGGAGTTTTCTTTTTGGGATCTTTTTCAAGAAGTAATTAGTGGATTCTTTCAATTTCTGTTTTACCCTCTGGTTCTAGAATATCAGGGCAGTTTAACTTGAAAATTTCTTGAAAGATGATGTCTAAGCTCTTTTTTTGATCATGGCTTTCAGGTAGTCTAATAATTTTTAAATTCTCTCTCCTGGATCTATTCTCCAGGTCAGTGTTTTTTCCAATGAGATATTTCACATTGTCTTCCATTTTTTTCATTCCTTTGGTTCTGTTTTGTAATTTTTTGATTTCTCATAAAGTCACTAGCTTCCCCTTGCTCTAATATAATTTTTAAGGTGGTATTTTCTTCAGTGGTCTTTTGGAACTCCTTTTTCATTTGGCTAATTCTTCCTTTCGAGGTATTCTTCTCCTCACTGGGTTTTTGGAGGTCTTTTGCCATTTGGGTTAGTCTATTTTTTTTGGCAGGGCAATTGGGATTAAGTGACTTGACCAAGGTCACACAGCTAGTACATGTGTCAAGTGTCTGAGGCCAGATTTGAACTCAGGTCCTCCTGACTCCAGGGCTGGTACTCTACTCACTGTACCATCTAGCTGCCATAGTCCATTTTAAGGTGTTATTTTCTTTAGTATTTTTTGGGTCTCCTTTAGCAAGTTGTTGACTTGTTTTACATGATTTTCTTGCATTACTCTCATTTCTCTTCCCAATTTTTTCCTCTACTTCTCTTACTTGATTTTCTAAATCTTTTTTGAGCTCTTCCATGGCCCGAGACCAATTCATATTTTTCTTGGAGGCTTTCAATGTAGGCTCTTTGACTTATTGACTTCTCCTGGCTCTATGTTTTGATCTTCTTTGTCACCAAAAAAGTAGCCTGAGTCTGAGTCCTTTTTCACTGCCCCGTTATGTTCCCAGCCAGCTACTTGACTCTTGAGCTTTTTGTCAGGGCATGACTGCTTGTAGAGTAGAGAGTACTTTGTCCCAAGCTTTAGGGGCTGCCCTGTTGTTTTCAGAGCTACTTCTACTCCACTGTTACCATAAACTCTGCCACACCAGTGCTCCTCCTCCTCCTAGACCTGCCAACCAGGACTGTGACCAAGATCTGAGCGTGGCAAAGCAGAAGAATACTGCCTCTGCCCCAGCAAAGTGCTCCCCACACTCCTGCTCTATTCTGCAGCTTGCAGGAGCTTCCTGCTGCTACAACTGCACCACCTCCATTGTCCCTGATGCTGGGGCTGGACTACTCTCACCCTGATCCAGGAGTTTCCCCACTAACTGGCTCCATTGTCTTTGGCATCTGTGGATTTAGAAGTCTGGTAACTGCCACAGCTCAGTGATTCATAGACCTACGGCCTGCTCTGCCCAACTCCTGGTCTGGCTGGTCCTGATGTGGACAATGCTGGGTTGTGCTCTGCTCCCAGCATTTTGTGATTGACCCTTCCCAGGGAACATCCAAGCTGTCCTGTGCTGGAGACCTGCTTCCCTCTGCTATTTCGTGGGTTCCACAGCTCTAGAATTTCTTCAGAGCCGTTTTTACAGGTATTTGGAGTGATTTGGGGGACAGCCTAAGTGAGTCCCTGCTTTCTAGCCACCATCTTGGCTCCATCCCCTGCCCTTATACATATTCTTTACCTGACCAACTGATTGAATGAGTCTGGCTAACCATCAATAGACAAAGAGCCATATATAATCAGGGAAGGTTTGCAATATTTCCTCTGCTAAATTCCACATCCTGCCATGTTGGAGGTTTTGGGTTCTTCCAGGTTATGTCTGTGGAGCACAAGGTAAGGGAGGACCTACACCACTGAAAACGTCTCAAATGAAGGCCTTGCAAAGGAACCAACATTACTGCAGGACAAACCTAATTAAACAAAATAGGATTTGGTTCCATAGCCATTCTCAAAGACTATTTACTAGACTCTAAAGCATGGAAGGCTTACATCTGCATCAGTAGAGGGAATACTCCTACAGTTGAAGTCATAGCTCCTTAAACTACCAACATATATCAACATTGTGGCTTTTTGGGAGAGACGGTGTTTTTTTTTTTTCCTAGGGGGAAGGATTGCTTGATGGTAGAGCCAGTGATTGGTGATTAGAGGCAGCTTAATGTATTAGTTAGAGAATTGGTCATGTAGCCAAGAAGATTTGGATTCATGTCCTGGTTCTATATATAAAATAGCATTTTATGATGTATTTTTATATATTCTGTAATTTAAATTTTATAATAAGATGAACATGGGATAATGCTTCAGTGCTAGAGACAATTCTATAAATCTTTGAGCTGCTGATTTTCATTTGTGGAGGGAATTTCCACATTGGGAATTCACTGCATGAATGAAATTAATGAATTAGAAAAAGAAACTCACTGGCCATATATTTCCCTGGGGATTAAACTTTCATGGTCAGGTATTTAGAAAGAGTGTTTTTAGTGACAATGTCCATTAGTAATTCACATTTCCATAAAAAAATAGGTTGGAGTTTGAAAGAGCACTGCACGTTTGGGTATATTATTGAACCTAAAACTTTCTCTGTCTCTGTCTCCATGTCTCTCTCCCAAGCACATGTACACAAATATGTAAATATATACATGTAATCTTTGTATATATTACATGTGTGTATCTAAATAGATATATAAATCGCTTTCTTCCTTCTCTCCTTCTCTATTATCTCCAGCAATTGGAGTAGGGTGGGATGGAAAGTTCGAGTTTCAAAAGCAAGATGTTCTAAGAAATACATTTTGATTCTTCAGTAACTGGATCTTAAGGAGTTATCCTTACAATAGTGAAGCACTCAAATATCTCTGATCAGAGATACACTAACTTTCAGAAGCAGTTATTGGTGCTAGATAGGACTTGACTTCAAAGCAATAGGAAAGCTTTACTAAACAATCTGAGCCTTAAGATAAATTTGAAGACAGGGACCATTTATTAGATGTTTCAGCAAAGACCATTTTAGATCAGGTAGAAAAGAAAAACAGAGTAGGAAGCCAAGAAATTTTTTTGAGCAATGGCACAAATGGAAATGCTTATCTTATGTCAAAGTTTTTGATAAATATTACAATTGACATCAGTTGAAAGGAGACCAAAAATATCTTCCACTAAAGAGTAGCTTTAAAAATGGGTTTTTTTTCCATTTATCATTTTTTTACCTCTCCAGTATATTTTATATTCATTAGTCATTCAATAAGCATTTACTGAATTACTATGTATGTAACATTCTGTGTGGAATGGCCAAAAAAGAATTTCTTTTCTTCAGGAACTCACCGTCTACTATAGAAATAAGACATGCATCTAAAAAACTCTAACAGGAAGGATGCAACCAGTTATCTGACAAATATAAACATTTCACTTACACCACTTTGGAGTTTTCAGTGCTGTAGGGGTTCAGAAAGGAAAAGGCCATATCTGGATATGGCAAGAGGGAGGGAGAAAGGTAGGATCAAAGATATCTTCATGGAAAGAGGGGTATTTTAAAGAAGGTCTTGTAGTATGAGTAGGATCTCAAAAGTCAGGGAGAAGGTGGGGAAAGAGATTCCAGAGGAAAGAACAGCACAGGCACTCATGGAGGGAAGAAGTGGTGAATCTTATTCAGAGAAAGATATACATACCAATTTGGCTTTAACATAGGGTGGACACAAGCTTTAGTAAGGGAAAAGGAGAAAAAAAGGAGAGTGATCCAGCAGAATGAGAGTTAGCCTTGAAGCTAGGAAGACCTGTTTGGGTTTATGTCCTGTTTCTGACTATGTGGGCAAGTCTTTTAAACTCTCATTGCCATCAGGCAACACACTAAAATTATAACCAGCAGAAGAGTTGGCAAACTACTAGTAGAAGTAGTTTCCTCAGAAGAAATTTCATGTAAAGACAGGTTACTGTATCTGGAGAACCCATGATGCAGAGGGCCTTGAATTTGAATTAAGGCAAATTGACTGCCAAGGAAGATTATTGAGTAGAGTAATTAATGATCAGACCGGATTTAGGAAATTCGATCTGATAATATTGTTTAGGATAGAATGAATGAGGATTGATTCAATATAAGAAGATGAATAAAGGGACTATTACAATTGAGATAGAGATAGTGAAAAACTTTCCAGAATAACAGTCATAGTTGAAAGGGTAGGCTAAAGGCAGAGATGTTGAGGAGATAGGTTATAAAGATAACGGAATTTGATTTATATAAGAGGAAGAGGAAAATGTACAGTTATGGATTTAAACGTGGGGGAACAGTGTCTATAGTGAATGGCCAAACTTTTGAAAAGGCTACATGTTCATGTACTTTTTGTTATAATAGTGCATTAGTTTGATGAACTTGTGATCTCCTTGTTGTAGGTATTCTCAAAGAGTTCAGATTGTGGCTCCTTTATTCTCTGGGAGATGACACTTACTGGTCAGCTTTATAAAGGGCTGATTGGTTGAGAGTTCAGGTTGTGTCATGAGACTGGAGTGCTGGAGGGCTCCGGTTATCGGGCTTCTCTTGCTGGGTCATGGCCTTGTTGCAGTTATAGTAACAAAAAGAGAGAATGTGTGAGAAGGATGGAGGGTGAGGTGGGGATGGGTGTGTGTGTAATAAAAATGTTGAACTTCATGTGGACCAGTATGAGAAGCAAATAGAACATACAAGTGATCTCCAGCAGACAGTAGAAATCAGGGACTGTGACTCAAGAGCTAAGCTGAGACTGGAGGCATGCTAAGGGAGTTGTTTGTACAGAGGTGATTGTAATATTAAACCAACAAGGGGAAGCAGGCTGAGGAAAGAATGTTGATAATAATGCGATTCAGTAAAATAGACGGTCCTTTAGAAAAGAGAATGCTTTTTGTCCCATCCCTATATCTTCAGCACAGAGAATAGCACCTTGAATTTAGTAGTCAATGTTTCTTTGATTTGTTTCTTCGATTAATGAAGGTAACAGAATAGGTGCATTTAGAGAGGTGGGAAGAGAATTAGGGCAGTACCACATTATCAGCAATTCAAGCATGTAAGCTCATTGCCCCAGGATCTATACAATTTTTTGCACTTGTATCCACAGGGTCTAGCACAGTGCCTACCACCTGGTAATTGCTTAATAGAAATGTGTTGATTGCTACAGTTCTTGCTACAATGTATTTATTTGGCTTCTACTGTTTGCAAGGCTGTGTTCTAAGTGTAGTGGGACAAAAGAAGATTAAGAAATAGTTCCAGTCCTTACGGAACTTCCAGATGCACAACGTAATGTGGGGGTCCTCTGAACTTAGTACAGTACCTGATATATAGTGAACACTTAATAAATGCTCGTTGACTGTTTAAACTTCTATATTCTATATTTTCTATACAACTAATTTTTGTACTTAGCCATACATTCATTTGGTTATTTATTTTTAATTGTCTTCCTAACTATATTAAAAGCACTCCCAGGCAGCTGTGGTATATACCATTTTTGTAAAGATCCTATCAGATAATTTTGCCAAGAGTACATGACAAGAGCTCAAAGGCTATTTCTAGAATGTAATAATTCAATTATATGAAAAATGATCTTGAATTTAAAATATAGTTATCCATCCTTGTTATTTTTCAACAAAACTCAATTTTAAATTGTATTAGTATCAGCTATGTTTTTCTCCCCGTTGACTTGAACTGGGAAAATAAATTTAAACACTAGTAAAAATAATTTAATGTGCAATAAGCAATGAAAGACATATGGCAGGAATTCACTCTTTTAAAGCCTAATATAAATGTCTAATACATTAGAACTCATTTTTTACCTCTTACTAGTCTATTTTCCTTGAAAACTAAACTCTTTGAATAAAACACCTACACCCATCAAAACACTAGAAGGATATTGACAAATTGGAAGAAGTGGAGAGGAGCCGTGTAAATTGATTAAAGGTTCGAGAAGACAGATTTATAAGGAAAGATTAAAATAAAAGGTATATATTCAAATAATGACAAAAGACAGGAGCAGAAATATCATAACTCTCATCATGAATCTGAAAGCAAACTTCAGAGGGAAGGCTCATTTAGAATTGTGAATGTGATACACACAAATACACATACATGTGTGTATAAATATATATTTAAACAAGACAGCATTTATCTTAAGTACAACAAAAAATTCCCAAAGTAATACACTATCACATATAATAGTACTACTTGTAGACCTAATTTTCTTTATCACTTAAACAGACTTTCTCAAAAAGTTGATAATAACATAAAGTAAACATCAGTGCATTTCTTGCTGAAACTAAAACTTAAGTAACTAGGATGTAGCTTTTCTGGTTAATTTCTGCTACTCCAAGGTGCAATTCCTTTCAATATATTTTCTATTATATTTCAATAACAACTATTAACAACGTATTTACAGGGTTCTTTATAGTTGAAAAAGCATTTTTATTAAAACAATTCTATAAAACAGGTAGTCCAAATATGAATAAACCCATTTCATGATGAAGAAACTAAGTCTTGGAGGATTTAGAATCCTAGACCTAGATAAATCATATGTGAATGACAGAGCCAGGGATGGAGACTGGTGGTCTAGTTCTCTTTACATATACCAAACAACTGAGGAGAAGCAATTAGTGACATAAATATATAAACTAAGTTTGGACTTGCTTCTTAATTATTATTTTAAACTTAGCTCTTAACCAACATAAATATCATCAATTAAAACTTTCTATCAGACAGTTGCAACTTAAAAAAAAGAGTATACTTCTGTCTAAAATTAGATTCAATTATAACATTTATTTTAAAATATATTTTCAGTGTTACAAATGATTCATCCAATTCTTTTAAAGCCATAAGGTTCTTCTTTTTTAATTTTGTTTTCCTTTTATAAATGTATGGTAAAAGGCACATTGACAAAAAATAAAACATTTTAATGGCTTATTTTAATTAAAATTCCCATTTTGAAATAATTGAAGAAACGTGTGTATGTTTATGTGTGCTTAAAAATGCAATATCTAAGTAATCTGAATAAGTAAAGTGAAAAAAAAAAACCCTAACCTACTTTAATTCCTATTGCACATTCACTGCTAGGTATTTTCATAATTATTTTAACCATTTAACAAGTGCCTGAAGGAAAACACACACACACAC
>CM053623.1:384147338-384208899 GCA_028646595.1 Phalanger gymnotis
TGCGATAGACCTCATCCAGAGACCATCATCCAGGCTGTCCTGGGCTCGATCCCTGCCTCCCTCTGCTATTTTGTGGGTTCTGCAGTTCTAGAATTTGTTCAGAGCCATTTTTCTATAGGTTTTTGGAGGGACCTGGCAGGGAGCTCACACAAGTCCCTGCTTTCCAGCCGCCATCTTGGCTCTGCCCTGATCCTAATTCCTTTAAAAGGTCTTCCTGCTCCTTTAACATTCTTGTCATCCCAGCTAGATTTGCTCCAATTTGCCAACATGTAGTCTAGACTCTAGTGCCCAGAACTGGACACATTTATTCAGATCTAATCTGACCAGGGTCAAGAACAGTACCATGTTACTATTATCTCCCTTACCCAGATTGTACAC
This sequence comes from Phalanger gymnotis, assembly GCA_028646595.1. NCBI lineage: Eukaryota > Metazoa > Chordata > Mammalia > Diprotodontia > Phalangeridae > Phalanger > Phalanger gymnotis. The sequence continues at coordinate 384,147,717 of CM053623.1, forward strand.
TTTTATTAATGTAGCCCAGTACACTATTGGTGCCTCCCCTCCCACCCTAACTATTACAATAAAGTTTTGACTTATTTACTAAAACCACCAGATCCTTTTTCATGAGATACTGTATAATCATATATGCACCATTATGTACTCCCCAAATTGATGTTTTGGATACAAATGTAGGAAATGGGATTTAAATAAAATTTCATATTATTACAGTTGTTCCACAATTGTAGCCTTTCCAGATCTTTTTTATCCTGATTATGTCATCCAATATCTTATTTGTATCATTTGTGAACATAATAGTATGTCATTTATATCTTCAGCCAAGTCATTGATAAAAATTTTTTATCAAAGATGGAGCCCTAGAATATTGTTAGAGACTTCCTCCAGGTTGACATTAATTTATCATTCACCTCTTTATGCCTAATTATTCAACAAGTTATGAATCCTATTAATTGTGCTATGAGTTATTCTACCTTTTTATCTTATAAACCACAATATTGAGGGTCATGGGAGTATTTCTGTAACTTTGAGAAACAGCACAGCACAGTAGCTAGCAATTGGGCTTGGAGTCAGGAAGACCTAGTTTTTTTAAATCATTTCTGTTACTTATTGGCTATATGATTATGGGGAAAGCACTTAACTTCTCTGAACCAATCACCTTATCTGTAAAATGGGAACAGCATAGTAATAGCTATAGGACCCATCTTACAAGGCTGTTGTGAAGCTCATATAGCATAACAAATTTGTTTAAAATGCTCAGCAAATGCCAGATATTAAGATTTGTTTAAACTCTTGCAGAAATCTAGGGATGTTATGTCAACATCATTCATCTGGTCTGCTGTACGGAATCTCTATCTATATATCTATGGTGTATACATGCATGTATATGTAATATATTTACATATTGTGTAATTAATATGTATTTGGTGAGAGAGATTTGATAGACATAATATGTGCCCTTAAACACTGTAAACCTACCAAGATGACCACTTCATACCTTTGACAGTTACCACTACAGTGAGTACTACTAAGATAGGAGAAATTGCTGGATCATGTGCTATACTCTGGAATTTGAAGCAGGAAGGTCAGAGAAGTTTTAAATGACTCTCTAACTAAATAATTTCTTTGTTTGTCTATATGCCAAAATGGTGGGAAATATGAGTTTAGGTACTATGATCAGCAAAATAATAAGTAAGAGATAGATTCAGCCCTATACTATTGGTATTCCATCTCATCAATATTCCAATCTCATGAGAATTATGAAGCTATTTCTACACAAATAAGTTTTGAAAGTACTAAATAAGATAGCTGAATGTCACTGTTGAAATAATTACAGTTTCACAAGGTTGCAGTTAGTGGGAAGTTCAAGATACATATTTTTTTCTGCTCAAAGTGACTTTTTGCAAATATCACTAGAGAGAGATTCTTCTAAAAAGTAATGAAATTAGAAAATACAAAGAGTGTTTTGTCTTTGTCTTCAATTTTTAAAGAGCATTTTTTTTTCTCTGTTAAAGATAGTTGCTTCTTAAGGGACATTGTAAAGTGTACTGAATCACATTAATTAATTATATGTAAATGCTATAATAAGGCCAATGGTATGAAATGAGGTTTAGAAATTAAATACAATACAATAGGTAATGATGTACTCAGTCTTGGACTGTCCTGAACCATGAGGGTAAGAAAGGTAATTTTTCAGGCTGAGTAGATGAGCCACCTTGGTACAGAAAGATGGAAAGATGACTCAAAGGACAGCTGAGAAATGAAAAATAGACCCCAGAAAAAGGAAACAGATTTAGCCAAACAAAAAGAATTCAGGAAATGATGTGCAAGTACACTAAGCATTCTCTCTGGAAATAGGACTAAGCATAGCAAAAACCATGCAAATTACAGAGCTGGGATATCCCAAAAGGATGACTGAATGGCTTAAGAGAGGAATAGAAGGAGAGAATCTACCTGAGTCATGGAAATGAGGAGAGAATAAGAGAATGCTAAGTATACAGAAAGTACTTTGATTAAGGGAGTACTTGGGTATGAGGGGTACTCAGGCTATATATCCACTCTTACATTATTAACCTTATCTTTTAGATGGAATTGTGTAGACTTATTAAACTAATTAGCTTTTCCCAGGCTTGTTCCAAGTTACTTCGTGAACTTGGAAGGTCACAACAAAAGACTTGGTATTCTGGTGTTCAGGTTGATCTCACAGTGTTCTCACTGACCTGGTTGTTTCCTATAATGATTCAGATTATAATCTATTCATTCTTGACTATTGCATGGGATTCCTTTTGATGTCTTCCCATAGGATCGTCAGGAGAGTCCACTGTTTCCTTTTCCTTGCTTTCTTGTGAAGTTTCGAGGAAGTGCTCAGGATGTCCATCTGTCATTCATTGCCTTCAACATATGACTAGCCCATCTTATTCAATCATAACATTTCCTAATGACAACATTTTCCCCCATTCTTCAAAGTCCTTCATTTGTTATATACTGAATAATGCTCACGCCCACCATATGTTTCTGTATTATTTTGTGTAACATTCATTCACTAAATTATTGTATTTGATCTTTACAACATTTTAGTGAACTAAGTAGTGCATGTATTATTGTAGTCATTTTATAGATAGGTAAGTTGAGGTGCTGTCAGGTTAAATGATTATGTAGCAAAGCTTCTAATTGATGGACACTAGAGGTGAAAACAAGTTGTTTGCTGCTCTTTCCATTACATCTCTCAACATGTTAGAACAAAGCTCATAATTAAACATATTCTACTTGGTTACTTTGGCTAGAAGCATTGGAAGATCCTTTATAGTGTCTGAGATATATTTAAAGGCAATAATACATCCTGATTAACATATACGAAAGAATTCATGAAAAATAAGAAATTTATGAAATAAAATCCTTGGAAACAAGTAGGTGAAGAAACGGTTATAATTAGGACAGAGATGCTTAGTGGAAATACCTACTGATTACTCTTTTTAATTGGCACATAAGGTATTAACTTGAAATGGATCTACTAAATTGGGAATATAAATATTATTTATTTTCCAAATATATCATCCAGTAAACAGTCCATGTAGGTCAAGGTGTCTTATGCTCTGCATTCAGAATCAAATGATAAAAACCCTGAGAAATTATTTCAAATGCATGTGAAAAGGACTGACCTTCAAAACAGTATATTAAACTTTCAAGCTACAAAATCACATGTTGCTTCAATCAGAATGATCTCTTCAACAGAAATGTTTGATAAAGTTCTTAAATCCCAATGGAAAGTCAAATAAATGCTTATAACTCATTTAAAATTTGTTACTTGTTGTGATCATAGGTGACAGACTTAACCTTCATACTTTTCCTCACCTGTAATGTAGGGACAGTATTATTTGTACAGCTTTTCTCAGAAGATTGATAGGAGAAAAGTATTTTGTATACTGTAAGTTATTATGCAAATAAGGGAAAGCACACTGGTCAGAAAAACGGATGTCTTTAATCAAGACAGCTGACTCATTACGATCAAGACACTTAGTCTCTGCACTGCAGGCTCTTTATTTGTAAAAAAAAATTAACAGACAGAGGTCCTACTAATAAAAAGAAACATCTGAGGATAGAATAAGGTAATATAAATGAAAATATTTTGAAAAATATTAAACATACCATAACAACGTACAGTATTCTTCTTAGACAAGATTAAGTCATAAACAATACAATCTAAATAAATGAGGTCCAAGTTCTAACAATGGTTCACAGATTTAGAGATCATTCTAAATGTTAGATCATTTTATTTTACCTTAGCAATAAATGATTTTAAACATTGTGTTAATTTATGTTATTGAAAAAAATAAAAGCAGAACTTGAAAATAAAAATTGAGACCAATAATTTAATTCAATCTCAACAAATGTTTATGAGTTTCCAGCTATATTCCAGGTACTGTGCTAGATATTGAAAATATTAAAATAAAAAAGGAAATATCTTTGTTCTCAAGAAGGTTTTTTTTTACTACATACACAACATGTGAGCATATTAACTAATTGAAGATACTATGAAGAAAGAGAGCAACTGGAGTATGGAAGGGATGGAATAAAGATTAACTATTTTTGGTTAGGGACAACTTGAATAGTTGGGTGAAACCTAAGGATCTCCTGCTCAGGATATTTTTAAATGCATAAAGCAATACATAGGATTACGAAGAAAACAAATTATATCAATACCTCTCTCTCTCTCTCTCTCTCTCTCTCTCTCTCTCTCTCTCTCTCTCTCTCTCTCTCTCTCTCTTTCTCCTTACCTATCTATCTACAGAAATTCACAGACCACATATTAAAACAAACATGAAACCCTGGTGTAGAGGGTTAAGACCGAAGAACTGATCGTGAGAACAGAACAAACCTGATGGACGGGAAAAATAAGGGAAGCAGAGGACTTTGAGGTTCCAGTGTGAGCAAAATAGAGTTCAGCGTTAGGCAGAAGAAATGCAGGGACAGAAATTTGCATAGAGTGAGAAATTTTTGAATTGCCTCTTTATAGAGATAGCAAAGTGATGGGCAATGATAGGAGCTAAGCTATGACTTTCTTTTTGGGTGGCCTAGGTAGAATTAAAGGAAAACTCACATATATATATTGGGAAAAAATCAACATTTACATTAACATTCCCAAGAATGAGGCTAAGGATTGAGGTAGAGAAGACGATTATGAGTCAAATGTTGAATGCCTTGAGAAAGGGGGAAAAGTTGCTGGTGTTACCTTTAATGGTAAACTGAAATGAAGCGTATGCTGTAGGGAGAAGTGATTCCTCATATAGGAGATCTAGCTCCAACTGTTAATTAGGCCTTCAATAAGTCTGATGAACTTGGGTAATTGACTTCTCTCTAGCCTTTTGTTTCCCTATTTGTAAAGTAAGTGGTTTGGCTTATATAACATCCCTCCAGCTCCAACATAGCATAAAGCATCTATATTTCAAGGTTTTTTAATCCTTGATACACTTGAAAGAATAGAAAGATAAGTTAACTCCATTCGATAAATACAATTTCCATTTAACAGTGTTCAACATGCAGATCACATGCCCTTCGCCCAAGACTGTGATACAACAGGAGGCTTTCCATTCTTATTAGTGTAATGTCCATAAACTATCTAATAATAATCAAGAGTACACCATAACAGAGATAAGTTTTGTCCCCCACAACCTGTCTTAAGTTTTGAAGCAGTTCTATCAATCCATTGATTAATCAACACTATCAGCAGCCATCTTATTAATCATATCTGCAATATTCAGGTACCATGTTAAATTCTGAAGATACATATTAAAAAACAAAATTGCCCTCATTCTCAATGAGTTTGAGTTCTAATATCTATGCACTGCAAGGACAAGAGCACTGGACCTAGAGTCATGAAGACCTAAGTTCAAATGTGGTTTCAGACCTTTGACAAATCGTTTAACTTTTCTTCTACTTCAGTTTTACCAACTGTAAAATGGGAATCATAGCAGCGCCTGCCTTACAAGGCTGTTATGATGATCAAATGAGATAATACATTTAAAATGTTTTAGCACAGTGCTTGGAACATTTTAGGTGTTTAATAAATACTTGTTCCCCTCTCTTCCTAACAGAGGAGATAACAGGCAGATATATAGGTACATACAAAATACATAAAATAAGTTACATGGTAACTTGGAGGTGAATGCATGAATAACTAAGGGGACCAGTAATGGCCTCACTCAGAGAGCAAGGTAGTGTTTGAGCTGAGTCTTAAAGGAATAACAAATACTAACTAACAACAATAAAACTTAGGGGTATCAAATTATTATTAAATCACTTCAATGAAAAAAAATTAATACCTTGAAAAGAGGGTTACTGAACAATTAAGAATCCCTGAAAAAATCTAGATTGAAAAGGTAGCTTATGAGCTGTGTGACTGAATTGTAAAAATGAATAGTTATGGTCTTTCAGTCCTTCTACTAGATATATACATTATATGACAGTGATAGCTAGTGTTTTGGTATAGTACAGACAACAATAGGTTGAGAATTAGGAGAGCTTATTTCTAATTCCAAGATTGCCATTGACTTACCATGAACAAATTGTTTAAATTCTTTGAGTCTTGAATGAGGGGGTTAAACTTGGTGATCTTTAAGGTTCTTCTTACTTTAACAATATATTATGTAAGCATTAGGAAGTTTTGGTTCCATTCCCTATAATAAATATATGCATATGATTCACATCATTGACAAAGGCAGACTCTATTTGATATGAACTTCTGGAAAAATGAATAGCAGTCTACCATAAACTATGTTTAAAGGAGAAGCTTATGCCAAATACTACAATAAATTCCAATGGAATAAATTTAGCAAATTAACCAAAAAAGCTACTAAAATTAGAGGAATATGTAAGGTTATACGTCTCATGACTATGTATAATCAAAAATGAATTCACAACTATCTGATAGAGTTTATTATAAGCAACAAATAGGAAATATTTTAATTATATGAAAATTGTTTTTAAAAGCTTTTGTACAAATAAAGGCAGCTAAAATAAGAAGAAAAATATGAACTAGTGCAATATTTTCAGAAAACTACTATCTCCTTGCTCTGACAAAAGCCTTATATTCAAAACTCAGAGGGAATTAACAGAAATATTTAGGGTTGGATCATTCTCTAATGGATAGGTAGTTAAATTATATGAATGAACAATTATCACAAGAAGTGCAACCTATTAATAATTATCTAAAAAGGTGCTTGAATTACTAGTGATTAGAGAAATGCAAATTGAGAGGTTCCAAAATATTGCTTTATGTCCATTAATATGACAAAGATAGGGAAACTTCAATGTTGGTTTATATGTAGAAACACAGGAAGTACTGATGGAACCATAACTTGGTCCCATTATTTTGAAAAGCAATTTGCTTTTATAGTTTTATGTAAAAAATGTTACAAAATTGTTGATATGCCTTCACCAATAACTCTAGGATTTATGGAAGGACATAGGAGGAAAAAAATCATGCAGGTGGTTTAGGCATTCAATAACTAAATGATAAAATCATTGATCTGTAATGATAACTATAAAAATAGCTCACATTTATAAACATAGCTTACTACTCAGTTTACAGCCCCAAGAACATTACTGACAAGAAAAAAGCTATATGTATGGAAATATTCATAGCAATACTATTTGTAATAGAAAAATATAGAAACAAACTGTGTATCCAATGATTGGGAACTGAATGAACAAATTGAGTCACATGAATTTAACGGGATATTACTTTTCTATTAAAACGACAAATGTGAAAACTTAAGAAAATTGGGAAGATCTCTCTTCTATGCAACGTGCACTGTAGCCACACACTTATCTCCTCATGCCCAAATAGCCTATTCTTTGTGTCCTTGCGCTTCACCCTTGGATCCTTTAGTTCTGATACTCTGATGGGTGAGCTTCTACTTCATTTTGCCTAGAGCCAGGTCTCCATGACACTTCCACCAACTCCTCACCATGCATCCATTACCCCACCTTCTTCCTACTTACCCTTTATGTGCTATCTGAGTCCATTAGAATTTAACCTCTTTGAGGTTAAAGACTCTTTTTTGCTTGTATTTGTTACTGTAGTTATATCCCTCGTGTTTAGCACAACATCTGGAATATAGTAAGTATTTAATGATTGTGCACTCAATCTAGATATTTTTGTGCATGCTTGCCTTGAGGCATATATGTTTGTATCATTTATCTTTGTATCATCTATCTATTGTCTATCAGTGAGAATAGTAGCACAAGTAGCAGAACTGAAAGAATGATGTACAAAAGTGGTACAACTTTAAAAGGCAAAACATTGGACAACTTTAGTATTGACATAAACCATGTACTGTTCTTTTCAAACAGAAAAATGAGGATGAAAGGTTTCATATATAATCGTTGATAAACAGTCTAATGTTATTTTTTAGATATTTATAGGACCAGCACATTTTAGGAGGATTAATTTGGAAGCAATCTAGGGGTTTGTATACGTATTGAAACAAAATTTATCAACAATTTTTTTTAAAATGCACCTCTCAGGCTAGCCATAGATTATGCCTCACTTGATATATGAAGTCAACTTACATTTCTAGTCATAAGTGGTTTTGACTTTTGAACTACATGCTATTGTAATTTTTCTAAAATAATGTTATTCTATGATTCTTACCTATGACACATCACTGGGAGGGTAGCAGTGTGAAAAATGGTGACTCTGGACATGAAGCAACTTGGAATTCTTCACAATTGTGATCCACTCCAATCACTTCTTTCCCTTCAATTTTAAGTCATGCTTCAATAACATCTTTCAAAGATTTAATTAGATTAGAATATCTCAATAGTTAACCTGATTTCATTTTACCACATAGGCATATTATTATTATAAATAATAATGTTAACTTACATAATACTTTAAGTTTTGCAAAGCCCTTTATATGTCATCTCGATTGACAGTCACAACAACCTGAGTTAGGTACTATTATTATTCCCATTATATAGATGAAGAACTTGAGGAACATTGAGCTTAAGTGACTAGTCCAGGGTTACACAGCTAATAAGTACCTGAGGCAGGATTGGACTCATTGTTCCCAACTCTGAGTCTCATACTCTATCCAGTATGCCATCTAATTTGGACTCTTTCATACTCATCCTCCATAACAAAAATACCCTCTTCTGACTATATCCTTATCATACAACCCTTAAATACAATTATTTTATCACCTTTCATGAAGTTTTTATGACTATATAGATGGATCTTATTAAAAGCGAATCTAAAGTCATGATTTCTTTATTATGCCAAGTGCTTTTAAAAAATCAGTAAATAATTGGCACAGTGAAAATTTCTATTTGCTTGCTCTCTCAATACATTGTGTGCCTCTGAAGCTTTGCTTTAGAAATTTGCCTTTGAAAGCTTTAATGTTTTCTTCCTGTATTTTTATAAAGCATATCCCCAGAGTGCATCTAGGCCATTCTCAAAAATATTTTCTAGAAGTCAAGGAACAGACTTGTGTTTGGGAGTTGCAGATTCCTTCCCATATTTATATGCACAACCAAAAAGAGATATTTGCCAAATCAAGAAATCTTGAAAGTTAATGTCCTTAGTAACAGCCATATAATATACACTTGTTTTTAATTCCTTGTGTTCTAAAGTTGAGATGAAATCATAAATTCTATTATTACAAAACCAACTTCTTTGAAAAGCATACAAAGAAAAGAGATAGTGTTTCACTCAACATCTATCCAAATTATTCTACACGAAGTATGTGTAGACCACTTAATTGTCAGTGATTTAGGGGCATATAGGAAATAGAAGGCATGCCTTGGTCCTTAAAAGAGAGTTGATTTGGGGAACAGTACTTTGCCCCAAGTTTTTATTCAAATTTAAGGGCCCAAAGTGGTGACCATTTCCAACAAATTACATGGAAATTCATTGTGTGAAATTAGTCATTTACTTTATCTGGGCTCAGTTTCCCCACTTGTAAGATGAAGTGTTGGGCTAACTTTTCTCTAATGTTGCTTTCCACTCTAAAATCTTTGACTTACTCTCAATGCCACATAAAATTCCTATAAATTTGATTCCAAATTAAGGAGGGAATTGAGGTGTCCAAGAGAAATGTCTACTTTAATAAGGAAAATGGTTCTTATTAAAAAAGAGTGAACAGTTAACTTATTCTGAAAAGCTTCACAAAAGCAGCTGAAAAAAATGACTTTAGTATTTGGTGCAAAACCAAAACAAAGATTCTAATACAATCCACCCCAAAAGACTCAAAGAGATCAGAATCTCCTGATAATCTTGAACACTGACTTGGTCGGTATCGCCAGCTAGTTCCTACAACCATATCTCATCCTCTATCGTACTACAATATTTTTTTCTCAATCTTCTTAGCAGGGAGAGCAGCACAATCTAAACACTGTCACCTTTCTGGCTTATATTAGGGTTTTGACTACGGACAAAACTTTCCTCCGCTTCTCTCCACATGTACTGCATTGTCCTGCGCCTCTTCAATTCTTAAGGAAACGAACAATAATTCTTCTTCACTGAGGTTTGGGAACTCTTGCCAAAAAGTATAGGCTTGGAAAATGATAATGATGATAATGATAATCTATAATAATGACAATAATTATGATGTATGTAACACTTATTATATGCAAGCTACTATGCAAAGCAATTATTATCTCATTTGATCCTCAGCACAAACATTGAAGAAAGGTGCTATTATCTCCATTTTACAGTTGAGGAAATTGAGGCAAACAAGTTAAATGACTTGTCTAGGATCACACGATTAGTAAACATCTGAGGCTGGGTTTGAATTTGAGTATTCCTGATTCCAGGCCCAGAGATCTACTATGATACCTACGTGCCTCTTGATCTGTTATTTTATTGGTATAAGGAATCCCACTGGGAGGAAACTCCTACCCAGGCTGATTATCACCTTTTTCTATTACTGATAGTCAGAGAGGGTTCTCTTGAACTTTGAGATGTTTAAGTGCTTTCCCGCAGCCAATATATGTCACAAGTGGAATCTGAACCTAATTCTTTCTGATACCCATTCCAGCTTTCTATGTTCTATACCTACAAGGCTCTACTCCATTTGCCCAAATCTCCCCTTTTAACAGTGCAAACATAAAACTACTGAGAGGCACTTTAAGGGAATTAAGTTGGAAGTATGAGATTGTGAACCTCTTCTAGGTTATTTGTCATATTTCACTGTCCCAGCTCTTGAAGCAGTCTGGGAAGATGACTCGGAAATGATGGAATCATTGAACAGATATCTAGAGTATGGTGAATCCAAGTTCCATACCTTCACATCTGGGTTATAGAATGAAAGTATGCACCGATATCTCATAAAGAAAGGGGCCAACAAAAGAAATAAGGAAGGCATGCATCTTCCTGGAATTTCTAGCCATTAATGTTACATAGTGCATGCTCATAATAGGTGCTCAATCAATATTTGTTGAATGAATACCCTCTGGAGAAATTCAGAGGAAACCTACTCCCTTATCTAAGACAGCTCTTCGAATAATGAAGACAGCTAATACAACTTCCCTTAATATTCTCTCCTGCAGTTATACATCCTCAATTCCCTTAAATATTCCTCATATAATGTGGTTCCCAGAAGCTTCACTCTCTTAGTCACTTTTCTTGTTGTGGTTCCTTGTTGTTTTATTCCTTGATTATTACGATATGGTACCCAGTTTTGGAAATCAAACTATAATCATAGTCTCAAAAATACAGAGTATAATAGGATTACTTACTGTGACATGGATACTACACCCAACAAACCTTTAATGAAATTAAAATATTATTGATTTATGTGTATGTGTGTTAAAGTCATGAAATTGGAAGGTCTCCAAGATCAAGTAGACCAGAAAATGGCAACCTTTCTGAAGCTGCAGGCCAAGTCATTCTATTCACTCCCTCATGAAGACAATGATAGGAAGGATGAAATCCATCTATTTCTTTCCTTTGCTGGAAGGCTTCCAAGAGTATTTTATTAAATTGAAAATATGCTCGTAGGAGTAACCCCTGAAAAGCTTATTCTCTAATACCTTAGTTATTAACTAACAATTTATCTTGACCAGGACACAGTTTAGGTGCAAGAAAAGTAATAATGGTAGTAGTAGAGGTGGGAAAATGCCAAAGATAAATTCCACAAAATTGTTGCTCTTCTATTCCCTTACATCAATTGATTAAATCACTCTAGTTCATCTCATGGATCATTTTCATCAAACATGATATATGCTGCCAACCCCTAATCTCTGAGATTTACTTCGTATGTTCGAATGACACAAATACTATTTCACACAATTACACTAAAGAGAAATTCATAACGTTGAAAATACCTTCTAAGACAATCACTCTGTTTCTGCCAAGAGATCTGAATCTATCCCTTCCCAACTCTCCTTATCACAGATAGCTTACCTCCCTTATCAGATAATTATTAAAAGGAAAAGATAGCAATATCAACATTTTATAAGTTTGTAGCAACCAGAAACTGTGATATCTAAAATCAGAACAGTTTCAAAACCAGATGGATCGTATTGCTAATGAAATCAGTCAACCTAAGTTTAAATTGAGAAAGACAAAATGAAGAGGAAAATTGAACACTTCTCACTAACACCTTACATGACATGCTACTTATTCAGATAATTATAGTCCCAAATTCAATATTTGAAATTGAGATTAACTGGATTATCTAGACTGTCACCAAACTACAAGAAATAAATCATTGGCAGGAAAATAAATGTGACATATTTTGGTGACATTTTTGTAGCACGTTCAGATATATCTTTCACCTCACAATCAGACAGAACCATTTCCAAATCATGGAAACAACTAGACCATCAAATTCCATGTTCCTTGGTTAATAGGAGCAACTATAGCTCTGCTTATAAGATTGTTGTAAGGAAACTGTCTTAAAAACCTAGACATGCTCTCTCTCTCTCTCTCTCTCTCTCTCTCTCTCTCTCTCTCTCTCTCTCCATATATATATATATATTATATATATATATATATACACACATATGTGAGCTCTTATTATTAGTGTTGTGACACAATGATCTCATCAATTTGGTCATCGTTTCCCCTAGTAGTAAAGGAAACCAATCCTCCATACTCTATTGGCCAGTGTGATTATGCGCTTCCAGGATTCTCTCTAAAGCATCTGTTCAATATAGTGGAGACCTTCTTGCAGGTCTTTTAATAGTTCATGGATATTGGCATAACAATCTTTGGACTGTCCATCTCTTGTTCTTATTTAAGTGATTGCAACATTTTCTTTTCAAGTTACACATGTTCTTGATAATATCCTATAAGTCCCTCCTTATTTGCCAAAATATAGTATGGTTGCTATTATCACTAGGGGATATCTCTAGACCTATCCTATAAATTGAGGTAAGAATGAGAATTGTGTGATCATTTTGTAAGATTACAAGAAAAGAACACATTATTTAGATATTTAACAAGATATTTAACTTATTTTGTGTCTTCCTCCTCCTCCTCCTCCTCCTCCTCCTCCTCCTCCTCCTCCTTCTCCTCCTCCTCCTCCTCCTCCTCCTTTTCTCCTGCTGGTTTGAAAATCTCAACTGAATTGAATAGGTGAGTATGAAGCAACATTTTTTTTGGTCAAGCTGGCCTGTTTCAAGTGACTTCTGCCAAAGATTATTTCATGTAAAATGGAACTTTTGTATATGGTTTTGATTAGGAAATGAGAGATTTTGATAGTAGTTCACCTTGAGATTTTTCAAAAATCTGAAATGCAGAACAACACTAATTGTAACAGCATATGATTTGAATGCTGAAACTGCCAAATATTTATGATTATAATGAGAATTAATAACTTTTGCTATTGTCTTTGTTCACATATACGTATACTACTGAATCCCCATTCACATTTTCTTTGTTAAGATACTTAAAAATAAAGTGAATTGTGGCGTCTTATATGCATACAAATAATTAGTAAATCAGTTTTCCCCTCAAAAATCATAGGTTAACAATAATTTAAATAGAAAAATACATTATGCTATATTTCAATGAATTTGATACAATACTGCATGCCTTTCTAAGCTTTCAGGACTGTAGGTTTGTAATGGTTCATGGCACTGCCAATAATGAGTCTGCAGGGAGCTTTGTTATAAATGTCCCAATTCTTTCATTTGCTCTATTCCCGGTGCATGCTGGGATGCCTAACTGTGTGAAATCAAGCCATGGATTATCCATTTACTGCCACTTTATCCCAGGGGAAATGAACTTGAAAACAAATAGGCTATGCTCTTGTAATAAATTCAGAGCAAAATGTGTTTGTATTCAAGTAAAGAAATGACAATAAGCCAAATTTATTTAGAATTTGAAAACTTTACTTTTTGCCAAAATACTGTAACTATTTACTGGCCAGAAACAAGTGGCAAAAATAAATACTGGATATTTTCTAAGAGAAGGATCTGAAGCAAGTAACTTATGTTTCTCTTTACAATAATATGTGCACGTCATTGATTACAAGAACAAGGAGACAAGATTGGTCTGTTTTTTTTTAATCTTGCTATTGATGACATATAAAAGTCTATTGAAATACTGAACAAGTCTAATACTTCAAATTCTTATTAGTAAACTAAATGTAGGGAAAGAATGGGTTATTAAAATGTGTCATCCCCCTCCTCCCCTATTCTCTCTAAATTACCACAGTTTGAAAAAGTTTAATTCAATGTTTCCTTTTTTATTATATGGTGTTGATGCTATAGGCTCAGAATGATTAAAATGCTTAGAGATGGTATAACATCATTCTGGCGCATTAATGTAAATTGAGAAGTATAGAGTAATTTTAGCAAATTCATTTGTAAAGAATAGTAAGTTAAGATGCTATGCTTATTGTAATCCAGTCTGTCATTCAGGATTATAGCTGCCAGTAGGCTAACTTTGTCCAGAGGAGATGAACTGGGACAGATCAATCAGTTTTCAAAGCTTTTGTAAAAGTTGAGCAGCTAGTGCTAAAAATTACTCATCTTTACTGGAGAAGTGACCAACTCACCAGAGATTATGGATTAAACCATTAATGATAGCTAAGCTTTACAAATATAGTGCTCCTCAAATGTGATTTGACTTATTAGAAATCTACTTTTAAGTATCCTTCCAATGACGTTTATTAGAAAAGATCATCTTTAAACTTTTGAATATAAATTAACTCTTCCTAATAATGGAAGCAAGGTCTTAAGATTGTACAGTAGGCTGTTTCAAGACTTCTGGGTTTCTGTCTTGGTTATACTTCATGCTTACTGAAAGCCCAGAAATATTCTCCATGTTTTCTGTAAAACTTTGAAATAACAATAACTGTAGTTCTTTGAGGGTTTGCAAAGCACTTTTGTCACAATAAACCTGTGCAAATGAAGAAATGTATATTTAGTTTATATCAACGTCTGAAAGTTTTAAAAGTCAATGACAATATTAACTTTATGCATTTTCCCCTGGAATTAGTTAGATACATATCATATTCAAACATGATAATGTCAACAGCATCACTAACAGCAAATTAGAAGACTCATAACTATAAATTAAGTTTTATTGCATGCCCAAAGGGGCACTGAAAGATACTACCTAGTGGGGATTGAAGAGGCAAGGACTACAGAAGACATAATATGGCCTATGCTGATCATATGTTATATGAAAATTCTATAGTTAGCCTTGATATCTACCACATCAAAGGCCTAATGCTTTCTGCTTTTATTCTTTGTCTTCGTGTGACAAGAGATGCTAAGATTACTTAGCTGCATCTGTTGTTATTAATGCTGTTCAGTCATTTCAGTTGTCTAACACTTGGTGACCTCATTTGCAGTTTTCTTGGCAAAGATACTGGAATAGCTTGCCATTTCCTTCTCCAGCCCATTTTACAGATGAGGAAACTGAGGCAAACAGGGTTAAGTGACTTGCCCGGAGTCACACAGCTAGTAAGTAGCTGAGGCTAGATTTAAATGTAGGTCTTCCTGATTTCTGACCTAGTATTCTAATTGCTTTATATACTTTAATCCTACTTACAGTTTTCAATAGCATTGTGAGGTAGATTTTGTATGTCTAATTATCCTGATTTTAATGGTGGGTTTTTCTGAGGCTCAGAGAAATAAAGTGATTTGCTTATGGCCATATAACCAGTGTGAAAGGCAGAATTGGAATCCAGCTCCTCCTGGTTCCTAGTCAAGAGCTCTCTCTACTGCATGACTCTGCCTTTCTACTAAGAGCAAAGTCAAATGTTAAGTGCTGAAGAATGTACAAAGACAAAGTGTTCTTGCCCTAAAAAGAACTTACAATATAGTAGCTAAATCATTCTTATAATTTTTCTAGGGTAACACAGCAAGTGTCTGAGGCTGGATTTGAACTGAGATCTTCACGATTCTGGGCCCGGCACTCTCTTCATGGTACCACCTAGCTACAGATCTGTTGCTCTGTTTTTCATGAAGATGGTGAAAACAGTGAAGAAACTATACTATAGACCTTAGTTTATTATAGGCCTGCCCATAATCAATATGGCATCTACCTTAAGGAACACGTTGATATATAGTATTAAATGTATTGAATAAATTCTTAAATGTAACATACAAAGACTTACAAAGGGTAGAAATTCAGGACTATAATTTTGTCTGAAAATTTATCACCTGTTATTTCTATATATTATTCAAATTAAAGCTGTGTAACCAGGTGGCTTTATTAAAAGCAATGACTATATAGTCA
This sequence comes from Phalanger gymnotis, assembly GCA_028646595.1. NCBI lineage: Eukaryota > Metazoa > Chordata > Mammalia > Diprotodontia > Phalangeridae > Phalanger > Phalanger gymnotis. The sequence continues at coordinate 384,163,909 of CM053623.1, forward strand.
TCTGGGTTTTATGTGAAACTGGGATGGCAGTAAATTTGGAATGCTGTGTGGGCACCCTCCTAAAATAACCAAATTAAACATTAATAAATCAGAATAGTTTATCTCTAAAGTCAATCTCAAAAATTAATCAATAAATCTACAGGAGCCTCAGGCATGTTCCCAAAATCACTACTTCGGCACTTTAAAGGATACTCGGCTTCAATAATGTGAGTAGCCCTTTTGATGAGGTTAACCATGACCTTAGTAAGTGGTTTCATGCGTTGTTGCCTACTCCCTGCCCCACTCAAAATGTTATCCAAAGAGCATTGCAAAAACAAACTGACACAACACAACTGAATCTAAAATCTGATTATGTCTTTGCAAGTTATAACCTTGGAGAACACGGATTTTCATTGGGCGCTACCTCAATCTCTTCATTAGAGGTTGTTTAGAAAGAGCTGGTAGCACTAGGCATAGGAGAACTGGCAGTGTGTATGGGGTCAGAAAAACTGTATGATGTAAGAGAAGTGCCACAGAATTATTTTAAAAGTTTGTTCAATCTAAATGAAATAACATGGTATAGTTGATAGAAAATTCAACTTAGAAAAGGAAGAAGTGTGTTCGAATTCTAGCTCACGCCCTTATTAGCTGTGTTACTATGAGTAAGCCACTTATTTTCTTTTAACTTGATTCCTCATCTGTCAAATTCAGGTAATGAAAACTGTAATCATTAATTCACAGTCTTGCTGTGAAACTGGAGTGGGATAATATATGTAAAGTACTTTTCACACTTAAAAAATCCATGTAAATATCAGTTAACATCTTTCTTCAGTTTCTTTATTACCCGTTGGTTGACACTCCTTAGTACCTCATAGATACCAACCAGGCACGCTTCCCTGAAAAGAGGATGGGGATGAGGAAATGGATGGTCAGTTGATACTGTCCTTGGGCCTAGTGGCCTATCACAAAGGAATGTTCTTTTACAAGGAAGAGTAAAGAAGCCCCCATGCAGAGTACTGATCCTGTCCAATTGGAAGGAGAGAGTGAGATTGAAAAAGCATGATTCATCAGAAGACCAGTATCTTTAAGCCCGAACAACCTATTACTTCAATTCTGGTGAGAGCACAGGCTCCTAGCCATTTTCCTTCTTGCTAGAATCTAAACTTGCCCAGTTTTACCTTCTTGATAAATGGTAATATCATGCTTTATTCAGTATGAGCTTTGAAAGCTAGTTCTGAAGTAGATGTGTCTATTTCCAAGGGAAAGTCAGTTTGAATCAATGAGGTCATGTCCTATTAACAACAGAAAGCTATTTTCTGAATCCATTCACATAACTCACATCAGGATCCAGTTTACTAAAGATTTTTTTTTTTCTTTTTGAGTAGAGGGTGGGGCTGGAGCCAAAAAGGGAAGGTTGCCATTCCTAACATTTTCCGCTCCTACTCCTTTCTCTCTCTATTCAAAACAATACAAAAAAATTCAAGCTACTATAAAGAAATAGGAAAACAATCCCAATACACATACTACATTGGATCCAACTCTTAAAAGATTTATCTGTACAAAATCATTTTAAAAAATCTCCATTTAGCTTGGTTATTTTTTTTCTTAATATTGTTTGAAAATAGTTTTGAATGTTATTCTATCACCCAACCCCTAATATTTTTTTCCCTGAAAATAACAGACATCTGTAACTTTATTTTAGAGTAACTGCCACCCTGGTGGCTGTATTATGGTAACACCACCTGTGTTTCACTTAAGAATCTGCCAGGTTTTCACAGGTTTATAACTTTTTCATAGGCTTGTAACTTGGTTTTACAAATTTCCTCCTGGCAGAACCTTGGCATACAAAGTCCCAGCCTAAGGGCAAATTATTTTTATACATTTTGTAAAAGAATAAATACTTTGAAAGTTAGAAGGAATCAAATAAAACACACAACCTAGGGCCAATTTCTTCTCTGTTTAACTGTAGGAGATTTTAGATGAGAAACTGAATCTGAACACAAATGGTATGAAAAGCCAGTATATATAGTTTTAAGGAGAGAAAAAAAATGATCTTTCTAAAAAGACACGGCTTTATCTCCACATCACCTTCCTGGTTTTTCATCATAGCTTCCAGTTCCTTCTTGTAGAAAATGAAATCTAAAGCCTTAGTTTTCCTCACATTTATGAAATGAGCATAAAGCTAATTCCTATTAAAACTGAATTAAATCTTTGGCTGTGTTTATTTTATAGTACCTCTCACCACTCCTGCTGTATTATGGTAACACCACCTGTGGTTCACTTAAGAATCTGTCATTTTCACTGGTTTTAATTTTTTTCCTATATTTGTAACTCAGCTTTATAAATTTCCTCTTAGAAGAACCTTTTCATGCAAATACTCAGCCTACGGGTGAATGTTTCCCTCAGACATACATGTACATGAGCAGTCATATACAACAACTGGTTTAGGAAGAAAAACATAACTCATGCAAACGCTGATCATTTGAGAGCAACCAATTTCATCAAAGCAGCTTGGTTATCATCTAGATCCAACCTGTTTTCCAATCAGCAAATTAGTCAGTCAAAAGCATTTGCTATATTCCTAACATGTACAAGGCAGTGTGGCTAATACTAAAGGAGATAAAAACGATGCATTAAGTCATGGCTCTTGGCCACTAGGAATTTTGTTCTTCAGTCATTTTTCAGTCATGTCTGACTGAAACCCCATGTCTGGGGTTTTCTGGGCAAAGACCCCGGAGTGGTTTGCCATTTCCTTCTCTAGCTCATTTTACAGATAAGGAAACTGAGGCAAACAAGATCACATGGCTAGAAAGTATCTTAGACCAGATTTGAACTCACCAAGATGAGTCTTCCCAACCCTAGGCCCTACACTCTATAAGCTATGCCACATAGCTGCCCCTCTAGGGATTAATGTCAATTAACACAGCATGCAGTCTCTTTCCTTTGCTAACTTCCCAATCTGCTTGTGTGTAGAGACCTAGATCATTAGTGTTTCTAAATACTCTGTTGCTTTCATTATCTCATATCTGTGAGCTCTCCTCACCAATAATATTAAAAGCAACCCATGTGCCCCTTCTCATCATGTGTGTCTCTTGTCCATGTCTTTCCATAAATCTTCCAAAGGATGTCCCTTAACATTCTAAACATGCTATTATAGATCCCTTGGCTATGTGGGGGTGCTAGAAAAACACAAAGACAATTCTTTTCTCTACCACTGAATAGCTGGTCTACCTTATTTTCTCATTCAGTCAGTCAATAAGCATTTGTTAAGCAACTGCTTTGTATCAAACACCCTGCTAGTTGCCGGAGATATCAACGCAAAGATAGTCCCTCAAGCTAAGGAGCTCATAGTCTCACAATGTTGAAGCCATTGACTGTATACCTCAGGATGAAGTCAATCCCTTTCTAGCCAAGCTTCCAACTAAAGAAGAGGGACTAGTTGTGAAGGGATTTGAAAGCCAAATAGAGGATTTTATATTTGATTTTAGAGGTGACAGGGAGCCATTGGAGTTTGCTCAATGGGGGTGATATGGTCAGACTTGCACTTTAGCAAGATCACTTGTACAGTAGCGTGGCAGATGGCTTGGAATGAGGAAACTTGTGATAGGGAGACCAACCTGAAAGCTGTTGAAATAGTCCATAAATGAGGTGATGAGGGTCTGTATCAGGATGGTGGGGGTGTCAGAATAGAGAAGGGGTCATATGTGAGAGATGTTATGAAGATAAAATCAATAGGACTTGGCAAAAGATTGGATAGAGGGGATGGGAAAGAATGAAGAGTAGAGATGATAGCTACATTGTAAGCTTGGGTTACTGGAAGAGATGGTGGTACTTTTAAAAGTAATATTTATTTGATATCATTATGCTACTTCTCATGTACAAATTATTAGGTATAGTATCTTATACTCTACTCATGCCATCACTGATTTCTGAGTGTCTAGAAACTTTGACTCTTTGGAAATTGGTTTTCCATTTTTCATGGGAAAATGTCCTCAGAGGTTATTAGTATTAAAAAAAATAGATCTTGTGCTTGCCAAAGGTGCTTATTGCTGTCACAGAGGATATTCAGGGTCAAGGCCAAATGGAAGTGGGACGTCTTAGATACTATGGTTTGAAAATAAAATCAAAGGTTTGAATTTCTGTTTCAAATGATGATATGCAGTTGGAAGGGCAGTCTATAAAGCTAAACCTCAGCAAATATATATGTGTGTATATATACAGATATATATATATATGTATACATAAATATGCATTTATAAAATGCTTTAAAGTTTCCAAAGTATGTTATCTGCTTTATCTCATTTGAGCTTCACAACAACTCTGCTATATGGCTATATCAAGTATTGTTATCTCTATTTCACATAAGTGGATAATAATAGCTAATGATAACACCAGCTAGGATTTCTATAGCACTTTAAGGTTTGCAAAGTCCTTTACAAATATCTTATTTTATCCTCACAACAACCCTGGGAGGTAGGTGCTGTTTTAGCACCATTTAATAGATGAAAAATCTGAGCAAGACAAAGTTTAAGTGACTTACTCAGAGTCATACAGTTTCTAAGTATCTGAAGCCAAATTTGAACTCGGTTCCTTTTATAAATGGAGTTTCTTCAGCAGAGAGTTCCCTACATCAATGAAAATGCAGGTCTAATCCCAATAACACAGTTAGTGAGAGATATGTGATTTCGAATCATGTTTTCTTGTCTCTAAGTCCAGTATTCCATCCCATCTGCCACTCCTTTTCTCATGAACTTGGTGGCATGGAGTTGACTCTGGCTATCATGGAGGTCACACTGGGTGGTGTGGGGTTGATTCTAGCTTCCTGTAGGTACTATCACTAGGGCCCAGTTTCTACTATTGTAAAAAGCCTTCAAGTACTGTCCAAGGAATGATTGTTTCTGGTTTCTAAGGACTAGCTTAGCTAAATTCAGATAGACTCATGACTGGTATGCTAATGACTTCATTAACTATAGTAATTCATGAAACCAGGGATTTGCTGGAAAATAGTTGACAACTAGTTCTCCAGAAAAAAAAATATATATGACATACTTTTAATTTTAATCTTTTTTATTACTTTTCTCTATCACTTTCTTAAGTCTTGATAAGCAGGCAAACAATAAATGAAGCCCTGATTTGTTATTGCTTGTCATCATTGATGTTGTTTATCAGTCATTCAGTCCTGTTTTACTCTTGGTGACTCCATGGACTCCAAGGCCAAACTTGGCTGTTATTCCAATTATCTTTTGATTTCCTACTTTACCATTCCAATCCACTATGATGAATGTGACATCTTTTTTGTGGTGTTATTTCTAGAAAATATTGTAGGTCTTCATCAAACTGATCATTTGGCCTCTTTGCCATTACTGGTTGGAGCATAGACTTTTATTACTGTGATGTTGAACAGTTTGCCCTGGATTTGAACAGATATCATTCTGCCATTTTTGAGACTATACCGCAGTACTGCTTTTCTTATCCTTTTCCTGACAAAGAGGGCTGGTATTCTTGCCCATAGAAGTATATGTAATAATCACCTGAATTAAATTCACCCATTCATTTACATTCACTGACACCCAAGGTGTCAATGTTTAATCCTTCCATCTCCTGTTGGACCACATGTAGATTACTTGGTTCATAGACGTTCCCTTCTAGGTTCCTATGCACTGTTGATCTTTACAGCATTGGACTTTGCTTTTGTCACCTGACACATCTTCGGCTGAGCTTCCTTTTAGCTTTGGTTCAGCTGCTTCATTAGTACTGGAGCTAATAGTAGTTGCTCTCTTCCCTAATAGCATATCACACAACATCTGACCTGAGGGGCTCATCTTCTGATGCCATTTCTTTTAGCATTTTAATACTGTCCATGAAACTTCCTTGGCAAAGATTTGCCATTTTCTTCTTTAGTGGATCAACTTTTGGTTATAGCTCTCCATCTTGGGTAACCTTGCACAGAATATATATATATATATTGCTCATAGTTTCATTGAGGTACAGAAGCCCCTCTGCTCTGAGGAGATAGTGTTTGCAAATTTCCAAGGTTTAAATGTTCACACTAAAAACATTACAATCAGCACTTGTGAGCCAGTTCAATCTGGCTCAGTATATCACTACATGAAACTAACTGTCTAAACCTGTTATTTGTGCACTTAATTGATTTTAAGTGATAATTTTGAGTTCCTAGCTTGTAAATGTGTATAAATTATACTCAGACACCCACATGTGCAAGCATGCCTACATATGCACACATATACACATATATGTATAGGTAAAATTGTCTTGAATGAAGTTGTCTTCTTCAGTGATATCTCTGTAATGCTCATTGTTCAATATGTACACACACATACATACATATATACATACATGCATGTTTTTGGTTCCAATATCCTTATCTGTATATACGCACACAAGCTTATATATTATATGATTTTCAAAGTCAATAGGCAGTATGAATCCATTTCTATTTCAATTTGACACCACTGCTTTCATATATGTATATATATATGCACAAGCCTACATACACACATATATGTATTTATACAGAAACACATATTACATATGTGCACACAGAGAAAAGCATTTTGCTTTGTGTGTATATATGTATATACATACGTGTGAACATATACACACATAAAGCAGATATCAGTCACATTCCTTATACAATTTGTAGGAGCCCCAAAGAGTTGACATATAAAGCCATTAACTATTTTTTCATGCACAATGGAATTGTAGCTTTACTATGGGTTAGCTTCTGAACCAAGGTAAAAATCCAGAATAGTCCAGGTAGTTTGGTTAACTACAGGTGATTGAATTGTAACATGTTGAAACAATATAGGTAAGGGAATTCAAAGCTATATTTTTGGGTAAGGATTGGTTTTAAAGGCCTACCTCATGAGACCAGGCAGGAATTGTGCTGTATGACATGTGGCTGCTCCCTCTGCCTGGTGCCTGTGTTGCCTCTTTCCTCTATAATTTTCCCCACATTCTTTTAGCCCCCTCTTTCCTTTACCCTATGAGGGATGGTATAGTGGAGTTATGTGGGGCAGTGGTGTCAAACTGAAATAGAAATGAATTCCTGCTTCATATAGACTGAAAACCACAAATTAACTTTTTCTATGTTGTATTATATTTTCATTTATTTTTTGTTAAACATTTCCCAATTACATTGTAATCTGATTCTGGCCTCATTCAGAAGTTTCAAGGGCTGTGAGTTTAATACCTTTGATTTGAGGCACAAAGTTGGGTGTTAATGGCAGATTCATGTCTCTGATATCATATTTACTCTATGACAGAGGTTCTTAACCTGGGGTTCATGATAGTCAACCCTTGATCCATAGATAGCTTTCATGGTATCCAGAAACTTTGATGGGAGAAAAATTACATCTTTACTTTCACTAACCTCTAACTGACATTTAGCATTTCCTTCAATTATTAATGTAGGCAACAAACATTATCTTGAGAAGGGCCTATAGGCTTCAGCAGATTTCCAAAGGGAGTCATCACAACACAGAACAAGCTTAAGAACCGTTGCTCTAGGGACAGGCTTAGAAGAACATAAATATAGAACTAGAAAGGTCCTCAGAGGACATCTTTTTCCACCCCCTCATTTTGCAGATAAGGGAAGAGAGGCCCAGAGCAGTTAAAGCACTTGCCCAAAGGCACATAAGTAGTTTCAGAAAAGGGATTTGAACCAAAGTCAGCTGATTCTAGAGTCACTGTACCTTCCATTATACCATGCTATCTCTTGATGTTTATTGAATGGAATGGGAGGTGGAATCATCCACACTATTTAAATTGCTATTTTTAATCTCTTTTTTTTCCCAAAGCACACACAGTTTAATTTGTGCTATATTTAATAATGTGAATCCATTGTAATTTTCCTATAGGTCATAGGAAAAGTTATTCCATTATATGCTAATGAAGACTGTGTCAGTGAAGGCCATTGTGGAATTTTGACTCCGAAGCCAGGAAATTGAATGTAGAAGCTCTGACTCCATACTTGGTTTTCTCTTTCTACAGAACAAAAAGAGACATGGAGAGAAACAAGGTGTTCTGAAACTAGAGTATGGCATTCTGATTTTGTTTATGTCTGCAATTTAGTGATCTACTTCAATTCTCTAATGACATCATTGATTGCTATTACTTGAATCCTAAAATAGGAAAGCAATAGTAGCAACAATTAAAGGGAAGTCTAGATCTTCCTTAACAGTTAAGGCCATTCTATAATAGTCAAGGTCATTTTCATTTGATTATTGGTAGAAATTTGGTCTAAATAAAGTGTCTTTTTTCATAATTAACCAAATTACCTGGACACATGAAAGGGAAAAACAAAAACAAAATAGAAATATTTTTCTTTGTTAGGTGAAATGGCTGCTTGGACAATCCAGAATTTACTGTAATTATTAAACCTCTGCTGTTATTCAAGTTGTATTTCTCAGCACCAGTGTCCATATTTAGCCCTAGAGCTTAAAAAAATCTCCCTGGCATACTATTTAAAATGCAACTTAACAGGTTTGATGTTAAGATCATGATTGATGCAACATTGGCAAGTTTTCACATCCCCTTCTTCCCAGAGTTAACTCCATTACAATAATTTTAATTAGGATAGTTACAGAAACAGAGAATATGGAGGGGGAGACTGCTACCCTTGTCAAAATATTGCTTTGTAAAATATTGTTTTGAATAATTAATTATATTAGTTTAACAAGCGGTGTTAAAGAAAAAAATGTTTATAAATAGTAGACCTGTTTTTAATGATTCCACATACAATTCATGATGTGATACATTGCATATAAAATAATTATATTGTAAATCACCTCCCTGACAAAATCACAAACCCATTTACATATTCTTTTTTAATCCTTATAACTTGAAGTACAATGAAGAAACATGATTTTTCATTTGCTTTCATAGATAGAAAAAGTATGACAGAGATGGCTTAAATTGTTCTTACAAGGTCATGAAGAAAATCTGCTACAGAACTAGCAGTGGAAGAAAGGGAGGCTGGAATTAGAGATATAACAATCATTCATTCAGCAAATGATTATTGAATGATCATTATGTAAACATTATTAATCCAATGATATTGAAACCCAATTCTTGACTTACAGTTTTTATGCCCACTATTGTCTGTCAGATATTTCTAACTCTTTAATTTCCCCCATATGACCAGCCTAACTACATTTGAAGATACTGTCCCTACCAGCCTCTTCCCCCAAAACACTGGAGCATTTAATATATTTTTTAGTTAATTCTCTGTTAACTACCTTCAGCTGATCCTGACTCTTGTCTCATTGAATCACATTTAGCAGGCAGATCCACTGGACATTTATCTACTCAGGTGAGTGGCAACAATGTATAGTGGATAGAATGCTGGACCTGAATTCAAAAAGATCAGAGGTTGCAATCCTGCATCAGACACTTAAGGACTGTTTCCTTGGGCAAGTCATGGAGACTTTTATCTTATCTGTAAAATGGAGATATATTAACAACACCTTCTTTATGTGGTTGTTGTAAAGATCAAATGAAATAGTGAATGAAAAGTGCTTTATACATTTTAAAGCAGTGAATGTAACCCCAGTATCAAAACACTTTGACACTGGATTCTCACCTTCTTAGTGGAGAGGGTAGAGTGAAAGGGCCAACCCTACTCCAGGTTGCTGGAAGAAAAGACTGGGAAGACGAGAGGACTTGGTAGTCTCTATTACATCCCTATCTCCAGCTTGCTACAGTAGAAACTCGAGGAATTTCCCTTCGGATGAGATCTGGGACTTTCTCCCAATGGGAAAGTTCCTTCACTCTGTATTACCTGGAAATTATAATTCTATTTATATTTTCTCTGATTTCTGTTTTGCTCTAATTTATATAAAAGTGTTTCTTTGCTAAGTGCTGTGTGTATTTATTGGGAAAGGAGGTTGAACTATCAATATAATGTTTGGAGTCATCTTTCCCCCAATGATGACACAATGATCAGAACTGAGGTTGGATCTGATCATTCTCCTAGACTACCAATATCTAAGGAAGAACATAGATATAATTCTAGCCTGGTTCCCCTCTCTTTGAGGAGAGCAGAGTAATCTTTGGCATCAACCCCCAGTTTCCTCTACTGGTAAGATTTAGTCGACCTTGCCGAAGGGCAAAGGGAAAAGAAGCTAGAAATGTATGTCATGCCCCTTTTTCAAGCCATACAATGACAACCCCTTGCAAAAATATGGATTAATTTGTGGAAGCCTCTTTCTCTGTACATATATATGAATGCAAATTATCTTTATTTGATGAATTAGTAGTCTTGGAGTGGGACTGATGATTATGCTCTGAACTCAGTCGTAAAACATGCAGAGCATGTCCTGAATAGGGCAGTATGGAATGTGTGGTGGGATTATTAGTTAAAGGGCAACTTTTATTTATTTATTTTTTTACAACTATAAAACACTTTATGGAAATAAAGGCAGATCTAAATGATTGGAGGAATATTAATTACTCATGGGTAGACTGAGCTAACATAAAATATTACCAAACTTAATTTACTTATTCAATGCTGTATCAATCAAAATACCAAAGGATTACTTTATAGAATTAGAAAAAAATACTATGTCTAAAGGAACAAAAGATCAAAAATCTCAAGGGAAATAATGAAAAAAGTGGGAAGAAACAAACTTAGCAGTATTGGGCCTCAAGCTATACTATAAAGCAGAGATCATTGAAACAATTTTGTATTGGTTAAAAAACAAAAGGTCTATAGGACATATTAGCTATATGACACGTAGAAGAAAATAAATCTACTTCTATTTTTTTTTATTTCCTATTCCTTTAGTTTACTTTCAAAGGTTAGATTTCTAATTTTGAGTTTGTTTAGCTCTTTCTGAATGAATTGCTTGGCACTTATGCATAATTATTAGGTTACAACTCTAGATGGGCAGACATATCTAGATTTTGACTACAATGGATTTTCCAAAGTGCATCCACTGTCCTTGATCCTAAATTAGAGCTTCTTAGTGATTCAAATTCTTCTGTCTTCTTGAAAATTAAAGCTTGAAGATATATATAGTCATATTTTTCATTACTTACCTACTGTTTTTAATAACATTTAATTTTCCCAATTACAGGTAAGGACGATTATTAGCATTGGATTTTGCATTCCAGATTTTTAACCTTCTCTTCACCCCTCCCCTTTCCTAATATGGTAACCTATTTGTTGTGTGTTATACATCTGCTATCTTACAAAACATGTTTTCATATTAGTTGCAATTGTGAAAGAAGAAAAAGATGAAATCAAAAACACAATAAAGAATAATGTAAGTGAAAAATACCTACTTCAATCTCCATTCAGAGTCCATCAGTTTTTTATCTGGCTGTGGGTAATATTTTCCTTCATGAGTCCCTTGTACTTGTCTTGGATTATTGTGTTGCTGAGAAAACCTGATTCATTCATAGTTGATCATTACACAATGCTGTGCATACTGTGCACAATGTTTCCTTTCTTCTTTTTTTACTCTTAGCCACTGAACACTTTAATGTCTGAATCTAACTCTATCCCTTGAAGCCAAAGGCAAAGCCTACAAATTATACCAAAAGCTAGTCAGAGTCTCCTGGCATGAGAGTTGTCTGCACCAGGTACATAACTCAGTCTTTGGCTCACCAGAGAGGGATGAGAGATACTCAATTCGCCCTAGTAAATATGAAGTAGCAGGGGGACGAAGGAAGACTGGAAACCAAAGGTATTATGTAGCCTCTTGGGTGACATAAATACATAGACTCTTATGTTTACTTTGGCAGTTCTTAAACAAATGGATAATGGTGGGAAGAAACATGTAATCAAGGTTTCATTGAAGCTAAGCTAAGAAAAAGGGAAAGAAAACATCCCCAAATAGTTGCTTCTTCTCTGAAGAAAATGTCCCAAAAGCGCGGGAAAGACTAGGACTAATAGAAATAACAGGCAGGAACGCCACCATCTATGTGCAGCCCAGGGAGAGTAGAAGGGGAAGACTCATCTGAAGCTGACATGGAAAGAAGCAGTGGTTTCCGCTCAGAGGGGACCACTAAAGAAGGGCATCTGCCTCTCAAAGGAATTTAGTTAATGGTCTTTCCTGTTATTTAGCCAGGTCTTCCATATTGGGCTTTTGTGCTCACTTCCCCAGGCCTCCTACTTCAGGGTTCTCTGCATTGCTCGGACCAGGATCCCTTCAATCCTGTTTCCATAGTAGATTTCCACTTGCACTGCTCCAATTCCTGCCAGGATCTGAACCATTCCTCTGGGCTTGGAGGAGGGGCGATTTGAGAAGATGATATGGCAACTGGAGTGGGTGGTAGGCTTTGGTATTCCTCCAGTTGTCTTTGAGGTGAGTGCACAGCTGGCAGTGTAGAGCAAGTGGAGGATAAGAGGAGAGAGGAGGAGGAGGAGCCACTTTTGGCACCAAAGAGAGTAGTCAGTACCATAGGTGTTAATACTGGGGGAGCATCTGGAGACAGTTGTGGCATCACATGGGGCTCCCACTATAAGAAGTTGGAGACATCATCAACTCCTAGACCCTTTGGCTGCCCCCAAATGGTAGGGCTTGTGGCTGAGTGGGCTATTTTTGTCCCAATCAGTATCTTTGAACAGAATGACAGTATCTTTGGTAGTTCTGGCAGACAGTCCAGGGTCATGATCCCCTTCCTAGGCTTTGGTGTAACTGGAAGCTCTGCCCCAGCAACTTCATGAGGTTCTTCATGGCTGACATGTCCTGGGACAGGGTAACCAGGGTAGAGGAGAGGCAGGTCAGCTTCTCTGTGAGGGCAGCACCAAGGTTGTCATGTTCCCCTGGAGGGCATCCCTACAGTGGCAGGAAAGACTGGGGAATTCACTGGCAAGGTGAAAGGGGCATTAACCCCTGGGGCCAAGGCCAGTCATGGGGTCTTGCTAGGGGTCTTTGTTGAGCCACATATCTGACTGAGATTCTCTTGCCTATTTGAGCTGCAGAAGAGCTGGCAGCAGGCTCACCCAGAGAACACAGGTGCTGGTTGGTTCCCTCTATCTAGCCTTGGTGGTGATGGAGCATCCTGGGAAGTCAGGGCAGAAGTGCCAACCCAGTTCTAGATGCCTTCAGGTATTTCTGGTGGGCTGGACTGGGGGATAGCTTCAGTGCTTGGTGCAAGTCCTGTCAACAAGTTCCTGGCCTTGGTCTCTGGGGTGTATGACTTAACATCATTAGGACTTGTGAAACTCAGATCTCCAGGCATAGCCATTGGGCTGTCAGCTTCTTCATCTGCCTTAGACCCTCCAGAAGAGGTGCAGGGGGTTGACACATCAGGAAATTCTTCCAGGTCAGGGGCAGAACAGCACAATGTTTTCCTGGGTCTGCTCATTTAACTTTCCATCAGTTTATATAAGTCTTTCCAGGTTTTTTCTGAAATCCACCTGTTCATCATTCCTTATTGCACAATAGTATTCCATTACATTCATATACCACAGATTGTATAGCTATTCCCCAATTGATGGGAATGCCCTAAATTTCTAATATTTTGCTACCAAAAAGTGCTGCTATAAATATTTCTGCACATGTACGTCCTTTCCTTTTTTATGATCTCTTTGGGATACAGATCTAGTAGTGATATTGCTGGGTCAAAAGGTAGGTACAGTTTTATGGTACTTTGGGTGTAGTTCCAAATTGCTCTCCAGGCAGCTTGGAAAACAATGTGTAGTATTAATTATACAGGCTTTCTTGAAATGGAAATTTCTTGCTGTATATTTTGAATCCTCTCTTACATTTTGCTGTGCACATGGCAATGCTTTTTTCACCTTTTCTTATTTTGTATTTAATTTTTAGTACTTACATTTATAATATATTTATTTTTTCTTGTTTATTTAAATTTTAGTATTAAAGTTTAAAATAAATAGAGCACCAGCCCTGGAGTCAGTAGGACCTGAGTTCAAATCCGGCCTCAGACAACTGACACTTACTAGCTGTGTGACCTCGATTGCCTTGCCTCCCCGCCTCCAAAAAAGTTTAAAATAAATTTTAAAAACAAAACAAAATAAAGAAACAAAACAAATTGCTCTCCAAAATGGTTGGCTCAGTTCACAGCTCCACCAACAGTGCATCAGTGTCCCAATTTTCCCATATCCTCTCCAACATTTATAATTTTTTTTCCATATTAGCCAATTTGATAGGTCTAAGGTGGTATCTCAGAGTTTAATTTGCATTTCTCTAATGAAAAGTGATTTAGAGCACTTCTTCATATGCCTATAGATAGCTTTGATTTCTTCATCTGAACACTGCCTGTTCATATCCTTTGAACACCTATCAACTGGGGAAGGGCTTTTATTCTTACTCATTTGACTCAGTTCTCCATGTATTTGAGAAATGTGGCCTTTATCCGAGTCACTTGCTCTAAAGATTGTTTCCTCACTTTCTGCTTTCCTTCTAATCTTGGTTGAATTGGTTTTATCTGTGTAAAAGCTTTTTTTAAATTTAATATAATCAAAATCATCTACTTTACATTTCACAATCCTCTCAATCTCTTGTTTGGTCATGAACCTATAACTCACTTAACTTGTCCTTTAAGAATGTGGATGCTATACTACTTGGTGAATACATGTATAGTCTCGATGGTACTTCATTGTCTATGGTACCTTTTAGCAACATGTAGTTTCCTTCCTTATCTCTTTTAATTAGTTATATTTTTGCTTTTACTTTGTCTGAAATCAAGATTGCTACCCCTGCTTTTTTTACTTCAGCTGAAGAACAATAGATTCTGCTCCAATTCCTTACCTTTACACTGTGTATGTCATTCTGCTTCAAGTGTGTTTCTTGTAAACAACATATTGTAGGATTCTGGTTTTTGATCCACTCTACTACCCATTTCTGTTTTATGGGAGAGTTCATCCCATTCACAATCATAGTTATGATTACTATCTGTGTATTTCCTTCCATCCTATTTTTCTTCCTTTTTGTCCTCTCTCTCCTCTACCTCTTTCCCTCCTGGTCAATGTTCTGCTTTTGTCTACCACCTACCTCATCTGCCCTCTCTCTTCTGTCAGTTACCCACCTCCCCCTTTGCATAATCTCTCCTCCTGCTTTTCTATATTCAACTGATTGTATATATTATTCCCTCTTCAAGTTAATATCGATGAAAGAAAGGTTCAAGTGATACCCATCACCCACCCTCCCATCTTTCCCTTCATTGTAACAGGTTTTTCACCCCTTTTCATGTGAAATAATTTATCCCATTCTGCCTCTTTCTTCTGTATCCAGTGTATCCTCTTTATCATCCCTTAATTTTTTTTATGTCATTCCCTCAAATTCATCTCATACCCACACTCTCTATCCATGTATATTCTTTCAGGCTATAATATTAGTGGTACAGATTTTAAGAATTACAAGTATCACCCTCCTACCCAGCCTTGCACTAGCAGAGTGCCACCATGACCACCCAAGCTCCAGCTTGGGCTACAGCTAGTCTCAAGGTTCTGCCTGTCCCAGCCCACTGGGGTCCCAGCCCCCCAGCTCCACAGTACAGGCCTGTCATGGTCCTCGTACCTAAAATGGTGATAGGCAGCATAGGGACCATGCTGGTGGGGGCAGAAGTGGTGCAAAGGGACTACTGACCCCATCTGATCATACCTGAAGTCCCCCAAAATGAGGTGAACTCAAAACAGAGCTTCTAGGGCTGAAAACTAGAGAAGAACATAATCAGATTTCTCAGCAGCAGTGATCTAAAGGATCATTGTGTGACACAGGAACTCTCATTCCATTTTTATACATATGGACAATCGTTTTACTTCTTCTGATGTACTCAGGGCTCTCCATGAACATTGATAAATTCAGCTGTAATTGTGGCTTGACATGCTTGACCTGAGAATTGTTTGAATGAGCTCTCTTTAGCCTTTGGAATATAGTTTGCGAGCTATTTAATTTGGTTCTAGCTAACATGTAAATTACATGTAAAACATGTGTTGACTTCTCAGTAAGAAAAAAAACATACAAGTATCATCTTCCCATGTAGGGATGTAAAGAGTTCAACTCCATTGAATCCCTTATGTTTTCTTTTCTCTTTTCCCCTTTTTAGGCCTCTCTTGGGTCTTGATATTGGAGATCAACTTTTTTGTTCAATTTTGGTCTTTTTCTTAGGAAAAATTGAAATCCTTTTATTTCATTCAATGACAATTTTCCCCCCTTGGAGTATTATGCTTAATTTCACTGGGTAGGTGATTCTTGCTTATAGTCCTAGCTCCTTTATCTTCTGGAATATCATGTTCCAGACGTCTGATCTTTTAATGTTGCACTGTTAAGTCCTGTGTAATCCTGATTGTGGCTCCTTGATATTTGAATTGTTTCTTTCTGGCCCCTTGCAATATTTTTCCTTGATCTGATACATCTGCTATTTGGCTATAAAGTTTCATGGCATTTTTATTTGGAGATTTCTTTCCTCAGGTGATCAGTGGATTCTTCCAATGCTCATTTTGCCCTCTGGTTCCAGGATGTCAGGCCAGTTTTCCTTGATAATTTCTTGAAAGATGCTGTGCAGGTCCTTCTTTTGATTATGGTTTTCAGATATTCCAATGATTCTGACAGTGACTCTCCTGGATTTATTTTCCAGGTGGTTGTTTTTTCCAATGAAGTATTTCACATTTTCTTCTATTTTTTTCATTCTTTTGATTTTGTTTGATTGATTCCTATGGCCTCATAGAGTCATTAGCTTCCACTTGCCCAATTCTAACTTTTAAGGAGTTGTTTTCTTCAGCGAATTTTTGCATCTACTATTCCATTTAGCCAATTCTACTTTTTAAGCAATTGTTTTCCTTTTCCAAGTTGTTGACTCTTTTTTCATAATTCTTGTGCATCACTCTCACCTCTTTTTCCAATTTTTCCTCTACTTCTCTTATATGATTTTTAGGCTCTTTTTTGAGTTCTTCCATGAATTCTTTCTGAGCTTGAGACCACTTCTTGTTTTTCTTTGGGGATTTTTCCCATAGGTGTTTTGACATTGTTGTCCTCTTCTGAGTTTGTGTCTTAATCTTCCCTGTCACCATAACAACTTTCTTTGTTCAAATTAATTTTTGGGGTGTTTTTGCTCATCTCATTTGGCCTTTCCCCTTTCTTTTAAATTTGAGCTGTGCTCCCAGGGTAGAAAGGGCACTGTCTCAGACTTCTTGTGCCAGAGGCTGCAGGCCCTGGCTGTTTATCTGGTGCTGCATTGATGTTGCCCTGAGGCCTGTGGGGTGTGTGGTGCTGCACTGAGGGGATGGTGTGGGGGAAGCTGGCATTGCTGGAGGCAGTAGGGGTCTGGACACTTACCTGGTGCTGAGTTAGGTTCCTAGTGCTGGTGTCTGGAGTACGCTGAGGCTGGTGTGTTGTTTCTGTCTTACCCAGGGGTTACACTGAAGCACATGGAAGTCTGGCTGCTGGAGGTTGCCTGTTTGCCCGGGGCTATGCAGAGGCATGTGGGGGGTCCTGGTGTTGGCATTTGCCTGCTCCACCACACTGGAGTTCAGGATTCCCAAGCTATTTTGCTGAGGTGGGGCTTGCTACTGGGACATTTCCTGTCCTGGACTGTATTCCCCTTTTTGCCCGAGTGGGACAGATGTTTCTTTCTGATCTTCCCAAGTTTCTTGGGCTAAAAGATTGTTTCACACCGTTTTTGTGCTGGTTTTGCTGTTCCAGGATTTGTTTGGAGACACTATTTTATGGTTGTTTGGAGATGAGTATGGGAGAGTTATAGTGATTTACTTTGTACTCTGCCATCTTGGCTCCCAGAACCCAGGACAATAGTGTTAATGGAGGCCTTTATTTCAAGAGCTAGATTTAGTTCCATTCTGTTTTCTTCTGCCTTTCAATAAAACTTTCTCTGTTTTATTGTGCACTGTGTGCTTGCAAAGTGAGTTGTTGTCAGTACATTGGCATATAGCACATTATGCATTCCCTCGATTTTGGGGGTGGGTGCTACAAGGCAAAAAGGTAAAAATCCCTCCAAGTGTACCTGGACCTTTTTTTATCTCACAGGAGAGCCTCCAACACAAAATTTGTATGGTCCTTGTTCCCAGGGAAATTTAAAAACAGGGCATTCCTTCATGCATCATCCCTTTTGTCCATAAAGGCTACTCATAGAAAGTCTTTTTTAATTTGTTTCATTTGTTCCACATAAAGGAGAGGTAAAAACAAGACAAAACACATCTCAAGGTAAAATCCACTATGATTGCAAGTCCATCTGCCACACAGAACTCACATGTGCATTGTGAGGTGAAACCTAAATGAAGGCTTTCCTCTTCTTGCAAGGACAATTTCCTTCTATTTACCAGTGCTTTATTGGAAATTCTCTTTTATGTGTGATTTCATAACTTACTTAAAGCGAAGGACAATATTTATTCCATGTTATTATCTTTAAAATACATCTTCCTTGAGATGTTACATCAGCTTAGTTCTTGAACAATTCTTTTTTCCATACAAAGAAGCATATACTTACAACTTAGACTTTAATTCATATACATGGCTCTTTTAAGAGAGCAGTATATCCAAAAATTCAAACTATGCCATCTGATATCTATAGGGAGAGTATCTATGTGTTCAAATAGTCTGATTGTTTAAATGTAGTGCTCACAAGTTGCACAGTAGGAATGGAAGTATTTGATTAAAGATAAATTATCTTGGTTAAAAACATTGTGACCTGTAAAATTACTTGACTGAATCTGTGACATCATTAATTTGAAAGTTTTTCCCCATGATGTGACCCATAACTTATCTATGCCTGCCTCTCAGTTGCAGCTCTTGGCAATATCATCCCATAAGTCCACTACAGGTCTATCCCCCGGCATACTAGAGGTATATCTCACTTTCTCTTGACAATTTGAGGGTATCAGTGGTGCACTCTGGTTGTCCATTTTAAATCTCTAGCGCTTACATCTGATGAGTTGTCTGCTAAGGGAAATAGTCAAATTCTATTCAATTCAATGTCAGTCTATTAAGCAGACCTCTTATTAAGCGCAAGACAATACATCATGTGCTAAGGATATAGTCTTTGCCCTGATCCTGTTTTCTCTTAGGTATTTAATTTCCCTACTGTTTTCATGAGAAACAAATTCCTTCGCAGTGGATGGAAGAAGGCAAAAAAGAAAGAACTTTTCTAGATTTTTAAACTGTTGATACTCTCAGAAGGAAGGCATGAGAAGTAAGGATCAGAGGGAAAAGCTTCTCACAAAAGGTGTGATTTTACTTGAGACCTGAAGGAAGCAGGGAATTTGAGGCATAGAAGGAGAGAATTCCAGGCATAGAGGACAGGGATGGAAAATGCACTGAGTAGGTAGATGGGAGGCTCTTGTGTGAGGAACAGCCAGGAGGCCAGTGTCCCTGGGTCACAGAGTATGTGGTGGGATTGCTGTAAGAAGACTGGAAATGTAGAAAGGGGCCAGGTTAAGAAGGGTTTTAAAAGCCAAGCAGAGGATTTTATATTTGAATCAGAGTGTATAAGGGCCTGTAATGAAAGGGAACCACTGGTCTAGCTCAAAAACAATTTCCTTCTTGAAAAATGCTTCTTACATCCATTGCACTGAGAATGATTTATCTGACCTAATGGAGATTTTGAGAAATATTTTCTTTTTTATTGTGAATTCTATAATCACTAACAACTGAGCACCCAAGGTCACAAAGAACAACAGTAAAAATGATTCTACAAGAAACTTTGAACTTCTACTATATGTAGTGTGTTTATCTTTATGTCATCTTTATTGATATCTAGCTATCGATCTACTTACCTATGCATTTCTCTCTGTGTCTATTTCTATGTCTACTTCTTTTATTTATCATCTATCTCTATATACCTCTATCTATCTATCTATCTATCTATCTATCTATCTATCTATCTATCTATCTATCCTTGACCCAACAGGAACAATTCACTGTATTTGATCCCTTCTGCATCTCTCTTCCTTTTCTTCCTACAACTTTTAAAATTGTTAGTGATTTTTTATATTTATCACTGTCCATCAACTTACCTCTCTCCTCAAGTAGACTCTCTTCATCAAAAGAAATGTTTATACTCAAACAAAACAAATCAACATGTGGAACATATCTGATTCTATATCTCTAGTCCATGGCTACTTTACAGAGAGGTGAGAAATATGCTTCACCATTAATCTTTTGAAATCACAATTTGTTGCTACATTAGTCAAAGTTCTGAGGTCTTTCAGAATTGTCTTAGAATTTATTCATTGGGGATAATATATAAATTATGCTCCTGGTTATTCTCAGTCATTGTATCAGTCCATACAAGTTGTTCGATATTTCCCTGAATCTGTCAAATTCTTCATTTCTTATGACACAATAAAATTTCATTGTATTCATACACTCCAAGTTGTTTAACCATTCTCCAGTTGATGTGTACTTGTTTTGTTTTCAGTTCTTTGCCACAACCAAAAATGTTTCTATAAATACTCTTCGTACATATAGGCTCTTCCTTCTGTCCTTGGGGGATGTATTTCTTATTGTATTCTTAATAATCTACATCGTTCCTTTCAAAGATGAACCTGTAAGTAAGAACTGTTGTGATATATACTGACATATGTTAGGGCCAAAATAAAAAGATCGAAAGTTCATCCTAAGCTCAAGAGACTTTTAGAATGTCTACAAGTATAACATTTGTCTTTGAAAGAGTCTTGGTGATATGATGATATGGATGTCACTGAAAGAATATGAAGGGACAAAGCAAAATATTTAAATTTTAGAGTGGAATATGGTGATGGTTTGTAGAATAAAGAAAAGAGAGAGATTTAATAAAATTCACTTTCAAGTTTTTCATCAGATCAGTTTACAAAAAGAAGCCGATATTTAACTGCAACAGTATACTGTCATCTTTATGTTTTTACTTCTTTAAATTCTTTAGGCATCAGGCCTCTTAAATGATTCCTTCTTAAAGGAAATTGCTTAATATTCATTAAGATTCTATCTCTAGATAGTCATTATTTGTACTCTGTGCATTTTTATAGGCCATTCTATTGTATTAATGTAATGAGACATTCACATACTATGCCCATGACTATATTAGGAGAACACACTATTGTTTTCCGCCCAGCAAGAGACACAATGTGCTTCAACAAAAATAGCCTCATTTCATTTCTCTTGTCATGCTGTAACTCTGAGTATGTCATTCACAGAAGAGTTAAGTATTCTAGAGATGTTAAAAATCACAAAATTGGAACATTTAAATATGTTATTACAGAAGCCAAATTACCTGGTGGTGATTGGCTTATTCACCCATATCCAAATCCTCGCTGTAAGCTGCTGCTGCCTACTTGGAATGTGCTTTTCCAGGGCTTACCAACCTGAAAAAGAAACAATATTACATTTTTTAAAATGAGAGTAAATAAGGCTATTTTAAAACATTTTAAAAATACACTATAGGTAGAACTATGAATTAGACTAGTGACTTTGGAAAACAATTTGGAATTATGTGAGGAAAATAACAAAATGATTAAATGCTTCACATCTGTTGATCCCACAACTTGGCATATATCCCAAAGAAGCCAAAGACAAAAAGGTATAACGTACGTACGTGTGTGTGTGTGTGTGTGTGTGTGTATGTGTGTATTGTTACGTAATTTCAGTTATGCTTGTCTCTTTGTGACCCTGTTTTGAGTTTCCTTGGCAAATATACTGAAGTGGTTTGCCATTTTATAGGTGAGGACGCTGAGGCAAATAGGGTTAAGTTAATTCTCCAGGGTCACACAGCTAGTGAGTGTCTGAGGCCAGTTTTGAACTTAGGAAGATGAGTCTTTCTGACTCCAGGCCCACAGTTCTATCCACTATGACACCGAGTTGCCATGTGTGTGTGAGTGTGTGTGTGTGTGTATGTGTGTGTACTGTACCAGTAATACATGGCACAATTAATATATATATACATATAGTTTACATATACACACATTTATATTTGGCATATATATTCATAGTGGCAACATATTCTGGTATCAAATATGAAAACAAAGTGAATTGAGTAATCACTGACAAAATTGGTATATGTTATGGGATAATATTGAACAGTGAGAAATGACAAAGATGAGGAATTTAAATAAACATAAAGTGATTTGTATAAACTGATTCAACATCAAATAAGAGCAAGTAGAAGAAAATATATAAAACCAGACCCTATCACTTGTTGTCCTGCATTCCTGAAATTTCCTCCCTATACATCTTTGCCCCTTAGTTTTCCTTGCTTCCTTCAAGGTTTAACTCAAATCCTACCACCTGCAAGAGACCTTTCTTAGTTTCCCATAATTTATTTTTTTACATGAATGGATTTGTAATTGTATTAATGTGCTTCTTTCACTAAGACAGGTTGGTGACATAATCATATAAAT
The DNA here is from genome assembly GCA_028646595.1 of Phalanger gymnotis. Classification (NCBI taxonomy): domain Eukaryota; kingdom Metazoa; phylum Chordata; class Mammalia; order Diprotodontia; family Phalangeridae; genus Phalanger; species Phalanger gymnotis. The sequence continues at coordinate 384,186,206 of CM053623.1, forward strand.
TCAAGAATATAAATTCAAATTTCTTTAGGGAGAAAAGTCTCAATGACAACTGAACTTGCAAAATAGTTTTAGGTCAAATGTGATCTCAATATGTAAAATAGGTGAAGGTACTCAACAGTAATGAAAGTTATAATTATATTAGACAGAAGAAATGGTGTTAGATAATACTAATAGCTAGGTTTGAAAAATACATTTTAACTTTTATTCTACTTTTTCTTGATCACCTCTGTTAAGAAGGACAAAAGTATAATCTCTATTTTCTTGGTTATAAAGTAGCTGAGATGCTTCTTTTCCCATCTTCTAGATGTGGAGCCTCTTCTCACTACTTTTTTCTTCACACACTTGCTATTCAGGAGTATATTCTAAATGTTATATCCTGATGTTCATGTTCTAGACAGCAGAAGGAGCCTATTCTCAGAGAAAAGAGGCAAACGGTGTGGAGCTCTGTGAGCTAAATTAAAGATCATTATTCATCAAACCTGATTCTCATTCTGACTGCCACTGGTGGGCTATAGCAAAAAAAAAGATAACAATCCCAAATTTCAATTTTCATCTTGAAAAATAGCAATAATTATGCAATGCATAGGGATGTGTAAGAAATAACCAATATGTCAAAATATAAATAGACAATAATGTATTTCTCTTAATGATACTTTTATGAGAGGATCATCCAAAGATTTTTAGTAATTTTCTTTCTTCCAAAAGGGAAAAAGAAATCATAGGTAACTCATTATTCTTTGTAAGGCATCTTTTATCTCATCTTTAGAAAAGGTAGCATTGGTGCAAAGTGGACTAATATCTTGGCATTTCCTTATGGCATAGATTAAGATCTAAAAATATGCATAATTCAAAAAAGCTGCTGAACTCAGACACACACACACTGAGAAAGTCAATGGCTGTATATAGAGTGCCTTCTTTTGATTTTTAACATGGTTTTATTCTTTTGAAATCACTTATTCACGATGTAATAATATTAAATTAGGGTAAAAAGATAAACATTAGGAAGAATAAAAGAAAGGAAGGCATGAGGAAAAGTAATTTTTATAAATCTATGAAAGTATGTTTGCATATGCAAAATGTTTGCACATATTCGATAATGTTCCTTTTACTTTTTAATTTGACTAGATGCTGATGGGTTAGGATTAAAATTATTCCAGTGCTTTGTAAAATGAAAGGCAGTGTTGCAGAGCAGATAAAGATTTGGTCTCAAAGTTAGGGAAAAAGACTTGTTTCAAATCTAGCTTCCTACTCATATTGGTGGTAGATGCAGTGGGACCCTGGGCAAGTTCCATGACCTGTTAGTGCACTCTTTAAACTATATATATACCTACTATATATAACTTTAAACTATTTAAAGCTATAAGTGAAAGAAAAATTGCTAATCTTCATTGACAAAGTGAATTTCTTCATGAGGAGGCCTCTATAGTCATGAAATTGTAAGTTTACACAAAGCAAAAAATACTTTGAAAAATAATGCATTTCTCTAATCATTTAATGACTTGGGTCTGATGAATAAATTTATAGTAACATTGAAAAGAAAAAAGGATATCATTACAACTGGAACTAAACATTACATGATGGTTTTGATTCAAAAATTACATTAATAAGACAACCAAAACAAAAATTTCAAATAGTTTTTATCAGTGTACCAAAATACTTAAAATAGAATAAAATATATTTAAAGAGTCTAGTGGAATGATGTTGAGTTAAAATGATATATATATGTATATATATATGCATATATATATATATATGTTTCAGATTACTTTAATCATTACCAATAACAGCCACCATAATATCCTTTCGATTTGTCAAAAACCCGTTCATTATGTCAACAATCTTTACTCTCTTGACTGTGATTTATAAATTGTTCAAATGATGTTTCAAAAGACAAATAGCAGAAAATATTTAGAGTTACAGAGAGGTGGCAATTATTAATATATTTAAAGTCAAAAATTGTTTACCAAAGACAGTATAATTATGACACTGTATTGGGCATTGTAGAGGATAAAACCATTTGAAAACATTCTCCCTGCTTTCAATTCAATTATTCAATAAACAAGCATTTATTAAATATCTGGTTTATGTTGGGCACTGTGCTAGGTACTAGAGATATAAACACAAAAGATGACATCAACTCTATGCTCTATGAGCTAGAAATAAGGGTAGGATTATACAGATCATCTATAGAGCAGTAAAAGACATTATATAATCAAGTAGAAAATAGTTTGGTCTAGATTTTTCAAGGGCCACGATCCAAAGAAAGGTGAGATAAAACTGGACTGTAGTAGCTGGAGACAGCTTTGTGGAGGAGGTTGGATATAAGCAGGTCCTTGAAGGATTCATATTGAATGGTTATCAGAGATTAAAGATGATGAGAATAATAATTACCACAATAATGATGGAAGGCAGAATTATAACAGCAAATCATAGGCTATAAAGGCATATTACCTACTGAATACATAGTAGCCAAAATTATATATAAGAAGTTTGTTATCTTTAATGGACAGTGGAATGCCAAGTCTTTAGACTAAAAATATAGAGTTCAAAATGTTTTGCAGAACTTAAACAAGACAACGTACAGAAATCAATACATTATTTCTAATTATCTCTTGCCCAAATCAACGAATGGCTACATGTACTAGTGGTACATGTAGTTGGTTTCCCAGCTTGGAAAGAAGTGGAACAATCCTAGGATCCCTGCTGAACACCTTCCACATGAAATTTCATGAAATGTAATTTCTACATGAAACGGGTGTATGTTGGAGGTGGGGGAGCAAGGACAGGGAACAGGGTGGAGAATGTATGTAGTATCAATATTCAGTGTGTAGTAATAATAATACATAATATTGCTATAGTATCAATAAAAAGCTTTTTTTGCATGAGAGATAACCTCCAGCAACAAGCTGACAGGCACTGTTCATAGCCCAGCTTCTATAATGAATATCTCATTAGAGAGGAAGAGAACGATCTTTTCCAAGGAAATCTAAGTTTCCAAGGTGTTAGTGAATCTGTTACTTACTTAACCCCCCATCTTCCATCCAAAACAGCAAACGTTTAAATCATCAGTCTGATTTTCTATTTTTTTAAAAGTCCCTAACTGTTTCATTAGCACTTTAAATCTTGCTTTTTCTAGATTAGTTTTTTTTTTCCTTTTTACCTGAGAACCATGAAATATCATTTTCAATTTTTTTCTTTCTTTGTGCAGAGAGAATCCAAATGGCTGTTGAGATACCAACAGGATTTTGAACATATCAGGGATCTTAATCACTGGCAAAAGCTGTTAGAAGATTTTTCCTTTATTAGGGAGAGCCAAGATGGCAGAGTAAAGGCAGAGATTTGCCTTAGCTTCCCCCAAACTCCCCCAGATACCTTTAAATAATGACTCCAAACAAATTTTAGAGCAGCAGAGCACACAAAAAGATAGAATGAAGCAATTTTCCAACCCAAGACAACTTAAGAGGCCAGCAGGAAAAGTATGTTGTACCAGGATGAGAGAGAGGCCTAACCCAGCACAGGCCATGCCAGCTCAGACCAGGCCCCAGCAAACTAGGAACAGATCTTAGAGTGACTGAATCAGTGGAAGCAGTGGTAGCTTCCAGACCTCTTAGCCAACAGGTGGAAAGGACATCAAATGATGGATCAGGAGAAGATATACAGGGGTCCTTTTCCTGGCACCAAGGGCAGGACTTAAGCCCATTGCTTATACTTGAATCTGGGTCACAGTCTTGGGCCTTAGTCCCAGTGTGAAAAGGAGCACTAACACAACAGAGCTTGAAGCCTCAGGGAAAAGGAACGCTGGTCCCAGTTCCAGGGTTGAAAAGAATGCTTGTGGTGTCTCCCAAAGCAGTGCACAGTGCAGAAGAGTAGTAAACAAGCCTCTCCCAAGATTGTGTCATCTTGGAAGAGCCAAAATCTTACAGGTCCTGAAAACTACCTCTGAAAACAGCTGCACAAAAAAGCTTAAGCTTGGGACAGTGCTCCCTCCACTTGGGAAGCAGAGCCCCATTTTAGTATAGAGTTAAAAGTCAAGAAGAAGGCTGGTAAATGAGCAAATAAAAAAATTCTGACCATAGAAAGAAAGTTTGGAATTCAAAATGTGAAGAAAGAGAGTGTTAAAATTGTTTTTGCATGGAATTGGGAAAGATAAAATATTAAATAAGATTTTTAAAAGTTTCTCTTTTAAATAAGGCCTTGAGGTATTATCATTTTATTAATAATTTGGTTAATAAGATTCTGAGCATAGAGAATACCCATACTCTAAGCTAAACAAAGAGAAACCTCAATTTCATCCATACCTCCAGTAGCTTTGAACAAATGCAACTTGGGAAATTCCAAGCTGTCCTAGTCTGTGGTTAAATGAACTCAAAAATATAAAATCTGACACTGCTTCTATTTCTTTTCCCTCTATTTGCCAAGAAGTGGCAGGATTGATTGCCATGATCTTAGCTTTTTTTAATGTTAAGCTTTAAACCAGCTTTTACACTCTCCTTTTTTACCCTCTTCAAGGGTTTTTTTAATTCTTCTTTACTTTTTGCCATCAGAGTGGAAACATTTGCATATCTGAGGCTGTCGATAGTTCTCTTGGCATCCTTAATCCCAGCTTTTGATTTGTCCAGCTTGACCTTTTGCATGATGTACTCTGCATATAAGTTAAATAAATAAGGTGACAATACAATCTGGTCATACTCCTTTTCTAATCTTAAAGCAATTGGTTGTTCCATGTTTGGTTCTAACTATTGCTTCTTGGTCCACATACAGGTTCCTCACGAGACAAGTAAGATGATATAGTACTCACAACTCTTTGAGGACTTGTCACATTTTGTTATCATCCACATAGTCAAAGGCTTTAGTGTAGTCAATGAAGCAGAAGTAGATTTTTTCTGGAACTCCTTTGTTTTCCATAATTAAGTAAACGTTGGAAATTTGGTATCTATTTCCACTGCCTCTTTGAAAATCATTGTGCACTTCTGCTAATTCTCAGTTCATATATTACTGAGGTCTACCTTGCAAAATCTTTTTATTCACCTATAAAAATATATTATTTTGTCCCCTTTTAATTGTCTGCTGAATATTAGGTAAGAAAGAATAATAGCAGTATAGTGACTTTACACATGACTATTTCTCACTGAATCCCATAGAAATAGATCAGAAGAATGAGACAATGATGAAATAGTAATAATGTTAATGAAACACTAGGCTTATCACACAGAAAATCAATAAACATATATAAGAAAACAATATATTGACCGAAGAGTTGAAGGAGTATACCAGAACATCCCGAAGGTGTAAAGAACACTTATTATTGATTTGGTAATTATCCAACAATTGTCTCAATGCATTGTAAAATTTACAATGTCATTACTGATTTTTTCAAAGTCTTTGACTTAGGTCTTTATTCAATGCTTGTTCATGTACTGAAAACACATTAAATCGACAAAAGTGTGTAGAGAGAATGTTGAAGTATTTGCTGTCTATGTGGAAAGGTGTGTTCCATTTAAAATGAGCTACTAACATTGTAGAAAGAGCACCAGCCCTGGATTCAGGAAGACCTGAGTTTAAATTGGGCCTTAGCTTTGGGACCCTGGGCAAGTCACTCAACCCTCATCTATTCTTCATCTGCAAAATGAGCTGAAAAAAGAAATGGCAAACTTGTCTAATATCTTTGCTAGATGGAGTCACAAAGAATAGGGCATGACTGAAATGATTCAGCAACAACTACAAACACTGCAATGTCAGGAACAATTAAAATAAGACATGACATTTTTCAAGAAGACATTTTAAGTCATTATGGTTCTGCCTTGCCTTAAATATTTTATAACCTCTCCTATATAGAACTAAGAATGGCTTTCAAGATAGAGTAGTTAAATCAAAACAATGATATCAAAATGTCATTTTCTCTCAGAGAGTATAAAGATAAAAATGTATGCAAAGTAAATAGAAACAGAAGAGCCTAATTTTGGACCCAGAAACCAAATTAAACCAGTGGAAAATGGTGACAATACCTTGGTCTTCAACATGAGAGACCTTTTTAGAGTAAAACTATCAAGGAGAATGCTATGACTATATGTCAAGAGCTCTACAGGAGTTCTGAAATAAAATCTCAGTGAGAAGAACAAAAACAAATAATATTATAACATTGTTATAATTTTGTTGTCATTATTATTAATTGTTGTTGTCATTATTATTAATATGACTAAGAATAATAATTAGCATTTACAAGGTATTTTAAGGTTTGTCAAGCATTTTATGTACATTTCCTCATTTGATCTTTCTGAAAACCCTAGACAATAGTAACAGAGGTGTTAAATTGTCCATATTGACGGTGATAAAATTTATCGTTCAGAGAGATTAAGGTCTTGCCTATACACAGTGTCAGAAATGGGATTCAGAATGAGATCTCTCCTACCTCAGGGAAATCCTATAAATAGGGAATACCTGAACTTCACCATGGCATTTAGTAAATTCTCTCATGAGATTTTTATGGACTAGATATTGAGAAAGTTAGGAAGATTTACAGTCAAACCCTGAAAAAGTGATTAATATATTGATGTTAACCCAGGGCAATGCCCCAGGACTTTGTTTGTGACCTATTTATAGTCCACATTTTATCCCTTGCCTTTGATGAAGATATAAGATGCTTTTCAAACTGGGTGGTCACACGAAGCTAGGAGGGATAGCTAATATGTTGAATGACAGATCCGAGGTCCAAAACAGATTTCACTAGGGATGAATCATAGGCCTAATCTAATAATCTATATAATTGGGGTACTTATACAGTCTTATATTTGGGTTAAGAATCTGTATAAATGTGAGATGTGTTTGAAATGTCATTCATAGGAAAAAGACCTTAGGGGATTTAATATAAATTCGATATTGTCCTACAGTATGACCTGACAGCAAAAACGGTTAATGTAGGATGCGCTCATGGAGATGGTTTTTTTTTTCATTTTCTGGAAAGGGAACAATCTCAATCTGTTATGCCCTTGTTAGACAATATCTGTTGTATTGTATTCAGTTCTGGGCACTACATTTTAGGAAGGTTATTGACAAGAAAGGCTGGTGCCCATTTAGAATAGGGCAACTGATGACGGGGGATTTTCAGTTATATTCTATGAGGACTGAATGAAAGGAAGAGAACAGAAGAGAAGGATGAGAAGGATGTGATAGGTCTATCTTCAAATTGTTGAGGATAATTATACTTCCCTCCCTTCTTCCCTTCCCCCCTTGCTCCCTTTCTCCTTTCTTCCTTCCTTCTTTCCTTCCTTCCTTCATTCCACTCTCTCTGTTTATTCATTCATTTATTTCTTCATTTCATTATTTTTGCTTGACTCTACAGAACAAAATGAGGGATAAAGGGTGGCAACTGCAGGAACACATTTCATCTTACCATAAGGAAGAACTTACTTTAAAATTCAACTTTCCAAAGTTGGAATAGGTTACTTCAGTGGCAGGAGGGAATGAGTTGATCATCTACAGGTTCAGAGATGAGAGTCTTAATTCAGATTTGGTTTGGGTCAGATGACCTCTGAAATTCCTGCCAACTCTGAGATTCTATGAATCATTCTATCTACCTAGTTTTGAATGATGTCAGTATCAAATCTGATTAAGAGCATTTGCAATTTTTGTTTATAGCTGGCCAACCATAAGAAAAGGAGAAATCTTTGAATTGGCTTCTGAACTACAATTGAAATTATTTACAAAAGACAATAACTAGCCCAGGCATTTTTTCAGGCAAAGCGATGCTGTTATAAACACCTATGTAGGGAGAAATATCTTAAACTTTAATCTACCTTTCTAGCCTTAGATATGGCCAGAAAATATGGGCCTTCTGTTCTTTGTCTTTCTTCTTTCCTTCTTTTATGTGAAGAAGACAGTGGTAAGTTTGTGAGCTATGAAAGGTCACAAGTATAAGCAACCATAATTCCACTTTTTGGAGTACAAACCAGAGTTTTCTATGAGCCAAAGATTGAGCAACATCCTGAGGAACAGAGGTCACACCTAGTGCTATCTCAGATACTATTTCTGTAGTTATGCCACATTTGGATTTGAATTTGATAAGCAAATATAGAAAACTGCTTTAAGTTCGAGCCCATTCTCCAGGGGTACTAAGTTGGAAAAGGGAAAGGTATGTTCCCTAACATTGGAGGGAAATATTTTATTTATATTCTTGCTATAACTTCTTAGTAATTATCTTTTTGTAAAAGCTGATTGTTATTAATTGATTAAACAATACTAGGACAATACTGGCAAATGTTGTTGTGGAATGTACGATGGATGGTGTTTGAGTCAACTACCATAGCAAGAGTCACACTAACCCTTAGATTCTAGAGATACTCCTAGAACCCTGAGAGAGAGAGACAAACTTTGTTTTGAGGGACCTGTTCCATTAGTGTGAATTAGGCACATTGGAAAAGACATATCTTTGAGGAATTTAAATTCTTCTAGAACACTAGAGTCTATTCCCTAAAAATCTTAGGCAATGAGTAGTGCTCACATAAGGAAGAAAAATAAAAGTGAGAATTTCCCTATAATTATTATGATAATTATATACTGTGTGCTATGAATAGAAATATTTTTCATATTTTTGTTTTCCATATGTTTGCATTTAATGAAATAAAATTGATAACATAACATGGTTTTCTCAATATGATGCTCAATACCTTTTAGAAGGAATTTTAACTGACTGCTTTCCTATGTTGAAATAGAGTCAATATCTTTCCAACTCAACAGCTCAGAGGCTTGAAAAGAGTAAATAATTCTACAAATATCAATTCTTGCAGCTTTCCCTATGAGAACTAATCCTCCCTATTTCAAGTATGAGTGTGGGAAGAGGTGCTGGGTCAGCAACGTACCTAGCATAGCATACTTGTTTCACACCCATGAGAGATTAGCTGCTTCCTCTTGGGGGGAAAAAGGAGTATTCATCTGGAAAAAAAAACTTTACTTGCTATTCCACTTAACTGCATGCTTTCGTGGGCCTAAAGTCAATAATCTCCCTCCCTTTTGAATATGGTACTTTCTCAGATTCAAATAAATTAGGAAGCGCAGTGCTTCTCCCTTCTCATGTCCTCTCATCAAAGAGAGGTCACTGTTCAATGTCCTCAACTCAGAAACCTGGAATAAGAAAGAGCCTCTCAAGCATGCATTAAGTTTTGAAAGAGAGACTCCTCATGAAACATTTTCACGTCCAGGAAAGCAATGCCTGGAAGGGAAAGGAGGAAGACAGGGAAAGTAATGTTGAAAGTAGAATAGTGCGTAGAGTTCTAGAATTACAGAAGAGCTGAGTTCAAATCCCACCTCAGATATTTAACAGTTGTAGACACTTAAACTTTCTGTACTTCAGTTTCCTCATCTGTAAAATCCTAAGAATAAGATAATAGCTAGCTAGAGCATTTATATAGCATTATAAGGCTTGCAAAGAGCTTTAAAAGTATTATTTTATTTAATCCTTACAACAATTTTGTGAGGGAGGTCCAACATATTATTTATCCCCATTTTATCAAAGACAGGATTCAAACTCATGTCTTCCTATCTCCATATCTAGCACTCTATCCATTGTGTCACCTAAGAGGTTTATCTAGATGACATTTGGATCCTTTCTAATGCTGTGACCCTCTGATTTGATGTTACTTGTTTCAGGAACAAAAAAAATTGTGTTCAGATCCAGCCTCTTAAGCCCTGTGAATTTGGTGCATGAAAAAAATCAAATTGCCTGGGATCAAATGGAATTGATAGAGGGTTTTAGGAGGACGACTAATTTAATGGGGCTATTTAGCAAAAAAAAAAGTCAAGAAATAATATGATATAGATGAAAATGTAGGGAATTTCCAAATTCTATACATCAGAGAGCAGTTATATGAAATATGTATTTCTTTATGTAAAGCTAAAAATTTCAGTTGTGTTGATTTTGTTTCATAGAATAGTGTTAGCTCATCAGTGGTATCAAACTCAAATAGAAACAGTGGCCACTAATCAGAACATAAGGATACCTGTGAGACAAAAAATGATTTAGTTTTAAAATCTAACATTATTGGTTTTGTTGCATTTTTATTTTGCTAATTATTTCCCAGTTACATTTCATCTTTGTTTTTTTGGAGGGGGGAAGGGAGGGCAATTGGAGTTAAGTGACTTGGCCAAGGTCACACAACTAGCAAGTGTGTCAAGTGTCTGAGGCCAGCTTTGAACTCAGGTCCTCCTGACTCCAGAGCCAATGCTCTACTCAGTGAACCACCTAGCTGCCCCTCCAAGTTACATTATAATCTTATTCAGGTTGCACTCAGGAGTGTTGTGGGCTGCAAAAGGCCTGTGTGTCTTGTGTTTGATACCTCTGAGCCTCACTGTTGGTATACTCTCTGTTGAACTCCACAAGGGCAGGGACCATGTTTTCACCATTCTTTCTATCCCTAGCACTTGGCACAATATCCATCACATGATAAATGCTTAGACTGAGTCTTCCTCAATGGGCATATTATTCCAAGGAGAGTAGAACTTCACAAAAAAAATGAAAATGATTAGGTCATCCCAGAGACAAATTGATTGTGGAGAAAATAAATTACAACATCAAATCAAATAAAAGATACATGTAATATATGGAACTATATGAAAGTATTCAAAGTGTGCCAGAAATTTAATCATGAAATTAAAAAGAGAGCAAGGACTAATTTCATAATCAATACACTGTACCATTTCATCACATATTCAATGTAGGCAAAATGCTTTAATAATGGTCATTATAGTAAAATACATCAGTATTTTCATTTCGGTGAACTCCAAAGTCACTATATAAATGTCTAATGAAAAAAAAATGGGCTTGATTCCCCTCTTCATGCTGTTGCTTGTGCATCCCATAAAAATGATAAGATGAGTAGCTGAACCCATCCCCCCTCTAAATATTTTGTTTGTTTTTGCTTTCCCTTAAGAGAAGAGAATAAAACCTTTTCCCTGCCCTCTTTCTAAGAGCAGTCCCTTGTGTTTGTGGCTCCTGGTCAGTCTGGCCTCTTTAAGCTGTTCTTTAATTTGTACAGGAAGTCAAGACCAGAACAGGTAGATCCTGCAAAGAATTCTATAAAAGACAACATGATCCAGCTCCCCCTTCCTATTCTAATTTCAACATTAGTTTCCCTCTCTTCCTCCTTTCCCTTTCAGGCATTGCTTTCTTGGAAGTGAAAAAGTTTCATGAGGAGTCTCTCTTTTGAAACCTAATGCATGCTTAAGAGACTCCTATTCTCAGTTTCTGAGTTGAAGACATTGAACAGTGATCTCTCTTTGATGAGAAGACATGACTTTAGGCTCAGTATGGAAAAGAGAGAAATAACAAAAAAAATCTGCTATTTACTTAATGCTTTACAGTTTTAAAGGGCTTCATAAACACTATTTTACTTAATTAGAGCTTTAAATTGTTTATGATATTTCAATCTTGGTCCGCCCCCCACATATTACGGTTACCTTCTGTGTTCTAGTACAAATATTGAAGAGAAGAGATTTCATTCAATCTCTCTTCCACCTGATACCCCTTCATGTAACTGAAGAGATCTTTTGTGTCTTCTGAGCCTTCCTTCTCTTTTCTAGGCTAAATATCCCTGATATCTTCAACCAATCCTCATATGACATAGAATCAAGCCTCTTCACCTTTCTGGGTGCCTTCCTCTGAACATTGTTAAGCTTATCAATATCTTTCTTAAATAATAGTGTCCAGAATTGAAGGCAGTACTCTGATAGAGGCTTAAAAAGGCAGAGCATCATGAGTTTATAACCTTCCTATTCATAGAAGTTGTGCTTCTGTTAATGCAGAACTAGTTTGCACTATTTTTGGGGGGCTATCATATCATACTACTGACTCCTATTTTACCTATAGCCCTCTAAAACCTGCAGACTGAATTATTTGAACTTGAATCTGGTAGGTAAATTGAACTAGTGATTCAAAGCAATATTTCAAATACCTTGGTTTTCTCCAGACAAGACATATTAAATAAGGATAAGGAAAAAGAAGAAGAAGAAAGTTGAGACTATATATATTAATAAATCTATTAGGATTCTGAAATCAAAGCTTACTGGAAAGAACTCAATTAGATGCATTAGTACCTCTGTAATATCATTACTAATGCATACTTTTGACATGGTTGAATGGATCATCACTAAATAGAGACCAAACAAAAACCTGTACAGTATTATTGAAACATAGAACTTATCACCTCATGGCTACTACAGAAAAATTATTATCTTCTCACCAAAAAGGAAGAAAAGGATTGATACTTTGAGAGAACATGATAAACATGTTTAAAATTAGCAGAAATAGTTTGAGGGAAAAATAGACTCACCAGTTCACAAAATAATGTTAAAAGCTGAGAATAGGTCTATGTCACTAGATTTGTCAAATATAAATGAGTGATTTGCCTCCAGATTGAGCCTATGAAATGGCTAAAATCCAAGAGTGGAATTAAATCTCTCCTTGAACACATATAGATGAAGTCACCCAATAATATGTCTACCAAGAAGGAGTGAACATATGTCGGAATCATATAAATTTGTATATAGAAACATAAAGGCTGTGATAGTGATTCAGGATCTGGTCATCCCCACCAGGAATTTCAGAGATGTTATGCTTAAGAAAGCTGAAGAATACAGAACATGGAAGAAAACAATGGAAAAAATGCAAGTTATCACTGCTAGATGCAGAAAATTAGCACTTAGTAATTTCATAGCAAGACATCACATGATGGATAGAATTATACATTAGAAATTGGATATTTTTCAGAAACAGACAAGAATTTCTAAGAGTATAAAATCAAAGCATGCAATATTCCTGAGAAGTCAAGAAATGCATTGTACTGGAATGGAGCCATTTTCTTAGATATAATTTTTACTCACGATGTATGGATATAAATTTATCAATAAAAATGTAAGAACAATTGTTTAATAGACACTACTATCTTAAATACTCATAATGCGGAACATACATGAAACAAAAATTAATAAAAAAAACCTTTTCAAAATATATCCACTTAGCAGAAATATCAAAATCATGCAGGATAAGGGAAACAACAAAACCCATAGTCTTATCCGCTACTGTAGTTATTCTGAAGATATTTTTATTGAATATACTGAACGTAACTCTAATTTCCAAAGGCTTTACTCAGTTACATATATTTATTTTGTGTGTGTGTGTGTGTTCTCAATTCTACTTTTTTTCATTCTGAATCATTTTATACAAATTTTCTCTTGATTTCTGAGTTTCTAATATTCATTACCTCTTACCCCACATAGACAGTTTCTCTCTTTGACATTTCATAACACTTCCATCTATTTCTCTATATTAGAATATTTGAACTATACTTATTTTTGTTATGTTTCATATCACTTTATAATAGTTCAAAAGGTCCAAGATTTCAATGGTATAGACATTTCATCTACTTGTAGTAATACAAACACTACCACCTAATTAAAAACAATTTATTTAATCATAATTATTACCCAATCAAGATGCTGATCACTGCTGCTGACAGATATCCATGACACATTCCATAATTTCCCCATCTGGCTCATAATTTTTATTTCCTCCTTCAAAATACCAACTTCCCAATTCCTCAACTTTCATTTTCCTTGACTCTATTACAGAGATGGTCATGCCTTTAATTTTGTCAACACTCACAATTATTCCACATCCATGTTCATAAATTTTTAAATTCCTTTATCTGATCATAATCCAGCTTTCTGGATTTTTATGCATTGCACCTCCAAAACCTATTCTTTCTCATTTTTGTCCTCAACCATCAATCCCTCCACTCTTCAGTTCTTTCCCAGACCATCATCTCTGCCATAGCTATATTCTCTACCCTTTCCATCTTGATTGCTTGGTAAACTGGGGTTCAAGTTTATATTTTCCATGTGTCTTGAATCCTTTAACTCTTTTCTCTTTAGATCTTGCTCTGCCAAATCCCAGTTTTACTTCACTCTCACCATCTGTGGCCTTTGCTCCTACTCATGTGCTGCTGAGTGAAACTGGGTCTACTTATGTTACGTAATATCCTCTGGGCCCTCACTGTGGCAAGGCAATCTTTTTATTCCTTCCTAAATTATTCACTTTTCCACTCATCACAGCAGCTTTTTAAACCATTTCATTTCTTCTCAAAGTTGCCATAAATCTTCTCCTCTCCTCCGCTCAAAGAAGTACCTTACCTGATATTTCACTGAAAAAAAAATTGAGGCTATTCTCAGAGATATCCTGTTCTCTGTTTCTCATCTCACATCATTCATATGACTTCTGCAGCTACCTCCTACTTCAACATTATTTCACATGAAGAGGTAGTACTTTTCCTTACCAATTCCAGCTCTCTGTATACACACGCAATTCTTTTCTCTTGGGTGTCTTCTGGCAGATTGTCTTCTCCATCATCTCTACTCTTTAACTAATCTCTCTACTGACTGTTTCAGTACTACCTACAAACATTTCCATGTCTCTCCCATCCTCAAAATAGTTCTCACAGCATCCAACCATCCTTGCTAGCTTATGTCTTATATTTCTCCTCCCTTTTGTGGCTAAACTCCTTGAGAAGGCTATTTAACATATATGCCTCTACTTCCTTTAATTTCTTTTTAACTCTTTACATTCTGACTTCCAACCTCATCATTCAACTGAAACTACTTTCTCTAAAGTTACTAATGATCTCTTAATAAAAATAACACAATTTTTCTCAGTCATCATCCTAATCCTTGATGCTCTCCAGGTTTTCCTGACACTGCTTTAACTGGTTCTATTCCTATCTATATGGCAGATCCTTCTTTATCTTTTTTGCTTGATCTTCATCCAGTTCCTTCCCACCAATCCATGGGTGTCCCACAGGGCTTGGGCCTGAGGGTTCTCATCTCTAGACTATTTGAACTCGTGATCTCATCAACTCGCATTGTTTCAATTATCATCTTTGTGCAAATGGCTCTCATATCGACTTATATAGCCCTAACCTGTCTCTAGTCTCATATCTCCACTCGCATTTTAGACATTTCAGAATAAATATCCCAAAGACATCTTAAATTTAACATGTCCAAAACTGAACTCATTTTTCGTCTAAATCTTTTCTCTTTTCTAAACTTCCCTATTCTTCTGATTGGTACCACTTTCCTCCCAATTCCCCAAACTTGGAACTTAGGTATCATCTTCAACTCTACTTTCTCTCTCACCCTGACATCTACTCTGTGGCCAAGTCCTGTTGATTTTACCTTCATAACATCTCTTGTATGTACATCCTTCACTTTTTTGATACTATTCTGCTGTTGGTGATGCCCTATTCACTTTGTACCTGGATTATAGTGATAGGTTTTTGATTGGTCTCCCTTAAGTACCTCTCCATCCCAGTCCATCCTTCACACAATTATCTAATTAATCTTTCTAAAGCATAGGTTATCCCATTCTTCCATCTGATAAACTTCAATAGCTCTCTATTAGTTATTGAGAGCAAATATTAGAAAATCATCTATTTGATGTTTTAAAAGTCTTTCATAACCTTTGGTATTCCTACCTTTCAAGTCTTCTTATAGCTTATACCTTTCTTATACTCTTTCCACATACTCTGTGATGCAATGACGCTGGAATCCTTGATCTTCCTTGAACTAGACATTCTTTCCAACTCTGAGCATTTTCCCTGATGTTCTCCATGCTTGGAATCCTTCCCTCCTTATATTTGCCTCCTGGATTCACTGGCTCCCTTGAAAGTTCACCTGAAGTCCTATCTTCTTAAAGAAGCTTTCCCCAGTTCTTCTGCATCTTAGGGCCATCCTCCAGAAATGATGTCCCCAGTTTTTTCTTTTGTATATTGTGTTTATACACAAGTGTTTGTATGTTGCTTTCCTGTTATACTACTCAAGTGTGCACTCCTTGTGAGCAAGATTTTTTTTGTTAATTTTTATTTTCTGTGTCCCAATTGCTTAGCACAGTGTCTGGCACTTGATTGATACTTAATACTAGTCGACTGATTGGCTCACAGGAAGTATTGGGCAACTACGAGGTATTAGATACCTTTAGGAGAGAGCAAGGGGAATGTAGTAAAGACGAGGTTGCTGAAAGAGGCAGTTGGACATAGGAAAAAAAGAATGGAATTACTAGAAACCAATTTTGCCAACTTTATCATTTTCTCAAGGACTAGCACCTAGTACTGTGTCATATATATATACATTCTATCCATACACACACACACACACACATTTTAGGAGCTAAATAATTACTTGCTGAACTAAAGTACTGTTAGAGAACTAACAAGCACTGTTAGAGTTGTGCAGTATAAGTATGACTTCATGAGATGAAAAATTTGTCAGATACAGTAATGAGTCAAGAGACTTATTAGAGTAAAAATAAAAATACTTAAATTATGTATATTACTCTGACTTACCCCCCTTGAATGCCTGAAAGCAGAGATCAAAGTACTGTTGAATATAAGTAAATAAACATTAAATGATGTCATAGTGCTAAAGTCATTTTCAAAGATGGCATTTATGTTTATATCCTGACTTTTGCTAAACTGAGATCAAAACACTGTAAACAGAATATTTAACTCAATTCTAATTAGATTTTCTAGGGCCATATGAAGAAGTTAGCTTGTGTCATGGTAAAAATGTTGTTAAATCTTTTCTTCTGTAGAATTCTAACCCTTAGAGTATTTTATTGCACGAATTAAATTTTGAGACCAAGAGTATCTTTAATCTGATTGAACAGGAAGCAACTTTCCAGAACTCTGAGATGATAAGAAAAATTAACAGTAATACACACACACACACACACACACACACACACACACACACACACCCTTTCTCAGATGTCTCTGCTTTTTTTTTTTCCTACTGAACATTTACTTGTGGTAGCTTAGTGAAATTGATTTATGTGATAAACAATTTAAACTTAAATAAAATAATGGTCTAGGAGCATTAGACATTATATGATCGACGTATAATTCAAGTTTGTTATTTAAGATACTATAATCAGTTTTGTGATACTTCAATTACCTTAAAATGTTTTAATGCTAGTGGGAAAAACTATGCTACATCTCCACTAACAATTATATAATTATACTAAATAAGGTGAACATAGTGAAGCCATCTAAAAATGTTCCTTTAACTTTTACATTTGAAAAATAAAACAAAGTGGGAAAAATATAGAATGCTTAACTCCTATTACAATGACTTCAGAAGAGGAATTTTAAACAACAGCAATAACGAAACATGACTCAGCTGAATGGTGGTGGTTTTAGGAGGAGGGGATATGATAAAGTGAACAGAATGTTGAACTTGGAGAGAATTTTGGATTTGAATTCTACTTCTGAAACTTAATAGTTTTATGGTTTGGGGAAAGTCATTTAAACTATGTAAGCCTTAGTTAACTTGTGTAAAATGGCGGGGGGGAGCTTCTTGTAAAATTCATTTGATAGGGTTGTCCTGAGGAAAATGCACCTTAAACTAAACATTACATTTTATGTAAATATAAGTTGCTGCAATGGTTATCTAATGTGCTGTTCTGTGCAACTGAGTTTAAAGATAACTAAGGCATTTAGTTTTTTAGGAACTAGGACTGCGAAAACAACTGAAGTATCATCTTCCTCTTCTTCAATCATATCACAAGCAGTAAAGCTGTACTATACCTAATGTTAGGAAATGCTGAGATTTAAATACTGGTCTTTCTGGATTTCATAGTTCTTCCTTCTTCTTTTGTCTCCAATTCTCTTTATAGTTACAGTGTTTACTGTTTGGGACTCCTGCCACTCTTTCTGATCTCTGCCACAGCTGGCACCAATCTGAGTATCTTCCCCAGCCCCCTTATCTCTGGTTTCTTCTCTCCCCTATTCTTTCTCTCTACCTTGCTCCCATCCTTCCATTTTGAAATGGCACATCTTATACATATCTCACTTGCCAATCAAAGAAATGCTCTTTTGGGGTTGAGTGAGGATATTAGTTTAAATAGCTATTATCTCTGGATCTTCAGATTTTTCTGCTACTTCTTCATTTAGTATTCTGGTTGCTTGAAGGTGCTGGAAAGACTTCATACAGAAGTGATACTTTAATTGTCTGATATCTATCATCTATCTTTCATATATATATGTGTATGTACATACATGTATGCTTATATATGTGTGTATATAGTTTGCGTAGTGAATAGAATTTCTATTATAATACTTCCTCTGAATTTGTAATTCTAAGTTGGTGCGGACAAAGTGCAGATAAACAATCTTGTTATAATTTGTGACTAAACCAAGTTCCTCATTTGGTCTAATATGACCTTTTTCAATAACCTTCTTTTTCTTCTTCTTTACTTAAGTCTCTCCCTTCTCCAATCTATTTTCCACAAAGGTACCAAAGTAACTTCTAATAGGCCCTAATGGTTCTCAAACATCTCCAGGATCATCTGTAAACTCCTATGCCCAGAATGTATAGCTCTTTACAATGCCTTTCCCCTTACCACCTTTCCAGTTTTCATACACCTTACGCCCTTCCATTATGGTCCAAACATTCTAGTCTATTTGTATTACCTTGTATATGACACTACATGACTTGTCTCCATGTGTCTGTATTGGCTACCTACCCACCCCATGCTTGGAATGTTCTTTCTTTTTCAACTCTACCTCATGGAATCCTTGAAAACTCAGTTCCAGTGCCACTTTCTTCTCAGAGTATTTCTTGATTGTACTGCTGCAACTGTCCTCCTGTAATGGCAAGCAAATTGGGACTTTTCATTGTTCTTTGTTTGAATGGGGCAGGTAAAATGGGATCTTTTTTGTCTTAGAGTGTTTCTCAGCACTAAGACAATTGAGAGTCATTGAATTGTATATGATGTGGTGCTGGTGGTTGGAGCTTTCCCACATTCTTGGTGTTAGTGATTTCTCACACTCTAAATGGTAAGCCTCGAGCCCTCAGGGCCCTGAAACAGGTATACAGGATCTGAGGTTGGCATTTTGTTTTGGGGGAACATTCATTGAAAAAATGCGGGTGACAAGACTCTGGGCAAGTCATTGAACCTGGCCCCCCACCCCAGCTTTGTAAAGCAGACAGATAGATGTTGGTGCTTCTCTAGTAACTATATATTGCTATGGATAGACTGGTTTGTGTTAGTTGATCTGTTTATAATGCATGCTTGTAATTTCTGTTTGTATTTGCCCCGAAGTTCAGGGGGATTATCTTTTCCCCCTGAACTAAGTGAACAACATATGCATATTTACTTAAACTGAGAATGTTAACTCCTTAAATCTGCTTTCCTTAGAAAAGCAGATCAAAGAACCTGTGTTAGCAGCCCTTCTATGTGTTGGTTGTTGCTGGTTTTACACAGACACAGTAGCTGCTGGGCACATTGTTTTTACAGCTCCTTCCCTAAACTACCCCATATCCCTATTATACTGAAGTCAGCTCTATCTTGAAGAGAGAAAATTTAATGTTTTCAGTATAAGTCTTTCTATCTAAGCTATAGGCAAGCAATACAATCAGCACTTGATTTATTGTTTTGTTGATTGGCTAGATTTAAAAACATATTAATAATGCAGGCAAAACTTAAAAGTACACATACATGTACTTTATTTTTTCCAGAAAGCCTGGTTGGTAAACATTTATAAACCTACCCATTCCTGTATTTCTTGTGCATTTCTTTTGCATATACTTATATGTGTATATGTTTTCTTCTCCATTAAAATACGAACTTCTTGAAGGCAACCTTTGTTTCACTTTTGATTTTGTATCAAAACTCCAGTAACTGGTATATAGTAGGTTCTTGTTTGATTTATTGATTGTTGGTTAGCTTTGATGGAGGATAGAAGTTTATGAATACAAGCATGCCCTACATAATGTCGTCACAACCAACATCACAATAATATCTTATTATTATTTAACCAAAAGCTATTCTGATGTTTGGTGGGTCAATGATTGATAATATATAAATTATTGTTCTTAGGGAACTAATTGTCTCTGATAATATTTACTGTTTCTAATGTTTTTCTGTGAAACACTACCAGTGTTAATTTGCTTATACCCATTAGGTTCACAAGCAGTAATGCTTGGACTTTTTCTCTTCCATTTTACACAGACTTTATGTTGTCTATTTTGGAAATCTTTTTTTTTCCCTTCCCTTTCTAATTTTTAGCTGTATTCTAGATATTTACAGTTGTTGGATGTGTGCCCTCTGAATAAGCTAGAGGTAGCTTATGTATAGAGGTAAAGTGGATAAAACTTGTGAAATCCTGACTCTGTCCCTTATTATTTTAAATATGACCCTGGGCAATTCACTAAAATTCTTTGAGTTTTAGTTTGTGTAAAATAGGGACGATAACACTCCTACTACCTTATGTAGAGCTCATAGAGAGGATCAGATGAGTAAATGTTTATAAAGCACTGAATAAATTATTTGTTTGACATACTTTCTTTGTTGTGGACAATAAAAGACAAACAACTGTATCCTAACATTTCTTAAGTGATTCTGAGGAACAAAGGTCATAAATTTGGAGTAAGATGGAACCTCAGAAGTCATCTAGTCCAATTTTCTCAATTTTATAGATGAGGGAATCAAAGCTTGGTGTCTTGGTGCCTATTTTCTTCCTTTTCACAGAGGACCGCCGCCTTTGAGCTGAAAAATACCTCAGAGGCCATCTATTGCAAATGCCTCATTCTATAAATAAAGAAATTGAGGCCTGCAGAGAGTAAGTGACATGTTCAAGGTCAGATGGGTAGCAACTCTTAGTGGTGGAATCTATCCCAAATCCTTTGATTTCCAAACTGGTGAGTGTTCTTTCCAGAATGCTACATTGCCTCCATGTCCAGATTGCTTTCCTAAATAGTTTTAAAAATTACTTTTTTTGCATTAGTAATTCAATAATGCCTGATATTTGAAATGCTGAAGTTGGTAATAGAATATCCAAATTGTAGTTAAGCATACGAGGTAATTGTTCCATTATACTTCATGCTGATCAGATGATTATTAGAACACCAGAGAACTAATATCCAAGCCATCATGGACTGGGGATATGGAGCACTTGGAGAGCTTTCAGGGGGGAGAGGCAAATATGATTAAAGACTGTTGTTGCAACCAATCACTCAGCCTCTCTCTTGCTAGGCATGCAAACTCACTGTCTCCTAATTTTTCTGACTACTTCCTAATAGGCACTTACCAACTGTTTTTACATAATGATAAGTATATTAATAATCTAATGTATGTATATATATATGTATATGTGTGTATTTAACTCTATATGTATGGCCTTATTGTTTTTCTTATAGATTAAGCTTCTAATAATACCTGACAGGAGGAAGAGAGAACAGATCGAATTATCTTTGGGAAGCTTGATAGTATTTTTAGTGACTTCAGTCTTTTTCCTGAAAAGAATAAAAGCTCATCTTTTTTAACAACAGCATTTTTCCAGAGATAGTATCAGATTGAAAGTCATGAAATGTTAGTCTTCAAAGAAATATGCTTAAAGGTTACCCAAAGGACAGTAGAGAGGACTATCTGGAGCATGACCAAGCTATGATAGATGACCAGCCAAGAAGTATGGATTTGGTATCAAGGGTCCACATTTTGAATTTCAGCATTCCCACTTACTACCAGTGTGACATTAGGTCCATTATTTCTCCCCTCTTGTCTTTTGTTTTTTCATCTATAAAATGAGGGAGTTATGCTAGATATGCTCTGAGGTTCCTTCCAACTGAAAAGCTATGATTCTAGATCTTAAGAGAATCAGCATAAAGAATGTCATTAGAGACATATCTAACTAGAAAAGATGGACTACTGTTCCAGGATATATAATCTAATCAGCCACGTATCCTGGAACACACATTGTGATCCCATTATTCAGGAAACTAAAACATATCATTCGCAACAAAGCAAAACATATCATTCAGTGACATTCCCAAATATTGGTTTAAAATGCAAATGTCCACCCCTAGGTCAAAGCAAGTTAATCTCTTTAGCTAATATAGAGTGTTCAAATAAAGTACTTCTTCAGCAGCACACTGCCATTGCTGGCTTTTTCCCAGTACTCTAAGGCACGGGTATGCTTTAGTTAGTAAAGTCCTAAAGCATGCAAACAAACAGTTCTCTTGGGGATGTCTCCTCCCCAAACTGCCATTGCAGGCTTCCACTTGGCACCCAAAGTCCAAACAAAGTTCTGTTGGTGTCTGTTCTTCCCATTATGTTCCAGTCCCTGGTTCCAAGTCCTGAGGGTCTGCTGGGCAATAAAGCCAACAGGATGGGGTCCCTCGGGGTCCAAGGCACTTCCCCTACCCCAACAAAAAACAAATCCACGACTCCCTCCTGGATCCCAAGCAGCCCAAGAAGAAGGGACCAAAAAGGCAGACTCAGTGCCTTGCTGCAAAGTTTCCATTTTTCCCCAGGGCTGAATTCCAAGCCCCTGGGTTCCTGGTTGTCTAGCTCCGGTTGGCCTCTCCTGGCTTCTGCCAAAATCTCAATGGCAATGTAGGTGATTCTCCACCTTTTTTCTCACCTCCAAGTTCTCTGCTCCAGCTGGGGAAGGCAGGGAAAAAGCACACTCAGAGTCTTGCTGATAAGTTTCCATCTTGCCCCAGGGCTGAACTCCAAGCTGCTGGGTTCCAACTCCAGCTGGCCTCACCTGGCTTCTGCTGGAATGTAGGTGATTCTCCACCATTTCGATCCTCACACCAAAGTCAGCTCCAAGGCAGCTCAGTGCTTTCACCTCTCCAAAGGTCCCATGCAGGCA
>CM053623.1:384209399-384240754 GCA_028646595.1 Phalanger gymnotis
CTGGGAAACATTCAGATACCCCAGTACCTCAAAACTCAATGCTTTCCTTATAAAAGGCAGATCCTGCCAACTATGCCATTTGTTTCAACAATTCAGCTAGCAGCTGTTGTGGGGGTGAAAGACCAACACAAGCCCAGCAACAAGAACACTACCAGCATGCTGCAAAAGCACAAATTCTTTTGATCTGCTTTAGTAAGAAAAGCAACCTTAAGGGGCTGACAAGCTTACTTTATTTCAGCATACAAATATCACTCACTTAGTTCAGGGGAAAAAACCAGCACCCTGAATTTCAGAGCAAAATACAAACAAAGTACAAACATTGACAGACAGACCTTGTCTGATTCAAATCCGAATACATAGTTACCAGAGTTTAACAAAGTCCCAACATCCAGGTTTACGAACTGGAGGGCACCCATGGTCTCCAAGCCACCAAGAGTGAGAGCCCTGTGCAAATGGCTCTGTCTTCTCTTCTTATAGAATTTCAGATATCGTCAAACATCATCTGAATGACCAGAACTTAGGCTCCTCTGATTGCCTCTTGAGTTAGCACCTCCCCTTAGTACCCCAGGTGCTTCACACCTACATAGGCTTAGTACCTAATAGGGGTTTGGGCCTGGGGCTTAGCACCTAGTAAGACTCAATAAAATACACTGAATTACTCAAAGGAGACAAAAGCCAAACTCTTCAAGGGCACTTGGTTGAACTGAGTGCTAAGAGCCCATTTTGCTTACCAATACAACTACTCATGTGATGAAATTAAGTGATAAGAAACAAAAAGCTCCTATATTCCATAGATGTCTGTATAATGCCAGTGCAAAGCCCCTTAGCATATTAGATAAACTCTCTCAGGAAGATATGGATGAGAGTTACGCAGGATGTTAAGGCCTGGCCTCCCTTAGAAAGTAGACTCACATGTCTGGGATCAATGCCAAAGTATTTAACATTCATAAAGCACTTCAGGGTGTGCATGGGGTGTTCAGGAGGACTAGGACCTCTGGTATGAGGGCTTGTCAAGTCTTTTTCAGGTCTGCTCATCCAAGCTTAGTGTCTATCTGGCACTCAACTCTCAGCTATGACTCCAAGAAACTATTAAATGTGTAGTGACCACTCACAAAACCACCTTGATAGACAGGTTAAACCAGGTTGAGGGTAACTGACTGGCCTCAATTCCTTCTGTAAGTTAGGGGAAAGTCCATCCCAAGCATGTGAAGACTTTCCTGGTAGAGAACACTTTGCCCCAAAGCCATGAAGGCAGATGAAGCATGTGCTGTGTAGCACTTAGGACCTAGACATCAAAGACACGGAGGTCACCTACTACATCCCAGACCATTGACAGTTTTTCTGACTTTTGTCTTGCTACTCAACTTCAATGACTCAGGAAGAGATAGTAAAGTTGACTACTTTGTGCAACTCTGCCTCACTTAGAGCCAATTTACGCACAAGTCAAGATATCACCCTTCACGTCATTGGTCCTCTTTCAATACAAAGGACAAAAACAACAAAGTTTTAATAATATTCAGGAACCTTATAAAGTATGGACTACAAGATTATCATACCAATTTTTAGATGAGCAATTTGAGATCCTGCTTTATTGCTCCAAATTGCATCTGTGTTGTCTTGACTCTTAAGAGAAACAGTTTAAATTATATCATCAGAGAAATGTATATTTATGACTGGAAAAGAAAGACTTCCTAGTAAAATGCCAAGTATTATTATTATTATAACAATTAAGACCATTGCATCTAATCTTTGAAGCATCTAGCATTGTACCTGACAAGCAAACGGAATAAATCAGGGATTATGGTGGCGATGACAAACTAAATGCTGCAATGAATGAATTTATTAAAGGCAAACAGGATTAATTGCTCTATTCAGTGAGGGAACCATTCCATTCTGAGCCTCTCTGCCCTCCAGGTACTTAGCAGTACTCTTTAGGTGTGATTGTTTACAGTATCAAGGGGAATGATAAGGTAGAATAAATAGCTAGCTAACTGTTTAGACATGATTTAAGTGAACCCAAGCTATGTTTATGCCCTAAAATATACCCCACCCAAGATCATAGTGTAAGGCCTTTGGGATATCACTGCTTCCAATTTTCTACTAAAAAATGCAAATAACCATTTGAAGAGTTATACTAAACTTTTATCAGCTAACACTTTAGCAAGCAGTTAACACCTTGGGTAGCAATTAACTATAAACACCTTAGCCCAGTATCAGCAGAAATTGGATGCAATAAAAACATTTTTCCCTTCCCCTCCAGCATTTTTATACAGGTGTGAACAGAACTAAAGAATCATTACAACTCTCTTGATGAAAAAAAATGAAATTATTGAAAGGCAGCCAGGCACATGTATACTATAAGAAGAAAGATAACACATAGTCTAGCCAAATGAGTAACATTCCTATTACATGTAGATTTAGAAGACCTGGTTTTGAGTGATGATTCTGCTACTTATCAGCCCTGGTGTCTTGGGCTGATGACTTCCCCTTTTCCAAACCTTAATTTTACTCAGCTATAAAAATGGGAACAGTAAGACTTGTACTACTTAAATCACAGGTCTGGAAACACTCACAAATGTTACATCATTTAAATGATCACTTGTGATGATGGTGGAGAAGAGCCAGGAAGTTTCCTGAGCTCTCCCCAGGTTCCCTCAGAAAAAAAAAATGTTAAATCAAACCTCTAAATGGATTCTGGAGCGATAGATCCTACAAAAAGACAGAGTAAAACAATTTTCCAGCTTAAAATAACTTGGAGGAACTTTAGGAAATGTCTGTCTCACTTGTGTAGAAGGAGAGTGCAGTCTAGCACAGATGGTATCCAGGCAAGCCAGCAAGAGTCTCTAAGCCACAACACAGATCAGCAACTGAGTCCCTATGGTTTTGGCTCAGCAGGATAGCTGTGAGGCCTCCAGCCCCCGAACAGAAGGCAAATTGCCAGCCCCAGAACCCAGGGCACAACAGGTGCAATGAGGTCAGGCTATCTCAACACAATGGGCAATCCACCAGCACCTGAGGCCCCTGGGCCCCAGCAAAAGAAGTTTGGGAAAGTGCCCCCTGTGCTGCAGGAGCAGAGCTCAACTTTAAAAGTCATGAAATCATCTAAAAATGAGCAAGAAACAGAAAAGAGCCCTGATCATATAAAGCTATAAAGTGATAGGGAAGAGCAAAATAAAACTCAGAAAAAGGACAACAATGTCAAAAAACCCACATGCAAAACCTCAGAGTGGAATATGAATTGGTCTCAAACCCCAAAAGCCTTCTTGGAAGGGCTCAAAAGAGATTTTAAGAATCAAATTAGAGAGGTAGAAGAAAAACTGGGAGAAGAAATGAGAGGTATGCAACAGAGAGTCAACAGCTTGGAAAAGGAAGGACAAAAATTGATTGAAGAAAGCAAGTCCTTAAAAAATACTATTGGCCAAATTGGGGGGCAGGGGGTGGAATCACCTCAAGAAAACAACTGCTCAAAAAGTAGGATTGGGCAAATGCAAAAGGAGATACAAAAGCTAACTGAAGAAAATATTTCCTTAAAAACCAGAATTGGGAAAGTAGAAGCTAATGATTATATGAGACATCAAGAATCAGTCAAACAAATCAAAAGAATGAAAAAATAGAAGAAAATGTAAGGTAAGTCATTGTAAAAAGACCTGGAAAATAGATCCAGGAGAGATAACATAAGAATTATTGGACTGCCTGACATCCATGACCAAAGAAAGAGCCTGGTCAGCATCTTTAAAGAAATTATTAAGGGAGACTGCCCTGATATCCTAGAACCAAAGGGCAAAATAGTCATTGAAAGAACCCACAGAACACTACCTGGAAGAGATACCAAAATAAAAACTCCAAGGAATATTGTAGCCAAATTCTAGAATCATCAGGTCAAGAAAAAAAATACTGCAAGAAGCTAGAAAGAAACAATTTAAAGATTGTGGAGTCACGGTCAAGATTACATAAGACTTAGCAGCTTCTACATTAAAGGATCATGGGCTGGGAATATGATATTCTAGAACACAAAGGAGCTTAGATTACAACCAAGAATAAACTACCAAGCAAAATTGAGCATAATCTTTCAGGGGAAAAGATGGACTTCCAATGAAATATGGGACTTTCAAAATTTCCTGATGAAAAGATGGGAGCTGAAAAGAAAAGTGTGATCTTCAAATATGAGATTCAAGAGAAGCAGAAAAACGTAAACAGGAAAGAAAAAAAAACCAACAACAACATGATATTCAATATAGTTAAACTGTTTATATTCCTACATGGGAAGATGATACTTGGAACTCTTAAGAACATTATTTCTGTTAGTGCAATTAGAAGGAATATACTTAAGTAGAAGGTGTAAGTATATGTTGACTTTGATGTGATGATAAATAAATAAGGGGTGGAAAAAAAGAGGAAAGGGGGAGGCAGAATGGGGTAAATTATATAATATGAAGAGGCACAACAGACTTATTATAGTAGAGAGCGCATGAGCATTGTTTGAACTTTACTCAACAGATTTGGCTCAAAGAGAAAGTAACATACCCACTTAGGTGAATAGAGAAATCTATCTTTCAGAGAAAGTAAGGAAGTAGTAGGGGAAAAAGAAAAAAAAAAGGAGGTGTTGATAGAAGGGAGGGAAGATTAGGGGAGGCAGTGATCAG
Organism: Phalanger gymnotis; assembly: GCA_028646595.1. Classification (NCBI taxonomy): domain Eukaryota; kingdom Metazoa; phylum Chordata; class Mammalia; order Diprotodontia; family Phalangeridae; genus Phalanger; species Phalanger gymnotis. The sequence continues at coordinate 384,214,043 of CM053623.1, forward strand.
AAGTAAAACATTGGTTGAAAGGCGAGAGAAAAGTACAAAAAGGGGGGAAATAGGATAGAGGGAAATACACAGTTAGTAATAATAACTATGAATGTGAATGGATGAACTCTCCCATAAAACAAAAGCAGACAGTAGGGTAGACTAAAACCCAGAATCATACAATATGTTGTATACAAGAAACAAGCTTGAAGCAGAGAGATATGCCCTGAGTAAAGGTAAAAGCCTGGAGACCAATATATTATTCCTCAGCTGAAGTTAAAAAAGAAGAAAGCATAGAAAATCTGATCTTAGACAAAGCAAAAATGAAAAATAGATCTCATTAAAAGAGATAAAGAAAGGAACTACATCTTGCTAAAAGGTACCATAGACAATGAAGAAATATAGATACTAAACATATATGCAACAAGTGGTATAACATCCAAATTCTGAGAGAACTGAAGTGAGTTACAGGGAGAAATAGACAGCAAAACTATATTAGTGGGGTACCTCGCCTCCCCAGAACTAGATAAATCTAACCACAAAATGAACTAGAAAGAAATTAAAGAGGTGAATACAATTTTTTTTCTTAAAGTTAGATATGGTAGACCTCTGGAGAAAATTGAATGGGGATAGAAAGGAATATTCTTTATCTCAGTGGTATATGACACCTATTTAAAAATTGACCATATATTAGGACACAAAAAACTCATAATGAAATGCAGAAAGGCAGAAATACTAAATGCATCCTCTTCAGATCATGATGGTATAAAAATAGTGTGTAATAAAGGGCCATGGAAAGATAGATTAAAAATTAATTAGAAAATGAATAATCTAAACTTAAAGAATTACTGGGTCAAACAACAAATCATAGAAACAATCGATAATTTCATCAAAGAAAATGACAATAATAAGAAAATATAACAAAATTTATGGGATATAGCCAAAGCAATACTTAGGAGAAATTTTATATCTCTAAACACTTTACATAAAATAGAAAAAGAGCAGATCTATGAATTGGGCATGAAAGTAAAACAACTAGAAAAGGAACAAATTAAAAATACGCAATTAAATACGAAATTAGAAATTCTGAAAATCAAAGGAGAGACTAATAAAATTGAAAGTAAGAAAACTATTGAACTAATAAATAAAACTAAGATCTAGTTTTCAGAAAAAAAACCCACAATAAAAAATAGATAAACATTTGGTTTATGTGATTTTAAAAAGAAGAAGAAATTCAAATTACCAGTATCAAAAAATGAAAAAGGGTGAATTTACCACCAATGAAGAGGAAATTAAAGCAATAATTAGGAGCTATTTTGTCCAACTGCATGCCAATGAGTCTGACACTCTAAGTGGAGTGAATGAATATTTACAAAAATGTAAATTACCCAGATTAGCAGAAGAGGCAATAAAATACTTAAGTAGCCCAATTTCAGAAAAAGAAATTGAACAAGCCATCAGTGAGCTCCCTCAGAAAAAAATAATATACAGGACCAGTTGGATTTACAGGTGAATTCTACCAAATATTTAAAGAAGATTAATTCTAATAATATTTAAAATATTTGGAACAATAGTTGAAGAAATATTCCTATTGAATTCCTTTTATGACACAAATATGGTGCTGATAACTAACCCAGGAAGAGCCAAAACAGAAAAAGAAAATTATAGACCAATTTCCTTAATGAATATTGATGTGAAAATTTTAACTAAAATATTAACAAAGAGATTACAGCAATGTATCATGAGGATTATACACTACTAGGACTATACCATGACCAGGTGGGATTCGTACCAGGAATGCAAGGCTGGTTCAATACCCATATAATTGACCATATCAGTAACAAAAAAATAGAAATCATATGATTATCTCTATAGATGCAGAAAATCTTTTGAAGAAATAGAACACCTATTCCTACTAAAAAAATCACTAGAGAGTATTAGAATAAATGGAGTCTTCCTTAAAATGATAAGTAGTACCTATCTAAAACCATCAGCAAACATTATATATAATGGACATAAACTTGAAGCCTTCCCAACAAGATCAGGGGTGAAAGAAGAATGCCCATTATCACCACTATTATCCAACATTATACTAGAAAAGTTAGTTTTAGCAATAGAAAAAGAAATTGAAGGAATTAGACTAGGCAATGGAGAAACAAAACTATCATTCTGCAGGTGATATGATGGTATGTTTAGAGAATCCTGGAGAATTAACTAAAAAAAAACTGCTTGAAATAATTAACAACTTTAGCATAGCTGCAGGATATAAAATAAACCCACATAAATCATTAGCATTTCTATATATTACCAACAAATCCCAGAAGCAAGATATAGAAAGAAAAGTTCTTTAAAATAACTGTAGACAATATAAAATATTTGGGAGTCTACCTGCCAATACAAATCTAGGAACTCTATGAACACAATAAGAAAACACTTCTAAAACACATATCAACTATGATAGACTTAGCTGTTCTTAGCAATACAAGGATCCAAGACAATTACAAAAGACTAGTGATGGATGTGGATAGCACATCCAAAGAACTATGGAGTCTGAATACAGATCGAAGCATACTATTTTCACTTTTTTTCTTTTCCCTTTTGTTCTGATACATCTTTCACAGCATGACTAACGTGGAGATCAATTTAACATGATTGTGCATGTATAGCCTATATCAGATTGCATGCTGTCTTGGGGAGGAGGTTTGTTAGGGGCGGGGGAGAAAAATTTGGAAATCAAAATCTTAAAAAAGTGAATGTTGAAAACTATCTTTACATGTAATTGGAAAAAAAATACTATTAAGTGGGGAAAAAAAGTGCCCCAAAATATATGATCCTTTATGATCTGCTCTAATTCTAATACTCATCTAGTAATTTACATGTTATTTCTCCTCCATTAAAATATGCACTCGTTGATGGAAGGCACTTTTGTTTTTTGTCTTTATATATCTGGTTCTAATAAACACTTAATAAATATCTGTTGACCAATTTTAAGGTTTTAATAGATTGGTGGGTTTTTTCTTTTAATGAAATAATATGAATCACCTTTCTCAAGAAATAGTTTGGTATATATGGAACCTTCAAAAGGAAAACAACTAAGACGAATCATTGATTACATTGTTAAGACCAATAACAATGATTGGCTCATAAATAGAAATAGACCCAGTAAATTTCTGTGTGTTGTTTTTCATGTACTTTTTGGAGAAGCGAAGACATCACACAACATGTGATTAGTATAAAACTAAAAGCAACCTCTTAGAAAGAAAATTTCTGAGATTTTTTGCTAATTTATGTTTTTGTTATTCCATGTTATGTTATGACATGTTATATCATGTTATTTTTGCTAATACTTTTGCAGTTTTTTATTTTTATGGAAAACATGTTATTAAATACAGAACAAGACAGGTGCCTATTAAACACAAATGGTAACATCTCTGAACATGCCTCAAGGTGAACAATTCTCTACTGGAACTTTCCATTCCCTTTATCACTGACAAGTCACTAAAGAACAGATTTTCTGGTGTCTGCTTTCTGATATAGAATCTCTTCCACTAATGCAGTTTAAATGTTTGTTCTCAAAAATCTACAAGGTCAGTCTGCCCATAACACTCTTAGCATTTTATCCCAACATTGTCAAAACCCTGTTTCAGGTTATTTCTAACTTTTTCTCTTCATTCTTTATATGAAGGTCTCAGCACATGACACCACCCCTGTAACCAGCTTCTCTATTTAGTCTGGAAAGTCTCCGTCTCTGAGATCTAGCTTAGTAGCATAGTCAAAGCAGCTCAGCTAATAATACCTTTTCTTTGATCACTTTCTAGAATAACAATAATTATAATAATTCAGATGATTTAAGTCTTACAAAGTTGTCATTATCTTTACAATGAACATATGGAATAAATAGTGAGTGTTATTATCCCCCTCTTAAGGATGAGAAAAGTCAGGTTTAGAGAATTCATATGCATGGAATTGTGGGAAGAACACTGGCTCTGGAGGTAGAAGACCTGAGTTCAAATCTCATCTCTGGTGGTTCCCATCTATGAAATCATTTCACTTCTCTGGGCCTCAGTTTCTCTATCTATAAAATGAGGGCATGGCCTAGCTGCTGATGTCTCTCTTCTATGTCTTGATCTATTATATTATGGCTCACCTATGGTTGTATAGCTGCCAAAGGTCATGTCTAGGACTTAGATTCAGGGAAATCTCTCCTGACTCCAGGTCCAATGCTCTTCTCAATATACCATGCTGCTTGGGGCACATACTCCATATGATAATAATAGCTACTGTTTATATAATGCTTTAAAGTTTACAAAGTGCTTAAATACATGTTTTCTCATTTGATTCTAGTAGAGTCCTATGAGGTAGGTACTATTATCATTCCCAGTTTGTAAATCTGGGAATTGAGGGTTAGAGAATAAAGTGACTTGCCCAGGGTCCCACAAAAAGTATTCCTTGTATTTATATCTGCAGTACCTAATCACGTTCTTGGGACACAGCAAGCAAGTAATACCTACTGATCGGTATTGTTGATGACTGTAGCTTCTGATTGAAAGCTAAATGCTTAGATCTTTCTGACCTAATAGTGACCCACGATTCTTCTAAATTTTCATTGACTCTCAAAGGAGCCACCCATCACCCAAGTTTACGCCCTGTACCCTAGGTGTCATTCTTTAATCTTTGCTCTCCCTCACCTCAAATATCATGGATTCTACCTATATAATGTCTCTCATATCTCTCTTACCTCTACCCATTGATGCCACTCAAGATCAGTTCCTCATCACATCTAGTAAAGACTATTGTAAGAGCCTTCTAATTGGTCTCCTTATCTTACCTCACTTCACTTGAATCTATCCTTTGCCAACTGCCAAAGTAATATTCCTTAAGGACACATTTCACCATGTGATACCCCTATTTAATAAATTTCAGTGATTTCTTATTGATTCTAAGATCAAATATAAACTCATCTATTTGACTTTTAAACTCCATCACAATCTGCTCCCAACCTACCATTAAAGGTTTACTTCATATAATCTTTATTTTGTTCCAACAAAGACCAAATCATTCTGCTTTTTTAACCTTTCCTCACATATAACATTTTATTTCTCGACTCCATAACTAATTACTTGTTATTCATTCCCTTTCCCTGAAATACCTCCTCCTCCTTTAAAATTACGAATTTCCTTCAAGACTCAACTGAGACCTCTTCTTGTACCTATAACTTTTTTTTTCCACCTGATTTCCCCTGGGTTGTTTCTATGTTAAGTGACCCACCCCCATTACCTTGTATTTGTTTTGTATGTATCATTTATATACATTATAATATGTGTATATATGTGCATTGTTTTCTTTGATGGGCTCCTTGAGGGTAGCAACTGGTTCATTTCTTCCTTTTTATTGTTATTTTCAGTTAAAACTTCTCTCTCTCTTTCCAACTCATCACACACTGAGAATGAAAGAAATATAATACCCATTATATGTGTTAAGCTATGCAAAATGTATTTCTACATTAGCCATGTTGTAGGGGGGAAATAAACAAACAAGAAAAATAAAGAATTGAAAACAAATGTTTCAATATTCCCTGAGTGTTCATCAATTCTCACTCTGGAAGTAGATAGCATTTTTCTTGCTAAGTCCTTTGAAATTTTTGTGGATCATTGTATTGATCAGAGAAGCAAAATCTTTCACAGTTCAATATTGTTAAAATATTACTGTTTCTATGTACAATGGTCTCATAGTTCTGTTCACCTCACTTTGTATCAGATCATATAAATCTTCCTAGGTGTTTTTTTTTCCTGAAACCATCCCCTTTATCAATTCTTACAGTATGAGGTGTTCATGGAGAACTGGCACCTCTAGTGTTAGGGTTTGCTGAGTCCTTTTCAGGGTTGCTTGCCCATTTTTGGTGTCCACCTTTCACCCAACTCTTACCTGTGGCTCCAAGAATATGTAGCATGCACAGCTGCCATTGTGTAGGCCATCTCTACAGATGGGGTAAAACAGGTTGAGGGTAATTGACATGCCTCAAACTCCTCAGTGAATTAGGGGTGGGGGTCTATGCTAAGCACATGAAGACTTCCCTCAGTTGAATGGGAGGATGAGAAAAATTTGTCCCAATGGCCATGAAGGCAGCTAAAGCAGGTGCTGTGGGGCAGTTGGAGCTTGATTAGACATTAAAGACGCCAAGGTCATCCACTCTATCTTGAGCCATCACCAGTCATCTTGACTTTTGGCTTACCTCTAGCCTTCAATAACTCTGGAAGAGAGAGTGAGGCTAATGACTTTGTGCCTCTATGCTTTACTTAAATCCAATTCATTTGAAAGTCAGTTGGTGATGTCATTAATCCTCTTTGTAAACAACAGCACAACAGCATTCCATCACAATCATATACCACAATTTATCCATCCATTCCCAGTTGAGGGGCATCTCTTCTGTTTCCAATTCTTTGCCACCACAAAAAAGAGCTGCTTTTTTCTGTACATTTGAGTCCTGTTCCTTTGGTCTCTATGGTATACATACCTAGTACTTGTATTGCTGGTTCAAAGGTTATGCATATTTTATAGACCTTTGAGCATACCTCCAAATTGTTCTCCAGATTGGTTGGATCAGCTCACAACTCATTAGTGTACCTATTTTCCCATATCCTTTCCAGTATTTGTCATTTTCCTTTTCTTTTGTCTTAACAATCTGACAGGTGTGAGGTAGTACCTCACAATTGTTTTAATTATTAGTGTAGAGAGTTTTTATATGAGTATTGATGTCTTTGATTTCTTTTTCTAACAACTGCCTGTCCATATCCTTTAACCATTTATTAATTGGGATAATGGCTGTTATTATTTTTATATTAATTAGACTTAGTTTCCTATACATTTAAAAAATGAGGCCTTTATCAAAGAAACTTGGTGTAAAAGCTTCCCTCCCTATTTCCTATCTTTTTTCTAATTTTGCTGTGTTGATTTTGTTTATGCGAAACCTTTTTAATTTAATGTAATCACAATTATCCATTTTACTTCCTGTGATCCTCTCTATCTTCTAGAATCCTCTTTATCCCTTGCTTGGTTATGAACTCTTCTCTTAGCTATGGATATCATGTTCCACTAATTTGCATAAGATTAGCACCCATTATGTCTAAATTATGTATTCATTTTTTAGTTTATCTTGGTATATGGCATGAAATGTTGGGCAACGATGTAGTAATTGCAAAACTGATTTCCAGTTTTCCTAACAGTTTTTGTTGAATAGTGAGTTCTTGCCCCACAGCTGAGATCTTTGGATTTATCAAATACTAGGTTATTGTGGTCATTTACTTTTGTATATTGTGTATCTAATCCATTCCATTGGATTCCTATTCAGTATCAGATTGTTTTGATGATTACCACTTTGCAGTATAGTTTGAGATATGGTAATAATTATTTCTTTATATTCTTTAGAGCTAGCTCAGTGCCTGCCATATTTTGGGCACTTGAAAAAAGTGGCTGGAATTTCCTTACCCTTGGCTAGAACATCTAGAACCTCCATCAAAGCCAGTACAACGATATAATACCTAAGCTTTTCAAGGCACCTGGGGATGGGGCTACCCGTCTGGATAGACCTAATGCAGGAGCACCTTTGTTGTGGTTTCATGATGTGTGGTGGTGGAACTATCTCAAAGAATTCAGAATCAGACCACCTCTAATCCAAGTATAGGCATTTATTGAGATTGATACCTCTCAGGAAGCAGGCTAAGTTCCAAGAGGAACCAGCAACTTCAGAGAAAGCAAGATGGATTTTCATAGGGTAAAGATGCAATTACATGAGAGAAATTATGAATATGAAAAAGGCAGGAGGGGTTTGGCAAGGGATTAAGTAATAGAGGAGGAGTCTCTTCTATGATTTGGTGAATTGTCTTCTTCAATTAGAGTGCAATTACCTCAGAGAGTGAGAGTTTCTTGTTTTTCATTTTTTAAAACTTTTGTTCCCAGCATTTAGTACAGTGTTTGTATCATTTCCCACCAGCTGTACTCCTTGAACTTGAACTCCACCATCACCATGCTCCCAAGAACCCTCTTTACCTCTAAACTCATTGTTCTGCAATATTTCATCAGCTTTGGTACTCACACCTCTTTAGAATAACTAGTACCTTTTGTCCCTGTACCTGGGGGACTAGAGCGAAGAACTCCTCTCCAGAATTCCATTTAAATAAGATAGTAGACCATTCAACTCTTCATTTCCTACCAGCTATACTCTTTGGATCTATATTCTACTATGCCTTTATAGGAGCAGATAGATGGCTCAGTGGACAGTGTTGGAATCAGGAAGACCTGAGTTCAAATCCAGCTTCAGATACTTACTAGCTGTGTGACCCTGGGAAAATATCTTAATCTCTGTTTGCCCTAATCCACTGGAGAAGGAAATGGCAAACCACTTCATTTTTTTTTGCCAAGGAAAGTCCTTGAACAGTATGGCCCATATTACGGAATGGACACAACTGAACACTCCCTATGCTCTTTTTGTACTTTTCCCCTTTCTTCCTACCCTTTCTTTTATGTGTTGCCTTCCTCTAGTAAGCTTTTGCAGGCAGGGACTGTTTTTCTTTTTCTTAATTATACCTCTAGTATTTAAATACAGTATTTAGCATATACAATGTACTTTATAAATGTTTATTGACTAACTTCTTGGCACATAGTAAGTGTTTAATAATTGCTTTTCCATTCATTCATACTCTCCTTCTGTAAACATGTAAGTTGAACTATCAGTAAGAACTCCTTGCCTTACCTAAACCACACCACTCACTGTCTCCTGTATTCTTTCTTCTATATTTATGTGGTAGTTCTATCCCCAACCCCCTCCACAACAAATTCTGCTGCACTTCAGAAGGCTTGGTGGCATATGAAGCATACTTTCTGCCACAGCAGGTCTGGATTCATGGGCCTTGCCAGGCCATACTCTGGAATTTTCCCCCTTTGGTATGCTTCCGTTCTTTATCTGACACAAATCAGACCCTGCTGATCCTAACACACACACGCGCGCGCACACACACACACACACACACACACACACACACACACACACACACACCCTCAATCTGACTTGAGAGAGATAGCTTATCATTCTATAACTTGATCGATTGAGATAACTTTATGTTGACAGAACTGGCTACCTGGTAACCAAATAGCAGAAACTTGCCATCATTTGAGATGACATTGTTAGAACATTCTGTAATACCTTTCTTTGCTAAGGGCTATTAAGAGGATTTTCTTTGTAACGCTAAGGACCGAATACTGCTGATTCATGCTTTTAGAGACTTGATCAAAACGTGTATAGTCAATTAGTCCACTGCAGCACATTATTGCAGTTCTAATGCTGGGAATTAAGGCCAGAGGAGAATGTACAGTGTCAGCCTACCTGAGCTGTAGAACTGAACATTGCATCTCTCAGCCACCCAAATGAGCACTGCAATGGGTCATGGAAGACTGTTACTATAGCTGCCCTGATGTAGCCCCAGTATCTTTGGGAATCTGGGGTGCTGATAAAATACATGTGTTTTTATTGACTGTTTTTGCCTGCATCCATTGACTAAAAGATGTTGAACTTAGTGCCAAAGGAAAGAACTCAGGATTTAGGGTCAGAAAAATACGTTCGCAGAAGTACTGGCTTTGCCTTTGCGGCTTACTGCCTCTGTGAGCTTGAGCAAGTAACTTTGTTTCTTTCTTATCCCCACTATACTGATGAGGAAACTGAAGGAAAGAGAGGTTAAATGATTTGCCCAGGGCAGAATTAAATGAGTTCTGAGGTAATTTCCAACTATAAGGCCATGATAGATTTTTATAACATTTAGAAATATTTGTATTTTTATAGGAAAATGATAGAAGTCTAAAAGTCTAAAGTATTAGAGCTGGAAGGGACCTTGGAGAAAGAATGCTAGTGATAGAATTTAAGGTTCTTTGACAGAGAGTGAGAGAAACATTTTGGGCCCAGAGCATCCTGCTGAGGGCCTTTCAAATCATAGTAACTAGGCAGTTTTTAATTTGTAAATGCAGTCCAGAATATATGAAATAATCCTTCAGTTTGAATAGATGTGTTTATTTAAAACTACCACTCTATAAATACTATAGTATAGAACCAGTATTACAAATAATTAAAATGCATCTTGCAATCCTATTTGTCCTAATTCCAATTCTTCTGTGCAGTCTTCCATAGCATTTTCCACATACCATTTGTCACTTAAATGGGGAACAAGGGAATTGAGATCTAGGCCATCTTTTGCGTGCTGTTATCACCATGTTGTGAAAAACAGAAAGAACTTTTCTGAGTGGAAAAGTGAATAGAAGAGAGAACATGGAGTAAGAAGTTTCTGTTCTATCCTTAGCTGTTTTCCCACTGACTCATTTTGTGACTTTAATGCAAGTCACTCACTAATAATTTGTATTTACATGCTGCCTTTCTTCTGAGAAGCTCAAAAGGCTTAATTTCTCTGTGCTTCAGTTTCTCCATGTATAAAAAGGGAATTATAATGCCAACCATCTCACCGTGCTGTTATAAATTAATGTCTTTAAAGGGCTTTGATCTCTTTTGATGAATAATGCTAAGCATCAACCATTATTACTATTATTAACTGCATATTGATCACTAGTTGTCCATTATTAAGGCATCACTCAAAAAAAAATAGAATCCTTCCCTACAGGTTAGAACATTAACATTATTTGAATAGAAGAAAGGCACATATTCCTGCAACTTCAAAACAGAAATTACTACAAGGCAAGCTTGAGAAATTTACTTTTACCTTTTTGAGACTGGAAGGCAAGAAGGAGATAATATGAATTTTTGTTTTAATGCTTTAGATTCTTCTTCCCTGCTGCACACATTTTAAAAAATGCATTAAGATTATTTTGAGGCAAATTGTACTTTTAAACGATTACTGTTTTTTAAAACAATTTGAGCAATATGGTGGGAAGGACATCTTTCAAGCTTTTAAGTGTTCTGTGTCTAAGGCTGATGACTTAAGTGACCTCCACAGCAGGAAGGAGGCTATAGGGAGGAACATTAACCACAGGAGACAGAAAAGCCATAGCTTGCTACTTCTGTTGTTTTGTTTAATAGAAAAATATTCTGAAAGGCATAGTCAGAGGGGCTATCTTTTGGGACTTTTCCAATATTCTCTGTGTTGTTCTGTTTAGGACATTGTGAGGTGATGGTTCGTAAAAACTATTCCACTGGAATATCTCTCTAGAGATAGCTAGATAGAAAACTCTCTAGGTATCTATACCATGTTTCCTGAATTTAGAGGCAGTGTATCATAATGGATAGAGTGCATGCTGGATTTGGAGGTAAGAAGTATGAGGTTAATATCTTACCATTTAAACTAGCTAGTTGTGTGATAGAAATTCCCCAATCATTAGAATTAAGCTTACTTGCATATTGGTATGAACACACAGCACTTTACAAGTAGGCTCATTAATTAGAATTGTCTTGCTAATGTTTGGGCTTCCAAATTGTGGTGCTTAAAATTCAGGTACTCCAAATTAGGAAACCTTTCTTTAACTCGAATATCCCCTCATCTAGATAAATTTGGAATTCTTAGTTAGAAAGCCAAGATGCAGTATGCTTCTTTTGGGTTTACCTGGTCAATTAGTATTGTTATGTTTGGGTGGTAGGATTATGGGTCTCTGGAATAGATTCTCAACACCTAAATTTCAGAAACAAAGCCAAGCCTGCCTATTGATAGGGATCATCATAGTGCAGAGATCATAGTATTAATAATCAAACAAAATGGGTTTGAATCTCAGGCACCGATGACTTTGGTGAGGCCGATTAAACTCTGTGGGACTAAATTTCTAAGTTTCCTAATCTGTAAAATGAGGAGGCTGGATTATATGACTACTAAGATGCTTTCAAACTCAATATCTATGATGCATGCAGTGTGATGACAGATTCGGCATTATCATGCTGCCAATTAAATTCCATAAATACTTAAATGCTTCCTATGTTTAGCATACATATGAAGAAATACTAAGTTGAATTGAAATGAAATATGATCCCTTTCCCTCATGGAGTTTATGGTCTTTTAGAAGCATATGGCATCTTCACGACAAATCAGGAGGCAACATTATACATGAAATGCATTGGACAATGCCCCAAACAGTGTATTGTGAGGTCCAAGGGGAAGGGAAGGCTTTATGGAGAAGAAAGCATTTGAGTTGAGCTATAAAGGATAGGTGATAATTCAAAAGATCAAAAGAAAAGAGAACTCCAAGAATGGAAAACAAAACAGTAAAAGGAGCAAATGTGGAAAGCATAGATCCTATTAAAGGGATCAGAGAAGAATATAGTTAGTTTAGGACAGAGAGTAGATAAAAGGGTAGGATTTAAGCCTAGAAAGGGAGAGTGAAACTAGGCTGCAAGACTTTCAATGTCAGACAAAGAAGTATGAGCTTTACTTGTTAAGTTATAGGGAGCTACTGAGATGTTATGAATAGAAGAATCTAGAAAATATATCTAGATATATTTAGTGGTGTCATCATGGACCATGGACATCTCATCAAAACTGGCCCAAAGTTTGCACTTTCCATTGCATCTTCAAAGAGTATTCTTTTTGTTTCTTTTGCCTTTTTGTCCACTACAATGGTCCCACAAAGGACAAGTGAACACTGGATCCATTTGGAGCTAAATATTCTAGTATCATCATGAATGTAATAATACCTTTCCTTTGGAGGATGGAATATCATTTTGGTAATCCAGTTGAGACTACAAATCAGAGAAGCACTTAGAGGCCCAAACTTAAATCAATCCCAATGGAGTTACCCTAAGTTTAGATGGCCTAGCTGCTGTGTATCTAAAATCCCCCCAAAATTTTGATTTATACTATAGCAATAAAAACAATATGCTTTTTTGTATATCTCATTCCTAATCTTCCAACAGAGATAACTAAGGATTGAGAAGCTCCATTAGAAAGTGTTTGCACTGATTCCTCTTTACGAATGTTCTTATATTCCTCCACATAAAATATTTAGTACCATAAAATACCTGTAAAATTGTATTGCATAACCCTCTTCCTTATATGCATAGAGAATTCAATTTAATTCAACAAGAAAATACTTGTTGACAGGTACCATGGGTATGTAGGTATGTATGTGTGTATGTGTATTTGTAATATTATTATAATAATTGATTTTTAAGCCTATGGACAGTATAATGGCCCCTAACATTCATATGTTGTCTTCTTTTGAGTTTTACAGAGTTTATTTTTGATGCAAAGTTATAAATACAATTACAATTCATCTGATACTCAAATTAGGAAAATTTCTAACATTTAGACAAAGATTTGGCTCTCTGTCTTAATTTACATTTGTATCCATGTCCAGTTAACTCCTGGTTTCTTATTGTTTAAGGAAAAGTCTGGTTTGTCAGTTAACACCATGACAAAGCAATAGATTAAACTATAGTGTCTGTGGTTAGAAAGGCACCAGGAGGCAAAGCAGGACAAAGAGCAGATCTTTTTTGCTTTTCTTGGGACTTTCCTTAGTTGTCAAATAAGTGGGTCCTCTTGCTGCCATCAGCCTGAAATCTCTGCTCTGAGATGCCTAGAGGCTGATATCCCTTTGTAATCTCTCCCTTCTCTGACCCACCTTCACTTTCCTCTTTCATGGATAACTTCTGGGCTGCCAATTCTTTCCGGATCAGCTCTTATGACCCCATCATTTACACTTCACTTCCCAAACCTTAGAATTTCTGTGTACCTCTTTTTATACAAGTTCCTCTGAGCATGACCAACCCTTTCACACAATGGCTTTGATTGACTTCAGTTCTAATTGTTTGATACCATCAGGAAGTATTCTTACATAACAGTGGTAATTTCGAGTGAGGTTAAGTAATTATTAGAGCCTACCTTTATATAAATAAACTTAATTTCAAAAAAAATACAAAAGTATACCAATAACTGAGGGAAAATGCTTTTTTAAGGACTTAATACTTAAGGTTAGCCCTGAAAGAAGCTGGGCATCTAGAGAAGGGTAGCTAAGGAGAATTATCCAGACCAGTGGATGAGTCTGTGCAAAGGCATCATGTGATAAGATAGTATGTGATAGAATGCTCTGTTACAGGGACAACATATAGGTCAATTTGACTGGAAAGTAGAGTGAGGAGGTTAATAAAATAATCAACCCTGAAAGATAGGCTAAAGCCAAATTATGAATGGCTTTAAATACTATTTGTTTTCTGAAGGAGGTGGGGAATTACTGCAGCTTCTGTAATCTGTTCTCATGGGCTTCAGTGATTTCAAATTGGCAGCTTCATGGAGAATGGATCAGAGAGATCAGAGACAGGAGACCCATTGGAGGCTATTGCATATCCAAACCAGAGAAGATGTAGAAAGGGCTGGTTGTGCTAAGAGTGAAGAGGAGAGAGGCTCAAGAAATGATGTGAAAGCAGAATCAACAGGACTCAGCAACTCACTAGACATGAGAGAAAGGGGAGAGAGAACATGGATGAAGAGTTGAGGATAATGTCAGGATTGTAAATCTGGGTGATTAGAGGAATAGTTCTACCTTTCATAGAAAAAGGGAACATAAGAGTAGTGGTGTGTATAGTGGGAAAGATAATTAGTTCTGTTTTGGTTATGTTATGTTTGAGATATTTGGTGTATATCTGGGTGGGTGATAGAATCATAGATTTGAAGTTAGAAGAGACTATAGAAGTGAATGAGTCAAACCTGCTTATTGAGTTGCATTAACCTCACTACTCCCCTCACAGCAGTTATCAATATCACTCCCAGGTGACACATATGTATACAGGGTATCCCAAAAGTCTTCTTGCAGTTTTAAGCTTTAAAGCTTAAATAGCTTAACAGCTTAAAACTGCACTAAAAGTTTGGGGACACTGTTGATAGGCAGTGGTCAGGAAAAAGTATAGAAATGTGTTGTATTCGGAGTTAGAGATCATGAGTTCAAATGTTGGTTCTGCTACTTGCTAGTTATGTTGACTGGGGCAGATCAAAATCTTAGGCCTCAGATTCTTCAGCAGCAAACAAGGGGGTCAGGAGCAGGTGATTAATAAATCCCCTTTTAGTTTTAAATCTGTGCATATGGTCTTTTTTTGTTTTCCTCTAATTTTTCACTACTGTATCTTTTACAGAAAGGGCCAAAGTAATCTTCAAATAAATCAGCCATGGGGTCAAAAGGAATTTTATGCAGAAACATTCAAGATCTCTTTCTTTCCATCTTCTTTTATGTGACCTGTAAAACCAAAACAAAATAAAAAAAACAACTCATTCATAACAAACTATTCCCATTGGCAGTTTCAATCTATTTACATTCCTAGGGGCTTTTCAAGGTAAGGACTTGCCTATTTTTTCAGCATAAAGAAATGGGAGAAAAGGTCAGTTTTTGATCCCTACATGCCAAGACACTCACCAAAAAACAATTCTCCCTTTTCTGTATGGTATTTTTATCAATCTCTTTTTAAACAATGATTTATTTATTTCAGTAACCATCAAGAGATGTCCCAAAGTTGAAACAGAGCCAGAGTTACATAACTAAGGTGATTGGAATTATAAAGACACATGCATTATTTTAACAATTCATGGGATTCTAAATTTAGAGCTTGAAGAGATCAAGTTCATCATCATTTTACAGATGAGAAAACTAAAGTTTACCTTTTTTTCCCAGAAAGTATGAAGTTATTAACTATTTAATAGATACCAGACAGAGCTAATCATTTATATCCAAATAACAAAAGGTTCTTTCTTTTCATGATGAAAAAATTTGTTAATATAGTTGTTAATAATGTTAATATTAATGTTAATATAGTTGTTAATAATGTTAATGTTAATAATGAATTGTTAACACCAACTGCAATTTGGATGGTTGCTCCCTTAAATGATCCTTTTAATGTCAGAATTTCAGTAATGTCTTTACACTCCTACTCTTAATATATTTACTTGATAAGGTTGAGCTGAACCACATTCCGCATCCCCCCACCCAGGGATGTTGCCTTGTGGGGAGCCCAGCTCAAGTTGGATTTCACCTAATATCCTTGCCCCCTTCCATTGGGATTCATGGAATGAGGGGCAAAACAGAAAGAAGTGGTTTTCCTTGCCTGGATTTTCAAGGGCCACTGGGGTCTCATGACCAGTTCTTCCTACCTTACCTATCTCCTCCCCTTTTCTTCCTAAAACCATAAAAGCTTTTTCTCAGGTTTCTGGTTGGGAAATCCACTGGATATCCCCCAAGGTGGCAGGTTTGCTACCCTCTTATCCCCATTAAAGACATTTTTTTACTCAGCTCATGGTTTTGATTTATTTCAGCACTTGAAAATGACAATTCATTTTAATTCTAAAAGAAAAAAAAACAAACAAAAACAAAACCAAAAACAAAACAATCCATGTAACGTATATAAGTAAGAGACTGTTTGGTGATACCAGACACAAAGACAAGAATTCCTTAGCCTGTTCTACAGAAGCTCAGAGTTTAATGGGGGATAAAACATATTCACAAATAACTAATATGTAGGCTAGAATTTACTAGGGAACAAGAAGAGATTTAATGATTTGCTTTTACCAAGAGAAAATACTTCCACCTATGGGGATCACAGAGATTTCATGGGAGAGGAGGTGCTTGAGCAGTCTTTCAAAAAAGAGGATTTTTAACTTGTGGATATGAAGTAGCATATTTCATGTACTGCAGATGGCTTATATCCTATAATATTTGGAGACTGGAGTGGGCAGGATGTCATCAAAGAGTTTTTCTTTGCTGATTATGCCAGTTTGGCTGGAAAATTGACACTATGAACATGAGTGATATGAAAGGGAAAGAGATGATGGAGTCAGATTGTGGAGGTCCTTAAATTCCAGGCCAGTGGTTGCTCAGTAATTCAGTTGTGTCCACCTCTTTGTGACCCCATGAACCAAAGCATGCCAGTCTTTTCTATCCTCCACCATCTCTCAGTTTGTCTAAGTTCTTGTTTGTTGTTTGTATGACACTATCTATCCATCTCATCCTTTGCCATTCCCTTTTCTTTTTGTATTCAATCTTTCCTAACATTGAGGTTTTTCCCAATGAGTCCTATCTTTTTATTATGTGGAGAACATATTTAAGCTTTAGATTAGTATTTAACCTTCCAGTGAATAGCCTGAATTAATTTAAGTATTGCCTTGTTTTGATCTTGCTGTCTAAGGGACTCTCAAAACTTCTCCAGCACCATGATTCCAAAACTTTGATTCTGTGGTGCTCAGCTTTCCTCATAGTCCAAGTTTCACAGCCATTCATTACTACTGCAAAAACACATAGCTTTAACTATACAGACTTTTGTCAACAAAGTGAGGTCTTTACTTTTCAGTGTGTTGTCCAAATTTGCATAGTTTTCCTTCCAAGTCACAAATGTCTCTTAATTTCATGTTTAAGTCTCCATCTGCAGTTATCTTTGAACCCAAGAATGTAAAATATAATATTGGTTTCTATTTTAATCTAATACAAAGATTGGGGTCAATGAAAGTTTTGAGAAGAGAGTTTACTGTTCTCACCTTTGCATAAGAAAAATTTCTTGGTAACTGAAAAGGAGAGAAGGTAAGATTGGAGGAAGGTAAACCAGCAATTATAACAGCCCACATAAAAAGTGTTGGGGTCTGAATGATTCACTTGATTAGTCACTAGACTGACAACTAGGGCTGCTATAATGTCTAAAGTTTGAAAATAATAGAAGAAGTGAAATTGTGATTTCAATGGAAAAGGAACTCTTGGTATAAGAAATTCCCTCTAAAAATGCGGGTCAGCGAGTTCACTGCAGCATGTATTCTCAGAGAATTTCATAAAGCACTGAGAGACTGAGTGGTCCAGGTTTCCATAACAAGCATGTGTCAGAGAATGGATCTGATCCTAGGTCTTCCTGGTTTCAAGGCCAGTTCTCTGGCTACTCTGCCACATTGCTCTAGGAGAGAAAAATACCATTTTCTGGCAGCTGGCACAGTGCCTCGCATATATGTGCATAACAATTATCCGATGAACTGAATTGTCTTTAGATCTATAAAATATTGGAGAGATTATGCATTCTAATGCTTTCATTGCACAGATGGGAGGTCCCAGTTAAGAAAAGAGATTTAGCTAACATCATACAGATCATTAGTAGCAATGCCAGGACTAGAACTAAAATGGAATTGATTCTAGTCCAGCTTACTATTCAACCTCACACTACTCATGTCTTGGAATTTTGCAGCAACCAAAATCTGAATAAAGCTGGCTAAAAGCCCATGATATCTTTTTAAATTCTGCTTGAAAAAAATAGAAGCTTCTTATTTTCTAATTATCAGTTGAATCTCTGATCGGTTAGGTAGTATACATAAGAAACAGGGCTAAAAGAATGAAGGGTCGAGATTGAACGTTTTTACTTTTCACAGACTAATTACACAGAATATCTAGAAAGTTAAAAACAAAAACAAAAAAGCAAAGGAAATTGCTGCCATAATGGTACATGAAGTTTCCCCCCAATATTTTTCACCTCAATGGTTAAATGGTAGAACACATTGTTATTATGACATACTGTTAGCAATTGTATGGAACATCTCATTCCATCTCAAAACATCTTTCTCACATTGTATAAACAGGAGTTCAGAATTATCCTCCCAATGACTTAGAATTTGGTACCTAAGTGCTATACAATGACACCAAAATTACATATGCCACAGATGGTTAGAAGTTCCTAACAACACTTGGAATAATTTCCATATACCCATGAAGGCTAATGATAATGTTGTGTTTTGAAAGACAGAACAATAGCATGCAATTACCCTGTCATTACATAATATTTGCCATTTTCCATGATTACTTATCATGCAATTTTGCGTAGCTCAATTGTGATGCAAAGGTCGTGAACCTCCACACTCTCTCCCACACTGTTTGCCCTGAAGCTATGACTTAGATGTATTATAGCTGCACCATAATTTACCCTGATTGTTCCCAGTTTCTAAAACAATCAGGATGATTAAAATTGACATCGATTGACCTGGGATTTTGCATTCTGTGTCTTGAAGTGTGTATTTTTTCCCCCAAAGTAAGCTTCAGCAAACAATATTCATGTTGTCTCTGGCGGGGCCTTTGATTTTGCTAGTGTCTCCATCCCCTCAGACACTAGGTAGATGTAAGTGCTCATTCCTATACATGGATGTTTTTTTCCTTTGTGGTTATGTGTAGGGCTTAATTACAAAGCTGCATAAATTCATATGCCATTTGTAACATTAATAGTAACTTGTCAGTGTG
The DNA here is from genome assembly GCA_028646595.1 of Phalanger gymnotis. NCBI lineage: Eukaryota > Metazoa > Chordata > Mammalia > Diprotodontia > Phalangeridae > Phalanger > Phalanger gymnotis. The sequence continues at coordinate 384,233,240 of CM053623.1, forward strand.
ATTTGTTCTGCCAGTTTCTGAGCTAGAGAACACTGGAAGAAGAAATTCACAAGCTAATGGCCTGCCCTTTTCTGACAGCACACCAGACTTTCACACTATTAACTAACACTTTGCCTCCCTCATTCAACTACTGAACTGTTGACAAGAGCACTTTAGCAAGTATGAACAGCAGAAAATATCAAGGAAATAAAAACCTAGCTCCTAAGGAAGACAAAGAGGAAGCTCAAAATAAATTTTTTTTAAAATAAGGTAAACAAAAGCTGGAGAATGGGTATTATTATACATCGATATTTTTGCTTTGCTTTCCTGGCACACTAATAGGGTACATTTTTGAAAATGGAGTTTTTTAAATAGATTAATTTTTAAGCAAATAAAATTGAATGATATCTATTTTTTACTAAAAAAAATCACATTAAAAATTCTGAAGACTCTCCCTCATTAATTCTGAATGACCAAGACTTTACAATTACTCATTGGAATTACCTGGAATTATTTTCAATGAGAATATTGATTCTTCTGCTACATCAAGGAGAGTTTTTCCTCCTCCATAAACATTAAAGGTACTTTTAGCAATTTCTTCTGCACCATTCACAGAAATGGGATGACGTCCTAAGTGTACCCGTGTGCATTAGTGAGAGTTCTATTTTAGAACACAGTAGACAATTCACTCATCTTATTTCAGAGCCTCTGCTCAGAGCCAGAGACCATTCACCATCTAGTGCCAATTGTTCTCAACTTTGCCCAGTATTGCATAGCTGACATTCGATTTTGCAAAATCTATATTGCCCTGAAATGTGTGGAAGTGAAATCTATTGGTACCCAACTCTTGGTAGGAGTATCAACTTGGAGGGAGAGAGAGAACAGGGATATCTGATGTGTCACCGCAAATAGCAAGGACAGTTTGGTGAATTCTATTTCAACAGAAATGATGCAGAACTAGAATATAAGGAATCCATAAAGCTGATTGCTGCTTTAGTTTGGCAGCTAATACATGGCTTTTAGCATGATCATTCTAATTCAAAATCCTCTCCACACATATTTCGTTATTGTTGTCGTAAAATGTGCTGAGGGAAAATAAGAATAAAATGGAAACTAAAAATTTGAGTCAACATGCAACCGTAATTTATAAACCTAGTGCATCCTAATTCCTTTGTAATCATGTAAACATGTATTTGAGACTATTGGCAACTAGACCCTAGAGGTAAAATGGGAAGATGATACAAAATTAACTTCCTCTGATAGTGCATATCCACATCCTGCTGAAGTCATTGAAAATCCCTTGCTATATTTGTGAAAGCTAGGCCAGCTTGCCCAGAGTTAATTTTGCAGTGTTTTTTTTTTTCTCTCAGGGATGACCATATATATGACATGTGCTCCATTCTGAAGTAGTAACTTTGCTTTGTTAGAAGATATTGTTAGAAGATCCTTGGAAGTTATAGTTATAATGTAATATTTATCATTTAGATGTATATTTTATTACTAATGCTTATATTTAAAAATATAAAGATAACTTTATACACTAAAGTAGTCAGCTTCCACTAAAGTCCTACTCTGATGCCTCATCTTGGCATGCAGAAGACTCTGGCTCCTCAGAACCTATGCCAGCAGAAGCCCAGCTCTGACAGGCTGTGCCAGGTTGAAAAGGCTTTGAGGCAGGTATTTGCCAAACAATATCTGTGTATTTTGTCTTGTAGGTTGTAACCCAAGTTCTAATCTTGCTAGGTTCAGTGAAGTTCATTGCCAAATGGCTGCTAACAAAATAATAAATATTTTAACCACAGTATCTCTTTATTCTTCACTGGATTCTGAAGGTCTTATATGTATTGGCGAATGGATCAAGGAGGTAAAAACAGTGATAACTGAAATAATGAAAAAAGGTTATTTTTATTAGCAGGTAGGAGGTTGGGAAAACCTGAACAAATACGTTCTTGGGAATCCATAAGACCCTCACAGTGTAATTTTTGTCATGTGCTCTCAAGAGATGCTTCATATTCGGTGTGGGATAGGGTATGTGGTGGGGTGGTGGTGGGGAGGTACTCTGACAATAAATGTGTCCGTGTGATCCGTGTGTGTATGTGTGTGTGTGTGTGTGTGTGTGTGTGTGTGCACATTTGTGTGTATGTATACACGCATGCAGTGGAAACTCCCTTAATTGATTCAGATGACAGCCCTGTTAGTCACTTGAAATTTTAGAGAGCTGTCTGCTACTGCTTCCCTTCAGGCAACATTCCCAGACCTCTCTGATAGGGGGAAAACCATCTCTATCTGCTAGTCACCAGGAATCGTGACTTTCTCTCTGAGTCCTTCATTGCTCAGTGTTGTTTTGCCTTATTTTTTTCTAGGACCCAGGCCCCGTAGCTATTTTCCTACTGGAAACATGCTTCCCCCTTTTCTCTTTTCCCCTTCCCACCTTCTCCCCTGCCCCCAAATTTATGTGTTGTCTTTCACCATTAGAACAGAAGCTCCTTGAGGGCAAGAATTATTTTGCTTGCTTGTATTTGTATCCCCAGAGATTATCCCAGTGCCTCCCAAATACTAAGTGCTTAACCAGTTACATCCTTCCAAATCCATTTCTTTCTTTTCTTTCTTTCATCATCTAAAAGGTTAAGTGATTTGTTCATGGCATCGTAAAGCTCTTATACAACAGAAGCTGGAATAAATCCAGATCTTCCTAACTCCAAGGCAGGATCTTTATCTACCACAGCTAGGTGGCTCTATGAAGAGAAGACTGCACTGGTAATTAGGAAGAAATGAGTTCAAATCCAGTACCAAGTGCATACTAGCTGTGTGACTGAGGGCAATTCATTTAACCTCTCTGTGCCTCAAGTTACTCAACTGGAAAATGGGGACAATAATAATACCCACTTCCAAGAACTGTTATGAGAATCATTTGAGATAACATTTGTATTACATTTAGCATAGTGTGCTTACCACTGAGTAGGCTTTTAACAAATAATTGTTCCTTTCCCCTTCTCCCTTCCACCCCTCATTAACATGTTTTAGTTAAAAAATATAATTAGGTTCTTAAGTTCTGAGAAGCAAACTAGATATAATTGTAATAAAAAGGAAATAAAATTAGGCTTAAGCCCTATAATTATTAATAATACAAACTTCATTAATGACTATTAATAATGTAAACCTCATCAGAAATTCTAAATATGAAGACACATACGTTTCAGCGTCAATTCATATCCATCCACAACTTAAGCAGATAAAGAAATAATTATGAATGGGGAAAGCACAAAAGGAAAGGGATATTCTAAAACTTCACTTAAAGTTTTCTTTGGGAAGCTAGGTGGTACAGTAGATAGAGCACCAGGAAGACCTGAGTTCATATTTATCCTCAGACACTTACAAGTTACTTGAACCTACTTGCCTCAGTTTTCCTTATATGTAAAATGAACCAGAGTGCCAAGAAAACCCTAACTGGGGTCACAAATTGTTGGACACAACTGAAACAACTGAACAACAACAACAACAACAAAATTTTCTTTGTGGGGCAGTGACATTCAGAATCAGGGGAAATGCTGTTCTAGAAATGGCTACTTTTCTGATTTGTCTCAATTAAATGACTTTGAAATGAATATATGTTATTAAACTTGGCTGTTTGCCTGCTGATGAAAACAATCCATTCCTTAAGATTTTCTCATTGCCCTCTCATGACATTTTTCTTTTGCTTTGCGATCCTGTGTCCACATTTATCATGTTAGGCAGTGTTCCTCACTTAATTTTTAAAGGTGTTGACACAAAGCCACTAAATTAGAAATCAAAGAATTATAGATGACACCAAGCAATTTAAAATCTTTCTCTAGCTTCATCATGTACTCTTGAGAAAGTAAGATTGAACATGCAGAAAACCAATTAAAGTCTCTAGTCTTATTTATAAAGAACTTACGTGGGGTAGTCTATTTCAGGCAGAAAAACCCCAGAAAACCACATATCCTTCTTTGAATAGTGAAAATCAAAGCAACAAATAGAACCTAGAACATTTATTAGCTGTAAGACCCTGGGCAAGTCACTTAAACGTGTTTGCCTCAGTTTCTCATCTGTAAAATGAGCTAGAGACAAAAATGGCAAAACACTTCTTTATCTTTGTCAAGAAACCCCAATGATGTCACAGAGGTAGACATGATGGAAAAAGACTGAAACAACAACATATATACATATAGACACATATATTTTACACATATAAATACATGTACACAAGTATAGGGTATATATTTGTTATTTATTTTGCATGCAATTTGTATTTACTTTCCTGTGAACTTATTTACTTATCTTGTACTCTCTATCCCTCCCTTAAATAGAAAGCAACCTCCTTGAGGGCAGTGTTATTTTTTTAAATTTGTCTTTGTATCTGCAGTGCTTATGTTCACCACATAAGTAGGTGTGTAATAAATGTTTGTTGACTATGCAAAACAAATATAGCTAAAGATTTATTTAATAATTCAGTAGGCAATTTCTGAGACTCTTAGAGCTCCCCTGAGACAGCATCAAAAACACATAATATTAGGGTATGGATAAACACAAAATGCCCAGAAACTTTCCATAAAACCCATTTTAGTGTATATAATTTTTAAAAATGAGTAAATTAATTCTGCTAATTGTTATTCCATACGTAGTGGAATGGAAAAGTCATCACAGATTTGTTTACTTATATTTGTCACCTAGCAAAACAGCAATTACTCAGAAAACACAAGGCAACAGATCTCTAATGTCAATGAATGCCTAATACCTTCAGGAGTTCCATGATGAAAATTCCCACCTAGTAATATTTAATATCTAAAAGTTTTAGGACTTGGCAGACCTTTTTTTTTAAAGTATAAAACAATTCAGAATATGATTAATACTATTTAACAAATATTATATTAACTGATTTTTAGAAATCAATAAGAATTTCTTTACATTGGTGTTTCTATTTATGAGAAGTATTCTATAATCCTCAGTCTCACATTGAGTTACATTATAAATAATTTCCTAATTATTTGTTATTAAGTTTGTTTCTTCCATGTGTTATATTGATTAACTTTATCATTCTTCACAAACAAGGGGATTTTGAATGATTTATAAATTATTTCAGTCCTGCTTACTGTCAAAGTTGAGATTTGTAATTAGGTGAAATTAACGGTTTTCTACTTAGTGGAAAATTTAGTAAAAACTGTTTACTGAACTGTTATTGTCTTCCCACAGCTTGTTAAAAGCATTTAAAATAAATTCTTGACTTAGTTAATTTTTCAATTCAGTAAAAATTGAATGAATGATGCAATCAGGACACTAACACAGAGATAATGGATAGAAAGGGAAAATTATGATTATGTTAATGTTTTCCTGCTGATGGCCATTTCATGTTTACTTTGGTTTTAACAAGTTGATTTTTCTACATCACTACTTTGAGGTCTTTTGCCTTTTGCTAGGGAGGAAAATGCTTTACTTGGTCAGAAATGATGTCACATTGATTTTCCTTTGCTACATCCTCTACTAATTAAGTGTGTGAGAAGCCTTGATTCTTTCTGTTTCTGCAGTTCTGTTCTATTGAGAAAGTTATATAAGTCCTAAAGTTACCTAAAGTGTTTTGGACAATTACATAATGGATATTTAACTCTAAATTATCTGAAGGTAGATAATTTGTAAAGGTAGCATGTAAGGACACAGGTACATAATGGACCATCCTTGGATTCAGGCACAAATATATGTAAAATGTATTGGGTATTCATGGAGGATTAGCACCTCTGGTGTGAGGGTTTGCTGAGCCCTTTTCAGGGCTGCTCAGCCACCTTTTGTATCACCCAACTCTCACTTGTGGCTCCAAGAAGCTATAGCATTTGCAGCCGCCACATCCTGGTAAAACTGTCTGGACAGATGGGCTAAACCAAGGCCTTCAAACCAGTTTGTGACTTAGGGGGATGTCTACCCCAAGCATGTGAAAACTTCCCTTAATGGAATGAGTGGATAAGAATAATTTGTTGCAATGGCCATGAAGGCTGCTGAAGCAGATGCTGGTGAGCACTTAAGACATTGATGTCATCAGACATTGAAGATGCCAAGGTCATACACTACATCCCAAGCTATCAGCAATCATGTTAACTTTTGTCTTGCCACTGGACTTGGATGACTCTGGAAAAGAGAATAAGGCTGATGTTTGTGCAATTCTTTCTCACAAATTCAGTTCATGTACAAGTCAACACATCACCCCATGATGTCATTCATTCTCTTCAAAAACAAAGACTGAATGAATGAATGATATGCAAAATAGGTGACCAAAGGCAAGGCATTCAGTGTTTAAGGCAGCTATCTAAAGGCTATAATTAGTAGATCAAGGGTCACTCTGTGCAAGATTTTCCTATAGAGAGAAAATTGTAGGTACAAAGAGTAACAATGACAATGATAACTCTAACAACTGCAACAATATTAATCTGTACCACAATCTTGTACTTCCAGATTCTTATTAGAATATGTCAAAAGATTAGGAACCATACTTTCCTATTAACTATTAATCATTCCTCTTTACCCTTTCATATAGTCTACACCCAATAGGAAGACTTTTAAAACAAAGTATTTTGTTACCTCACAGACTTCAGTGGAAGGATGACAAAGCTTGAGGCCAACCAGTTTAGGTGACACTGTTCTTGCTCAGTACATCTGAAAAATGAAGATTTCTGAAAGCAGACAAGATAAATTCTGTATTGCTTTCTAGCTCTTTATGAATTAGGACTTCTCAGTTGTTTTCTTTTTTATTGCTACAGCATTATATTTTCCTGAATAACAATGTAATAGTCCAGGTACATTCAAAAGACAAATAGTAGTAACTTTTAAATTATCTAATTCTCTTATGAGTACAGGAAATAAATAAACCACACGGTCATTCACTATGCAATTATTGTTTATTTTCCCTTGAACAAATGAAATATATAGTCTCATATAAAAATAATTGATATTCCATGGTTATATCTGCAAATGATACAACTATTACTGGGGATGAGGATTAGACCTGTAACTTCACTGATATCCGTAATTCCTGGAGGAGTAAACTTCTTCCAATGCAGGTTTACATGTTCTCTGCAACATGTGATGTTTGAGTGTGGCTGAGAAATCATTGAAAGAGTCAATGGACTTGCCTAGGGTCTCAAAGCCAGTGTGTTTCAGAGGTGAGACCTGATTCCAAGTCTTCCTGGATCTGAAGCCAGTTCTCTACTGACTATATTACATAACCTCTCAGCAGTTGTGAATATTACTGTTTTCTCCACGTTCAAACAACTCCTTTTTGAGTAGAAGGGGGCAAAGCTCTAGCTTATACTGACATTCCTTGAAAATGATGCTTTGCACATTTATGAGCTTTTCCTTATTTTACTTTTGCTATAAACAAACAATCATTTTCTGAAAGCCGGAAGAGAAATACTGGGTAGTGAGTGAAATTATAACTTCATTTTATTAGAATTACATAATTATTAAGTAGCATTTATATTTCTGTAGTAGGAAGGCCGAATTTATGATCTCAAACATAATCATGTATATGTT
>CM053623.1:384241254-384258371 GCA_028646595.1 Phalanger gymnotis
GGCTCGCTCCACCTGGCTCCTGGTCTGGTTGGTCTGCGCTGCCCAAGCTGGGCTCTGCTCCACTCTGCTCCCGGCTTTGTGCAGGATAGACCTTACCCTGAGACCATCCAAGCTGTCCTGGGCTGGAGCCCTGCTTCCCTGTGCTATTTTGTGGGTTCTGCAGTTCTAGAATTGGTTCAGAGCCATTTTTATAGGTTTTTGGAGGGACTTGGCAGGGAGCTCATGCAAGTCCCTGCTTTCCAGTGGCCACCTTGGCTCTGCCCCTATTTCAAGCCTTTCTTTCCAGATGCTTGAATTATTTTCCCTTTGATGTGGGTGGTTTGGAATTTTGGCCATAATGTTCCTGGGAGTTTTTATTTTGGAATCTCTTTCAGGAGGTAATTGATAGATTTTAAAAAAATTTCTATTTGGGGGCAGCTTGGTGGCACAGTGAATAGAGCACCAGCACTGGAGTCGGGAGGACCTGAGTACAAATCCGACCTCAGACACTTGATATATGTGCTAGCTGTGTGACCTTGCTTATTATTGCTTAACCATATTTGCCCTGCCCCCCAAAATATTTCTATTTGACCCACTGCTTCTAGAATATTGGGTGCATTTCCCTGATAATAGCTAGAAATAAGATTCTTAGGCTCTTTCTTTGATCATGGCTTTCACGTAGTCCAATAATTCTGAAATTGTCTTTCCTCTATTTTAGGGCAGTTGTTTTTTCCTGTGAGATAGTGTACATTTTATTCTATTTCTTTTTCATTCTTTTGACTTTGTTGTATTGTTTTCGATATCTCATGGAGTCATTTGCTTCTATTTACTGAATTCTACTTTTAAGGAATACTTTTCTTCAGTGAGATTCTATAGCTCTTTTATCCATTTGGCCAATTCTTCTTTACAAGGTATTATTTTCATCTGTGAAGTTTTGTACCTCTTTTTTCATTTGGCCAATGTTATTTTTTACAGTGTTATTTTCTTCAACATTTTTGTGCCTCTTTTAACAAGCTGTGAATTTTCTTTATAGTTTTCTTTTATCTCTCTCATTTATTTTCTCTTTCACTCTTATTTGATTTTTAAAGTTGTGGGAGCGAATGAGTTTGTCAAGAGAGGAAGAGCATAGATAGAAAAGAAGCCCAAAAATGTCTTTGGGAATATGTACATTTTAAAGGATTGGTTGAGAAGAGTAACAGGACCCAACAAAGGATCAGCGATTCAAAAAGCATTTATTTTGCATCTAGTAATCAATAGATATCCCTTTCCTCAAGGAGCTTAGACTCTAGCTAGAGGAGACAATATGTATAAATATAAATATAAAAGCTATCTACAAGCTTCTAAGGATGAGTCCACTAGTTCCCTGAAGGTATGGAACTTATTATTAGAACTATTCATAATTACATCAAGAGGGGGCAAGATTCTGGGACCAAAGGAAGTTTGGGTCACAGAGGTCAGAAGAGAATAAAGTATTGGAGGCATGGAAGCCCTAGATGCAGAGATCTGAAAGTAGGGCAGAGTCTGCTCAGTGGAATAGAAAACATTTAGGCTCTTTCTAGGGTGACCAGAGATATTGTCCATGACAGGAAGGGAGAACTGCACTGACTCCATTTAAGGACTTCAAAGTGTTGGAAGCTGTTCTTTGCTGGGGAACATATTGAACAGGGGAATGACTTCTTTTCCTTTCCATCCATGCTTCAAAAGAAGTGTCATATTTTGCTCTTCACTGCTATTGCTATTTTGTGAGGTTCACTCATTTTTAATATACATATAAATGTATATATACATATATGTGCATATCTAGTGTGTGTATGTATGTATAATATGTGTGTGTACAAATAATTTGTTACCATTGTCTCTAGGCATGTTGTTTGAGTTCAGAATTTGAATAGGGAGATAGCCTTGAGAGGTTTTTTATTTCACAGACAATCTAAATTAGGTCCTTGATTGAACTGCCCTGGAGACTATCAATTCACAATTAAGTTTTACAAATCATCCTATAACTCCGAACTTGGGGCTCGCTTAAATTTCCCATGGGAGAATGAGCCATGTGAAAATAGTGTGATTGGGGCAGCTATGTGGTACAGTGAGTAAAGCACCGGCCCTGGAGGCAGGAGTACCTGAGTTCAAATCTGGCCTCAGATACTTGACACATTTATTAGCCATGTGACCTTGGGCAAGTCACTTAACCCCAATTGCCCTGCCTTCTCCCCTGCAAAAAAAGTGTGACTGATGGCATGAATGTAGGTCCCTGAAGCTAAATTCCATTGCTCTAATCCAAGGGAAGGAAAAGTGAGGGGAGTGCAGACCCCAGTACTCCCTGGGACACCTGTTGTTACATAAGTATATACAAAAATGATAAAAGGTAAACTTGGTGGGAAGCCACTACAAGCTGGGGTATTGGCAAGTGGTTAGCAAATACCACATTTAGACTGTGACCCTTTGCATCTGGAAGGAGGCAGAATATGAAGGGTTCATGGGTAACTCAGAGCGCTATAGAATTTCTTTCACCTAAAGTAAGGGAGGTCATAAAAACAGAACTATTTATATTGTGCTTTAAGACTTACCAAATGCTGCACATACATTAACTCTTTTCAGTCTTGTAAAAACTATGGAAAATACTGACATGTTCTACTTACTGTCTGTTATTCTACAACAATTCACGATAATACAATATATATGAAGCATTTTTCAAACCTTAAAGTGATGTATAATTGCTAGTATTCTTGTCACTGCCAATCTATCTGTGCCTCTTTCTGCACATACTTTTGGGGAACAGAGTGTTCCCAAGACCCTCCATGGAAATCCACCGCCACAATATAGTATAGGATTTTGTCACATTTATGGTAACACAGAGTTACATTTTACTCTGGGGACAGAATGATACAGAAGGAAAGCAATTCTGTTGTTAAATGGCTATGCAAACCAAAAGAAGTCACTTTACCTATCTAGGCTTCAGTTTCTTCCCCTGTGAAATGAGTGTTGGACTGTCTCTGAAGTTATCAAAGTGTGGTCAACAAAACCCCAGTGACCTTTTGAGTATGGGTCAAAAATATTTTTATAATTATACTGAGATGTTTTAATTTCTAATTTGGTAAATATCAATAGATACAATCCACTCCAAAAAAAGCTCTTTGGAGTATCTTCAATAATTTTTAAGAATATGAAAGGGTCTTAAAGCCAAAAAATTCAAGAACTGCTAAACTAGATGACTTCTAAGGTTGCTTAAAGGTCAAAATTTACGTGATTTAATCTTTAATGTCAGCTCCCGTAAATATATTTTTGGTATAGCTACCTATTTTGTTCCTTTAACAATATCAAGAGATTGCCACTTTAAGGTTATCCCCAGACATGTTTCCAGCCCAATCCCTACAGCCATCACTGAAGGGAGAAATCATCTTTGAAAAGTGGTCTACTTTCCTCATCACCACCAGCAACAATTTCTAACTAAATACCATGAATAAGAAGACAGACATAAGAAGACTAGGAGTAGTAGTATCCCTCTGCTAGCTCTGGTCTTACTCCTAGCCCTGACTTTACAATAATCCTTAGAATAAATTCATCTTAAAAATGAGCCAACCATTCCCATCAACTACCAACCAACTGCCATTTACAATGCTAGCAAATCAGCCTACCTGAAGTGATGGGGCAATGTGAAGGAGGGACAAAAAGCAATATGTACTGACAAGTGAAACATCACTGTTACCTTGACTACCTCACCTGCTTCCAGCCCAAAGCCCATAGCCATCACCCTGCAAATCAAATCCCAAGAAGATGCAGCCTGGCACCTGCTCCTGCAGCTGCTATAGCCACATATACTGAAGGTGCAGAAAAGAACATTCTTGTCACCAAAGTCCTTGGCACTGTCAAATATGATTTTACCAATGGGAATGACATTAAAAAAGTAACATCACCATCTGCTATTCTGGTGTACCTTAAGGATCACGGAATCTATCCATCTGACTTGTAACTAAAACTTCAATATGTATTTTCTCCTCCATTAGAACGTAATTTCCTTGAGATCAGAGACCCTCTTATTCTCCTATTTGTATCCCCAACACTTAACACAGTACTTTTGCACATTAGCAAATGATGACCATGGGCTTCCTACATTTATTCAATTATTCATTTGTTTATATATTCATTAAATATATATGTATATATGTGTATACATGTGTGTGTATATATGTGTGTATATATATGTATATATACACACATATATATACATATGTATACATGTGTATATATACATATGTGTGTGTGGACAAAACTATGCAAAGAGCCAAGATTTGGATAAAAGTATGAAGTGAACAGGGGTTGGGAAAAGTAAAGAGAAAGACACTTTTCCGGTCTTTCAGATAATATTCTGCTCCAGCGGTTACCGGGGACATTTTGCCCGGCATATTCATACAATTCTATTTAGGCTTTCTTGTTCTAATTGAAAGTATGTGGAATGATGGCCAAGGCTGACTTCAAATCACAATGCAGAGCAGATTTATTCATCCCTTTTGCTAGCAAGCTTCTTCACTTTTGTGAATTTCAATTAATCTAGGTAAATTATTATCACAAAAGATAACTAGCCTTCTTCTAGAGGTGCAGATGTATCTTTTTCATGGATTCTTTTAAAAATAATAAATAATTTAACATCTTGAAGTGGCAATCTCTTGATGTAGTTAAAGAAACAAAAAAGATAACTATAGCAAAAATATATTTATGGGATTCAAAATGAGCAATAAAAATTAATAATCTAAATTTTGAGCCTTAAGCAACCTTAGAGGTTGCTTATCATACATATGATATATAATATTATTTATAACGTATAATATATAATATCATATATCATATCATATATCATATCATATCATATCATGTCATGTCATATCATATCATATTTCACATGCCTAATGAAAGTTTATTGGCTGACTGCTCAAGGAGGATTTATGTCCTTACGTAGTTTACCATAGGATAGCTCTTACCTTCTAGTACTATGGGATCGTGGAACACAAATTTCTACATAAGTTACTTCTCATGCCCTGTGGCCTTTATTTATCTAACCAGTGGCTGGAACCTTTTATGGTCCCATTTTTAATTTTCACTTTCTTTCCATGCCTCAATCTGTTTACTTCACTGTATTTTCTTTCATATTTTGGTCAGTGTATAATTATATTTAGGCTGTCTAGTTCTAATTGAATGTGTGTGGAGTGATGGCCAAGGCTGACTTCAAGCCACAATGCAGAGCAGACTCAGTTGTTCCTTGTGTTCTCTATCTATCCTTTCTCATCCTTTCTTTACTCTTTACCATCAATAACAGGTCTTAGTAATACATGTGCATGTGTCTGCTTTCAGATAAATCTACTTTTTTAAAAAAAGGCTTTCTGTAAAGTCCAGTGCATAATCCTAAAAAAATAAACAACAAATTTTGAAATTCCACACAGCATAATGCATGAGTTTGACTAGATATCTGAGGGCAGGGAGTCTTTCCCTAGTTCCTCAAATCATAACATGTCTGTGACATAGGTTGATAAATCTGCTTTGGGCTATGCTTTTGTCAGAGACAGAAATCAGTGCCTGAACCCCCCCATCTCCATTTAGATTTGTCTCTCTCTTATTCAATCTGATTTAATTATATGTACCAACTTATCTATGCCTTTTTATGGCACATATTACCATAGTACCCAGACATTGTAACAAAAAAATACATTAGAACAGAAAAAAATAACAGTAGTCAATGTAGTAAAAGAAGATTTTTTTAAACCTTAGATGATTTCTTAGATAATTATTGAGAATAAAAGAAAAAATAATCTCTTATAAACGTATTATGTGTGAATGACATGCTCCACACCCATTAATTTCCTGCTCTTTTATAATTTTTTAAAAATCTTATACTCATTTCATTACTTCCATTCATCCCTCTTGCTATCAAGCTCCTTCACATTTTAAGTGAATGTCAATTAATCTAGGTAAATTATTATCACAAAAGAAAACTAGCCTTCTTCCAGAGGTGCAGACGTATCCTTTTCATGTATTCTTTTAAAAATATTAAATAATTTAACATATATAGATCTATGGCCAGGCTTCATCCAATCAGTTATTAAAATCTGTAATTTTGTTTTCCCTTCTCTCCCTCATGTCTGTTTTTCCAGTCCTTCTGCAATGGACAGTAGCTCAGGCCTGTATAATTGGTCTAATTACAGGTGTGGGGAACCTGTGGCCTTGAGGCCGGATGTGGCCCTGTAGGTCCTCAAGTGCAGCCCTTTGACTGAATCCAAACTTCACAGAACAAATCCCCTTAATAAAAGGATTTTTTTCTGTAAAAGTTGGACTCAGTCAAAAGGTTTCTCCCAAAGACCTAGAAAGCCACAGCTTCCCCACTCCTGTATAGCAGTAGCTTCTGAATCACCTCTCTGTCTGGAATTCTTTCATTTCCAATAGATCCAATATAATCTCACTAGAGTAGTCATTCTAAAATACTGCTTTTATGATACTCCCATGGTCAAAAATCATCAATAGCTCCCTGCTACTACTGGCAGCCTACAGACCTGATATTAACATATTCATGAGGAAATTTGTTAATATTTCATTGAATTAAGTGTTTGGATGATGTGGCTTTGGGATAAAATCTACCTGCAAGTGACAAATAGATCACCTTTTAAAAAATCAATTCACTTTCTCCCGTAAGAGGCAGAATACAATGTTCCAAAAACTTTACTTGACTAAACTGGATTAAGTCTGAAATATGAGGAGAGAGCATAAGTTCATGCAAACTCATTAAAGAAAAGCTAGAGAGAAGCAAGGATGAACAAAGGAGAACCACATACTGGTAGCATGAATACGGTGCTGGGCCTGTAATTAGGAAGTCCTGAGTTTAACACTCAAATACTTATTAGTAGTGTAATCTTAGGCAGATTCCTTAATCTCTGTTTGCTTCACTTTTGTCATCTGTAAAATGAGGATAATAATACCAAATACCTCTAAGTGTTGTTGTGAAAATCAAAAGGGTTATCTGTAAAATGCTTAGCACAATGCCTGGCACATAGTAGGTGCTTGATTCCTTCCTATTCCACATCACCTATCTTTAGTCATGGAGCAACAACAAATGAGGTCATTACTTTGGAACCATAAGAACTGTGTGCTTGGGTAGGCCAGCAGTGGTGGGCAGGAAGCTGACAATGAGCAGAACTACTGGCATGCCAAAGGAGAGAGGCCCTTACTCCTTTATGCAAACTCTTATTTTTTTCATTTTCAACTAGCCCCATACATACTCTGTATTTTCCAACTTAGGAGAGATTCAATCGGGGCAAAAAGAGGGCCTGGTTGAGAGCTATAAGAAAGTTGAGGGAGAGATCATTTTCATTTGAGGATAGATGAAGGCCCAGCGACAGGAGCTATTATACTGTTCTGTATCCCTCACAACATATCACAATTTTGACACATACGAGAACCAAAAATTTTTTTCAGTTACATGAATGACATTGCAATGAAATAGAACAAAATGTTTAGGGATAAAAATATATTTGTCTTACTGCAGGACTTGCTCTTATTTTCTATTCTGCCTAGTAGTTTGCATTCCAATGGGAATCTTATTTTTAACTATTTTTTAAAAATTAATTTTTGAACACTTTTTTTTTTAAAACTTTGAGTTCCAAGTCATCTCCCTGACTGTGGCCCTTTCTGCTCTTTGAAAAGGGAAACAATTTGATCTCAATTATGCATGCAAAGTCATGCAAAACATATTTTCATATTAGTCATGTTGAAAAGAAAGCACAAACAAAATAAGACAATAAAAACAAAATGAAAAAGCACGCTTCACTCTGCATTCAGAGATCATGAGCTTCTCTCTGCAGGTAGATAGCATCTTTCATCATGGATCTTTTAGAATCATCTTGGATCATTAATTTCAGCAGAGTGGCCAAGTCTCTCAAAGTTGATGATCTTTACAATATTGCTATTACTGTGTACAATATTTTCCTCATTCTGACCACTTCACTTTGCATCAGGTCATATAAATCTTCCTAGGGCTTTTTTTAAACCATCCTGCTCATCATTTCTTATATCGCAATAATATTCCTGTTCAGCTACTGTCTAATCGATGGCCATTTCTGCAATTTCCGATTCTTTGTCACTACAAAAAAAGGCTGCTATAAATATTTTTGTACAAATAGGCCCTTTCCCTTTTCCTTTGACTTTTTTGGGATACAAATCTAGTAGTGATATTGTTGGGTCAAAGATATGCAGTTTTGTAGTCCTATGGGCATAGGTCCAAATTGTTCCCCAGAATGGTTGGTTGGTTTACAATTACGCCAGCAATGAATCAGTGTCCCAATTTTTCCCTATCTCCTCTGGTATTTGTCATTTTCCATTTGTGTCATCTCAGCCAATCTGATTGGTGCAAGGTAGTATCTCAGAGTTGTTTTAATTTTTGTTTCTCTAATCAATGATGATCTAGAACATTTTTATGTGGAAAGCAATAGTTTTGATTTCTTCTGAAAACTTGTTGTTCATATCCTTTGATTATGTATCAACTGGGAAATAGATCTTTTCCTAAATGTGCTTCAGTTCCCTATACATTTTAGAAATGAGGCCTTTATCAGAGAAACTATTTTCCCCAGTTTCATGTTTTCCTTTTAATTTTACCTGCATTTTTTGTATGTTCAAAAGCTTTTCAATTTCATGGAATCAAAATTATTTATTTTGTTTTCCATAATCCTTTTTCCTTTATTTGATCATAGACTCTTCCCTTACCCATTTTTTCATTGATTCCTTCGATATTCTTGACCTTTTGTTCTTCAATTTTGTTACAGTTTTTTCTTTGTCACTTTGATTGCTGTTACTGAATAAGTAAATTAACTTAGGCAAAATTTTCATTTTTTTTAATAATAGTTTGACCTACCCATGAGCAATTACTTTTTTTTCAATTGTTTAGTTCTGTTTTTATTTGTGTGAAAAGTGTTTTGTAATTGTATTCATAATAGTCCCTGGACTTATCTTTGCAGGTAGACTCCCAGGTGTTTTAAATTGTTTACAATTATTTTAAATTGAATTTCTCTTTATGTTTCTTATTGCTGTTTATGTGTTGTTGGTAATATACAGAAGTGCTGATGATTTATGTTAGTTTATTTTATGTCCTATAACTTTACTGAAGTTATTCATTGTTTCAACTTCTTTTTTTTTAATTGATTCTCTAAGGATTTCTAAGTATGATGTTATATCATCAGCAAAGAATGATAGATCTATTTCCTCATCGCCTATTTTTATTCTTTCAGTTTCTTTTATTTCTATAGCTAAAAATTCTAGTGCAATATTGAAAAATAGCATTTCTTTCATGACTTTATTAGCAAGACTTTAAATTGATCTCTCTTATACATAATGCTCGCTCTTGATCTTAGATACCACTTATCATTTTAAGAAAAGTTCCATTGCTTTCTATGCTTTCTAGTGTTTTTAATAGGAATAGGTGTTATATTTTGTCAAAGGTATTTTTATGATTGCTGTTTTCCTGCATCTAATGATGTAATCATATGATTTTTGTTTGTTTTTTGTTGGAGGTAATCTGAATTAAGTGATTTGCCCAGAGACACTCAGCTAGTAAATCTGTGAGGCTGGATTTGGATGCAGGTCCTTTTCATTCCACAGCTGGTGCTCTTTCCACTGCATCACCTAGCTGCTCCCAATCATGTAATTTTTCTTGTTTTTGTTGTTGTTATGGTCAATTGTGCTGAAAGTTTTCCTAATATGGTACCGGCTCTGCTTTCCTGGTATAAATCCCACCTAGTCACAGTACATGAACTTGGTGATATATTGCCATAATCTCCTTGCAAGTGCATTATTTATAATTTCTACATCAATATTCATTAAGAAAATTAGTCTAGGGGTGGAGCCAAGATGGTGGCTGGAAAGCAGGGACTAGCGTGAGCTCCCAGCCAAGACCCTCCACAAACCTATAAAAAATGGCTTTGAACCAATTCTACAACTGCAGAACCCACAGGGTAGCAGAGAGAAGCAGGGCTCTAGCCCAGGGCAGCCTGGATAGTCTGTGGATAAGGTCTATCCCACACAGAGCTGGGAGCGGAGGGGAGCAGAGCTGAGCAGAGCAGAGCCCTGCATGGGCAGTGCGGACCAACCAGACCAGGAGCCGGGCAGAGAGTGCCCTAGCACGCTATAGTCATTTGCTGTTGTAAATTGTATGCCTACTCTGTTCCATTGATCAACCTTTCTATTTCTGAATTGCTTGACTTCTTAGGGAGGGTGGGTGGGAAGGGAAGAGGGGAGAGAATTTTGGAACTCAAAGTTTTAAAAAATAGATGTTCAAAAACAAAAAAGTTTTTGCAGGCAACAAGAAAATAAGATACACAGGCAATGGGGCATAGAAATTTATCTTGCCCTACAAGAAAGGAAGGGAAAAGGGGATGGGAGAGTAGTGGGGTGACAGATGGGAGGGCAGACTGGGAAACAGGGCAACCAGAATATATGCCATCTTGGAGTGGGGGGAGGGTAGAAATAGGGAGAAAATTTGTAATTCAAACTCCTGTGAAAATCAATGCTGAAAACTAAATATATTAAATAAAATTTATAAAAAAATTAAAAAGATAATGCAAAAAGAGTATAAATTATCACTTAACTACCCCAGCATCAATCTATCAGTTTCAGCTCCCATGTCCCCCAGGACATACTTCAAAACCAAGGAGATGAAGTCAAGACTGGGAACGTAGAAGCATATTCTCCAGTGAGTCCTTCTTAAATGGAAGAGAGGAAAAGGGGAAAGAAACAATAAAAAAAAGAAAATTAGTCTATAGTTTACTTTCTTATTTTTTGCTCTCTCTTGTTTAGTATCAAATCCATATTTATGTTTTAAAAAATTTTGTAGGACTCTTACTTTACATATATTTTCCAAATAGTTTCTATAGTATTATAAGTAATTATTTGTTAAATGTTTGGTAGAATTCATTTGCAAATCCAACTGGTTATGAGGCTTTTTTCTTAGGGAGCTCATAAATGACTTGATTTCTTTTTTCTAAGACAGGTGATTTAAGTATTCTATTTCCTCTTCTGTTAATCTGGGCAATTTGTATTTTTTTTTCAGATAATAACTCCTAATAATTGGTTAATTTAATCATCATTTTGGTAGATTCATCCTTTTATTTTTGATAGTAGTAAATTGGTTTTCTTCATTTTTAATCAAATTAACCAATGATTTATTAATTTTATTGTGTTTTTTATTTTGATATTTTGGTGGGATTTCAAAGTTGTTCTTTTTCTAATTTTTTAGTCGCATGCCCAATTTATTAATCTGCTCTTTTTAATCTTTTATTGATGTTTAATTTGAGAAATATAAGTTTTCCCCTAAATCCTGGTTTGTCTGCATCCCACAAATTTTGGAATTTTGTCTCTATGTTGTCATTCTCTTTAATGGAATAATTGATTATCTCTATAACTTGTTCTTTGCCCCACTCCTTTTTTGAGATTGGATTATTTAGTTTCCAATTAATTTTTAATATATGCTCCCATAAACCTTTACTAAATGTAACTTTTAGTGCATTATGGTCTGAAAAGGGTGCATTTAATTTTTCTGCTTTTCTGTATTTGGTTACAATATTTTTATCTTTAATATAGTCAATTTATTTGTGAAAGTCCCACACACAGCTGAGAAAAAGATATACTCTTTTCTCTTCCCATTCAGTTTTTTCCAGGGGTCTATTTTACCTCACTTTTCTAAGATTCTATTCATCTCCTTGATTTCTTTATTTATTTTGTGGTTAGATTATCTAGATATGAGAGAGGGAAGTTAATGTCTCCCACTATCATAGTTTTACTGTCTATTTCCTGCTATAATTCACTTACTTTATTTTTTAAGAATTTCTTTGCCATACAGTGTGTTGCATATAGTTTCAATATTGCTATTATTTTATTGTTAATTGTTCCTTTTAGCAAGATGCAGTTTCTGTATTTATCCATTTCTTTTCTTTTCTTTCTTTCTTTCTTTTTTTCTTTTTCTTTCTTTCTTTTCTCTCTCTCTCTCTCTCTTTCTCTCTCCTTTTTACAGATTGAAGAAGACTTTTTATTTCTTTATTTTTCTTGAGTGTTTTTTTTAATGTTTAAAGTCTTTTAATTGTTAAATGCAAATAGAACTTTTTAAAAGGATCGGTAGAAACTAAAATGAAAATTGGTTTTACAGAGGAAATGTTTGAGTCCAGTGTGGTGCTGTTCCTTTCTTTTTTTCTCTCTCTCTTTGGATTCTCTCTGCTTTTTACTGATTTTTTAACATTAACTTATTTATTTTAGTTTTCAAGATTCATTTCCACAGGATTTCGAGTTACAAATTTTCTGCCCATCTCTATCCTCCCCCTCACCCCAAGATGGCATGTATTCTGATTTCCCCTTTCCCCAATCTGCCCTCCCTTCTACCACCCTACTCCCCACCCCCATACCCTTCTCTCTTTCTTTCTTGTATGACCAGATAGATTTCTATACACCATTGCCTGTATATGTTATTTCCCAATTGCATATAAAACAGTTTTCAACATTTGTTTTTAGGACTTTGAGTTCCAAATTCTCTCCCTTCTTCCCTCCCCACCCACCCTCCTTGATAAGGCAAGCAATTCAATACAGGGCACACATCTATCATTATGCAAAACACTTCCATAATAGTCGTGTTGTAAAAGATTAACTATATTTCCCTCCATCATATCCCATCTCCCATTTATTCAATTTTCTCTTTTGGTCCTGTCCCTTTTCAAAGGTGTTTGCTTTTAACTACCCCTTCCCCCTATTTACCCTTCCTTCTATCATTCAACACCCTTATCCCCTTCTCCTCTACTTTCCTGTAGAGTAAGATACTCAATTGAGTGTAGGTGTTATTCCCTCCAAAGCCATAGCTGATGAGAATAAGGTTCACTCATTCCCTTTCACCTACCCCTTCTTCCCTTCCATTATAACAATTTTTACTTGTCTCTTTTATGTGAGATACTCTACCCCCATTCTATCTCTCCCTTTCTCCTCTCAATGTATTCCTCTCTCACCACTTAATTTTATTTTTTTAGGTATCATCCCTTCATATTCAACTCACCCTGTGCCCTCTGTCTGTATGTGTGTGTGTGTGTGTGTGTGTGTGTGTGTGTGTGTGTTCCCTTCAACTACCCTAATACTGAGAAAGGTCTCATGAGTTGCAGATATCATCTTTCCATGTAGGAATGTAAACAGTTCAACTTTAGTAAGTCCCTTATAATTTCTCTTTCCTGTTTACCTTTTCATGCTTCTCTTGATTCTTATATTTGAAAGTCAAATATTCTATTCAGCTCTGATCTTTTCACTAAGAAAGCTTGAAAATCCTATTTTATCAAAAGTCCATTTTTTTTGCCCTGAAGTATTATAATCAGTTTTTCTGGTAGGTGATTCCTGGTTTTAATCCTATGTCCTTTGACCTCCGGAACATCATATCCCAAGCCCTTTGATCCCTTAAGGTAGAAGCTGCTAGATCTTGCATTATCCTGATTGTGTATCTACAATATTCAAATTGTTTCTTTCTGACTACCTGCAATATTTTCTCCTTGACTTGGGAACTCTGGAATTTAGTTTTCTTTTCAGGGTCTTTTTCAAGAGGTGGTTGGCACATTCTTTCAATTTCTATTTTACCCTCTAGTTTTTTTCATTTTTTTGGTTCTGTTTAACAATTTCTTGATTTGTCATAAAATCATTACCTTCCATTTGCTCCATTCTAATTTTTAAGGAATTATTTTCTTCACTAGTCTTTTGGACCTCCTTTTCCATTTGGCCATTCTGCTTTTTAAGGCATTCTTCTCCTCATTGACTTTTTGGAACTCTTTTGCCATTTGATTTAGTCTATTTTTTTAAGGTGTGATTTTCTTCAGTATTTTTGGGGCGTCCTGTAACAAGGTGTTGACTAGGTTGTTTTTTTTATTTTTTTTCTTTCATCCTTCTCATTTCTCTTCCCAATTCTTCCTCTACTTCTCTTACTTGACTTTCCAACTCCTTTTTGAGCTCTTACATGGCCTGAGACCAATTCATATTTATCTTGGAGCCGTTTGATGTAGTATCTATGACTTTGTTGTCTTCTTCTGGCTGTATGTTCTGATCTTCTTTGTCACCAAAGTAAGATTATATAGTCTCAGGTTTTTTTTTACACTATCTGCTCATTTTCCCAGTCATTTACTTGACTTTTTAGCCCTTTTCCAAAGTAGAATTCTGCTTCCAGAGTAGAGAGTGCTCTGTCCCAAGCTTCAGGGGTTTTGTGCTGCTGTTTTCAGATCTACTTCTAGACACCTGTAAATTTTCAGATCTTCTGAGTTGGCATGATCCAATTACAAGTGTTTAATCCTCTCCTGGTCTGTGCTCTGGTCTCTGAGTGATCTCAAGCACTCCTTTCTGCTGTGTAACTACCAGGAGGACTTCTCCACAGCCATCACAAGCTCTGCCACACTAGCACTCCTCCTCCCCCAAGGACCACCAACCAGGCCTGGGACCCAGATCCAAGCAGGGCATAGCAAGAGAATACTGCCTCAGCACCAGCAAAGAGAGCCCTGCACTCCGCTATGATCAGCTGCTTGATTCCCCCACCATCTGTGAGCCTGTAGCTCCAGAAGTACCTGTAGCTGCTGCTGTTGCTGCCACTGCCACTGCCACTGCCACTGTCACCACCTCTGCTTCCACCACCACCACTGCCCTTCGCTGGGCCCAGACCATGCCCTTCTCTCACCCAGGACCAACAGAGTTTTCCCACTGACTTGCTATGTTGTCTTTGGTGTTCGTGCATTGAGAAGTCTGGAAACTGCCACAGCTCAGTGATTCAAGGCCCTGAGACCTGCTCCACCCAGTCTGCTCTGGCCTGGTCTGTCCTGGCACAGCCCATGCTGAGCTGTGCTCTGATCTGAGCATGGTGCTATAGACCCTTTCCAGCAACCATCCAAGCTGTCTTGGGCTGGATACTTGTTTCACTCTGTCATTTCATGGATTCTGTAGCTCTAGAATTTCTTTAGTCATTTTTTTACAGATGTTTGGAAGGATTTGGGGGAGAGCTCAAGGAAGACCCTGTTTTCAGTCTGCCATCTTAGCTCTGCCTCCCCCCTCTCTCTTTCTTCTCCTTTGAAGTCTGTTTTGCACCTGACTACTTCTTTTATTGGCTCTCCCTTTTATTACTCCTCTTCCCATCTTTCTCTTATCACCTTCCTGTCTTGGTTCCCAGTTCTGTAAGACAAATTTTTATCACCAATTGAGAGAGAGAGAGAGAGAAAGAGAGAGAGAGAGAGAGAGAGAGAGAGAGAGAGAGAGAGAGAGAGTACTCTACATTTCAACCTATTTAGATGTGACTGAGATTCAGTTGTTGCCTGCTGTCCCCATTTTCCCTTCCATTGTAAAAGTTCTTCCTTGCATACCTCTTTAATGTGAGTTAACTTTCCCTGTTCTTCCCCTCCCTGCCTCCTTCTCCTAGGGGATTCTACTTTTTTGGCTATCCAATTTTTATATCATCCCAATATAATCGACTCACTCCTCCTCTCTCTTTCTTTGTAGAATCCCTAAAACTGCCCTAATAATGACAAAGTTCCTAGAAGATAAATGCATCATCTCCCCATATAAAAGGCAAACAGTTTAACTTTGAGTCCTTTATGATTTCTTTTTCATATTCAACTTTTTATGCTTCCCTTGACTCTTCTATTTGAAAGTTACATTTTCTATTCAGCTCTGGTCTTTTCATCAGGAATGGCTGAAAGTCCTTTATTTCCTTAAATATCCATTTTAACCTTGAAAGACTATATTCACTTTTGTAGCCTATGTTATTCTTGGTTTTAATTCCACCTCTTTTGCCAAAACTTCCACTCCTTTAATATGGTACCTGCTAAATCTTGTGTGATTCTGACTGTGGGTCTATGGTATTTGAATGATTTATTTCAAATTTTTAAGGAATCATTTTCTTCAATGAGCTTTTGTACCATTTTTTCCACTTGGCCTATTCTGTTTTTTAAAGTGTCATTTTCTTCAGTATTTTTGTGCCTTTTACCACTGTTAATTATGTTTTCACAGTTGTCTTCTTTTGCATTCATTACTTTTCCTATTTTTTCCCTCTGCCACTCTTATTTGCTTTTGAATACTATTTTTTAGCACTTCCAGAAATTCTTGTTTGGCTTCTGGCCAATTCACATTTTTCTTTGAGGCTTTCCTTACAGCTGTTTTGACTTCATTATCTTCTTCTGAGTTTGTGTTTTGATCTCCCTGTCATGATAGCAGCTTTTTAAAAACTATTTGTTATTCTGAACTTAGATAAAAAAAGCATTTCAACAACATAGTAGAATTTTTTTTTAGAAAAGATGATTACACAAGAAAGTACAAATCTGTTTTGTGTGTATATACACTTATATATGTATAATGTATATCTATTATATATGTGTGTGTGTATTCCTTTTAAGTATATAATAAAATTACCACGTAAACTTCTTTTATTTTCTTCCCTCCTCACCCTGTCCCCTGCTGAAGAGAGGCTATCATTACACACACACACACACACACACACACATATACATATATATGTACATATATATGTATATATATACACACATACATATGCATATATAATACATATATACACACACATATGTATATATGTCTATATATGTATATATATATACACAAACATACACATATATACATACATACTTTTATTTATCAGTTTTTTCTCTTGATGCAGATAATGTCTTCATAGTTCCTTTTTTTTTTGGATGGTAATGAAAGTTTTATTTTACTTGGCTTTTGTGGGGCTCAACAGTCATAGAATCTAAAAGTTGTCTGAGAATGTCTTCAGACTTTGCTCTGTCCAAAAAGATTTTCCAAGACTCTTCTTTTTTTTTAATTTTTTTTCAGCTTATCGTTCATTTTTTTTATTTAATATATTTAGTTTTCAGCATTGCTTTTCACAAGAGTTTGAATTACAAATTTTCTCCCCATTTCTACCCTCCCCTCCACTCCAAGGTGGCATGTATTCTGGTTGCTCTGTTCCCCAGTCTGCCTCCCCTTCTGTCACCCCACTCCCTTCCCATCTCCTTTTCTCTTCCTTTCTTATAGGGCAAGATAAATTTCTAGGCCCCATTGCCTGTGTATCTTATTTTCTAGTTACATGCAAAAACTTTTTTTTT
>CM053623.1:384258871-384282303 GCA_028646595.1 Phalanger gymnotis
CTGGTCTAGTTGGACCTACCGCTGCCCACGCTGGGCTCTGCTCCCCTCTGCTTCCAGCTCCGTGTGCGATAGACCTCACCCAGTGACCATCCAGGCTGTCCTGGACTGGAGCCCTGCTTCCCTCTGCTATTTTGTGGGTTCTGCTGTTCTAGAGTTTGTTCAGAGCCATTTTATAGGTTTTTGGAGGGACTTGGTGGGGAGCTCACACAAGTCCCTGCTTTCCAGCCACCATCTTTGCTCTACCCCCCCCCCCCCGGTGGTCATCCCTTTAGTTTCAAATTCCTTGCCACCAAAAAAATAGCTACTATAAATATTTTTTGTACAAATAGGTCCTTTTCCCTGGAAAAGATTATTTAATCAATTTCAGAATCTTGGAGTGGGAAATACCACATAAATCATCTGGCCAAACAAGGACTTAAATAGGAATTATCTATGCAACGTCTATCCTTCACTTAAAAATATTCAGTGGGGGTGGGGGGTGCAGGTAAGGGTGGAAGAACATACTTTTCTGTTTCCATAGAAGAATTCAGTGTTCATAGGGATATACTTTATTTGTGAATATTTTTATGTTTCATAAGTTCTACAAAATTAGGATAATGTAATGAGAAATAATTTTGTTTCTACTTCTTTACATCATATCTGGAAGTGATATACCTACACACATTCTAGTCTGCCTTCATCTCATATTTTAACCTATATTTTCCCATTATCCCCTTTCATAAAAGGGGGATTGGGAAACATGTTTCTATTCTTTCCTAGTATGTCCTTCCATGCCCATGGAGCCCTGATGCCACTCTTTTTAGCAAAGAATGAATTTCACAATAGGGCCATGATATTCTCAAATCAGGGCAGTTTTCCTTGATAATTTCCTTCTACTATTCTCCCTTTCTCTTTCCTCAATATAAGGTCAGAAATAGACAACAAAGACCTTTCTGAGGGACATTATTATAGACAACTGTCATCAAGGAAGGACTAGAAACATTTTGTGACTTTACCAAGGTCAACACCAGTAATCAGTGATAAAACTAAGACTTAAAATCAGATACCCTGATTCAAAATTTAGTCTTCCTGACGATATGCTGTAATAATATTTTATTTAAAATGAAGGGCAAGGACATAAGGAGACTTTCTATATTCTGATCTTATAAATAATATAATATGGCTTAAATAAAATGATGCCAAAAATAATGCAATGGAAAGATAATTGACGCTCGATTCAGAGGACTTGGATTCAAACCCTGCCTCTAAGAGTTGTAGTATGATCTAAGGTAAATCGCTTAACTTTGTTGAACTTCAGGTTCCTCAAGTCAAGACTTTCATTCCAGTCTAAATATTGTATTATAGTCTCTGTACTATCCTCTGGATACTTTGCCCTCTGGAAATACAGCAAAGAACTGGTGCTATATTTCCTTCCTTACTTCCTTCTTTCATTCCTTCTTTTTTTTTTCTTTCTTTCATTCTTCTTTTTGGATAGAAGGTCTGCATCTATGATTTTAGCAGTGGCTGGAAGTTTCAGTGCATAAACTCCCTATATAGAAGCATATTTGTTAACTTTTCTGCAACTTAGAGCCTTAGAAACTTGCTCTGCAAGGTTTAAATAACTTTACCATAGTTGTATAGTGTCACATATGTCAAGGATCTGATTTGAACCAATGTCTTACTCTAAGACCTTTCCTCTACTGTACCTATTTCTCACTTTATTATTATATTTCAAATTAATGTTATAGGTTCCTATTTTTTAATGATGAAATTAAGTGTGCTTCATTGTATTAAATCCTGAACCCTACCCCCCAAACCATCTTTCTCTTTCTTACCTTCTTTCTGACCCGTTATTGTGAGATGCCTTTCATTTCTGTTTTGTGAAACCTGCTTTTACGAAAATATAGAGAGGTAGCCCTTAAAATTGTTGCCACCTAAACAGATTTCATACTTCCATTCTCTGCTCTTTGAATTACTTTTATATCCCTGTCATTTTTTCTGCTTTACTAAAAATGAATAAATAAACCATGTACTGAACATTACAACATAAAATGACTCAATTTAGACAAACCATTTGTTTAGCAGCCATAGTGATAGAGGGGATTTTTTTAATCACTTAAGATTCCTGCCACATGTATTGGAAACAAACCTCCATGAGGGTGTTACAACTAAAGTTGTGATTAAAAAAATTAACGGGGTGTATTGGAATAAACAGCTTCATATCACAGCTTGAAATGCACCTACTGTAAAGTAACAGAGTGGCAAACTTATGCTAGGAAACAACTGTGAATAGGCTCACAGACAGCTAAAATGTGTCATTTAAAAGGAATGTGTCTCATTTATCCATTGTTTAGAGTGATTGAAATGCATTGCTCTCACTCTGTTCACTGGCAAGTGTTTCACTTAAGTGGGCATAAAATTTATCCTAGTGCTGGATTCTATTATTCTACTGTGTAGTATATAATTGCATGGAACTTTGGACTGGAAGAGTCCTTCTTTCTTGAAGAAAATAACAAATCTCCCACTTACCACAATAAAGGTAACTATTCTCAGTGGAAGTCCTTGATTTTGTAAAAAGCAACTGATGCTGGAGAGTGGAGCTACAGGACACTTTTCTCCTTGATATAATAGGGCGAATGGAAAACACATGCAGCTACTGAAATTTGCAATCTGTGAAATACACCTTTCCAAAAACAGAGCAGAATGACTTGGAAGATTTTCTTTTTTTCTCTCATTTTCTCAGATACATAAAGAATATGTCTCTAAAACAGAAGGGGATCAAAAAGTAACAAGAGAAGTAAGAACAATTCCAAAACAACTGGAATTATGATAAACTGTTGACATCTCCTATTTACCTTGAAATAGTGGGAACCTTTAAAGAATATACACATTTACCTAGGCTTGAGGCTACATTGTGCAAATCAAACATTTTAGTGCATCCTGGGGTTCTAAGAGTGGTTACAATCATGTTGCAGATTTGCAAGAATTTAGAGCCTTCCTCCTGGGTCTTTATGACTTGCTCTAAAAAGTTATCCTGTGGAAGAAAGTCACTTTTGTTTTCAGTCTGAGAATTTTAGGATATATAACTTGGAAATGATCTAATTGTATTTGTGTGAACATGAAAATACAAGTCATTTCCTGAGGCATTTTTATGATCCTCTTGTTGCATGACACAAAAACACAAAACACCAAAAAAAAATCTGCAAACCAAGACTGAGTAATGAATTTGAGGATTTATTCAATAATTTTTAAGGACTAATTGTATTTCAAATAAAATTGGAGACTAAGGTGGTTCCAGCCGATAGAATCCTAGACCTGAAATTAGGAAGACCTGGGATCAAATCCTAACTTTGAGAAATAATAGCTCACTGATCCTAGACAAGTTTCTTATCATCTTTGAGCTCCAGTTTCCTCACCCCAAAATAGGGGAGATATCTATAGCTTCTTCCTCTCTGTTATGAGGTTTGAGTTGCATAATGCATGTAGAGAATTTTGTAAACATTGATGTCATAGAGAAATATTACTTCTCTTTAACAGTAATAAATTGGAGCGACAAATGGTATACCTGGCTAGAACATGAAATTTTTATTGTTCAGATTCCAGGTTTTTTTTTTAATCCATCTGAATATAAGAAGATCTTTGTGAGAATCTCCTTACAGGACAATAGATAATATTATAGATGCCAAATATATTTCTTTTTTCCAATTCAGTACATATTTGCTATCTAGTAAATATTTGTTATGACATGGATTCATAATATTTGAACTAGAAACAATATTCCATTTCTTGTATTTCAGATTTTCTTGTATTACAGATCAATCAACTGAGCCTCTTCCTATTTAATGACTTGCCCAAATACATTAATGGCATAAGTGACAGAGACAGGTCCTCTGTCTCTAAATCTAACAGAAAGGATGTGGCAAAACTCAACAAATCATATAACATATTCATTTTATTTTCTATGAAGAGAGAAGAGCAGTAATTTTTTGAGACTTTGAGGCCATTTAACGTCTGACAGAAGCAAACCAACAAAAATGACACAGTACATTAATGAAGAAACCCAGTTTTGCTTTTAGGCATTACATCATGTTCTTCATCACTGTATTCATATCTTCTACATTCTGTATTTAGGCAACAAGGTAGCATAGTAGATAGTTACCTGGTTCTAAAGTAAGACTTACATTCAAAACCAGGCTCACATACTTACTTGCTGTCAACCTGTGTCTTAGTTCTCTCCACTGTAAAATGAGAATAATCACTTCCCTCATTGTTGTGACAGAAATTGAAATAATAGTTGTGTAGCACTTAGCTCTGTGCCTGCCACATAGTAGATGCTATATAAATGTTCATTCCCTTCCCCCCCCCCCACCATGGGCAAAAATACCCCACTTCCTGACCTCAAGGAGGAACAACATTGTCACAATATGTGACATTTATGTTACACTAATCTAATACATATAATACATATACAAGGCTGAGAGTATGCAAAGTACAGTTTTGATAGTTACTAATTGCGAAGCAATTGAGCAAAGGATCCCCCACGAGGAGCTATGTGTTTTGAGAAGTCTGCCATAAGGCTTGAAGGGAGGTAGAATAGATATTGCTAGCACCTCTTCAAAGGAGACTTTCATTCTTGCTAGAGAGGGAAGCAGCAGGTTGGAGTCTGGGATCACTATTCCCTCATCAGAGGAAGAGAGGGCATACCAGAATAAAGGAGTTCTCACATTGGGAGCAAGGTCACTCAGCTCAACTAAGGCATGGTCCTGAAACTTACCCTAGAGGAAGCTCCAAAATCTAGATTAGTAAAATGGGAATAGCGACAAGATGAAGACTATCTACTCCTTTCATGGTTTCCCAAAGTCTTTTTTTCTTCAGGAATCTGAAGTGGGGTTGGCTTTTTTTCTCAAAGCTGGAAGCCAACGTGACTCTCAAAGAAGACGCTCAGTTGGAAATCTTTAAAGGTGGCTGATCAAGAACTATAGCTCTCTTGCCAACTCTGTTCTGCCCTATCTAGGAATTTCATCTCCACCAATAAGGAAAGAGTCCCATACCAATGTGTTATATCTGTAATTCTTTTCATTGATCCCACACTCTGGGCTAACCTATTACCTCCAATGTTCCAAAATAACAGGAAAGGAGGCATAGTCTCCAAGGTGTGCTGACAGAATTTGTTGACATAAACCTAGTTTCTCTACCTGCACTCTTATTTGGGGAAAGGAATTTGGAGCAAGAGCTGAGCTGGTATATTTCATTTAGGTAGTTCTGGTCTGGACATCACATTACAGCTTGATCTCTTCATCTCTATTATGTCCATATTCATTAACAATGAGCCCCAAGGCCCCCAGAGAAACATGTGAGAACTATTTACACACCTCAATGGGATAGGAGTGGGGACACAGTTCTACTCTCTATAACCACTGTTATCTCATGTGTCCAAGCCTTCAAAGAAAGGGTTTTGATACTGCATAATTTTTGTTTGAAAACATCTCTGTCATTTACTTGCTTCGTAAAGTTTGGCTTTGGACATGAAGAGTCCCTGTTTCTATGAAGAGGGAATTTTATATTTCTGGGACTCAGTTTCCTACATTATAACAGGATGTTGCTTTATGTTAAATAGTGCAATGAAATGCATCCTTTTCAGATCATTGAGCAAAAGGAGTCTAAGCCATAGCAAAAGGATATTCAACAAGAGTGTGTGTGTGTCTATGTGTGTATGTATGCGTGTATATATGTGGGTGTGTATACATGTATCACACAAACACATGCATTATATCTACATATATGTGTACATAAATATGTCATACACATATACATATACATGATATCTTGAGTCAATTCAGTCAATTCAGTGAAATTTTCTTACCTAATTCTTGAATAGAGTTCTGCCTGTCAAGCATCAGAAAGGATGTGAATTTCCTTACAACTATTTTATACTAAGTTCCCTCAGCCAATCATTTGTAAGGATGTTGATTTATAATCCTATTCAGAGTAAACAGGATAACCGTGCTTTTTCTGACATAAAGTCCCTTTTTGTTTTTAGAACATACCTTTGAAATAAAATATTAATAGATGATTCCTTCAATCAATTTAAAGACAACACTCAAATATAGCTTTCTAGATTTCCTGAATCAAAATTCCTCTCCTATTCTTCTTAAAATAAGTTATGAAAGCAGTTAAAGAAGATGTTAGAGGAAAAGTAAATACTTTCCCCTCTACCTCTCTAAATAAAGGGCATAACTGCACAACAAAGGATCTGGTTGGAAAATTTATTCTTGGATAGATAATTTTTTACAAGAAAACTCCCAGTCTCTTGAGTCAGGTTTTGTTCATGCTTTAGCATGCTAGCAAAAGTGGTTGAATGGGTTCTTTTTTAGTGAAAACAGTTATGTCTAGTCTGGTAAATTAGCTTACAAGAATAAGTTTCTAGTTTAGAGGATGGAGCAAAAAGAGATGACTGGTGGATGATTCTTGCCACCCTAGCTAGTAATGAGTCAATATTCATCAATAACAGGGAGATTTGCCAGGAATTCTGAATGTTCTATGGGGATCTTTGTAATTCCCCCATAAATCCCTGCCAAACAGATCTATACTATTATTCTGCAAGACCTGTGGCAGGTTCCGACAGTGCTCACAAAATTCAGTTCTTTGTTGGAAACTTCTGTTTCACAGCAGAAGTTGAAAGTGGCCATCATGATTCCATTGAGAAAAGTAATAATTTGCCATTTCAAAGGCAACTCAGAAAAAAAAAACAGATAACTGACTTTATTATGAGGTTTGAATTCAGATAACATTAGAAAAGCAAAAAAAAAAAAAGGACAGAATGCATGGAATGATAGAATTCAACTTTTTTTTCCCTCCCAAAGAGCATTATTTTTATGGTCACAGGCATAACAATATAGTCATTATTCTATCAAAATAAACATTCATGGACTGATTATACAATTCTGGACACAGCCTCTGGCTGTTTTCTAATAAAGAGAATTTCCTTCTTTTACCCTCAAAAAGTGTTTTTGTTGCTTGTTTTAGATGTATATCACTGTTATGAGCACCACTAGCACTCATGCTAGCTAAACAACAAATGGTGAGTGTGTCCAATCAGGATATATTCAATATCCACTCTGATAGCCTTTGAACCATTTAACTCATTGAACTAATTAGAAGCATTATTCGTTAGTATGTCTGTAATATTTTTGTTTGAAAGATTAGCTTGCTTTCCTATTCATCCATATAAAATTAAAAGGCAGAGGAAAGAAGAAGCAGAAGCAGCTAAGATCACCTTCTTTTCTAAAATACTCATTGAAAATACACCCACCCCTTAATATGACAAAACAGGAAAATGATAAATATTAGAGAAGATGTGGGAAAATTGGAACACTAATGTGTTGTTGGTGGAGTTGTGAACTGATACAATCATTCTGGAAAACAATCAAGAACTATGCCCAAAGGACTATAAAACTGCATACCCTTTGACCCAGCAATGCCACCAGTAGGTCAGTATCCCAAAGAGCATAAAAAAGGGAAAAGAACCCACATGTTCAAAAATATTTGTAGTTGCTCTTTTTGTGGTGGCCAGGAATTAGAAATGGAGGGGATGCCCATCAATTTGGGAATGGCTGAACAAGTTGTTCTGTATGAATGTAATGGAATACTATTGTTTCATAAGAAATGATGAGCAAGTGGATTTCAGAAAAACCTGGAAAGACTTACACGAACTTACATGTTGAGTGAAGTGAAAAGAACCAGGAGAACATTGTATATAGTAACAGCAACATTGTGGAATGACCAGCTTTGCTAGATTTAGCTCCTCTCAGCAATGCAATGATCCAAGAGAATTCCAAAAGACTACTGTTGGAAAATGGCATCTACATCCAAAGAAAGAATTAAGGAGTCTGAATACACATCAAAGCACACTGTTTTCTCTCCTTTTTTTTTCTTTCTCGTGGTTTTTCCCTTTTGTTCTGATTCTTCTTTCACAATATGACTAATGTGGAAACATTTTAATATGATTGCACATATATAGCCTATATCAGATTGCGTGCTGTCTTGGGGAGGGGAGAGGGGAAGAAGTGAGAAAAAAATTTGAAACTCAAAATCTTATAAAAGTGAATGTTGAAAACTATCTTTACATATATAATACATATATACATATGTAATTTTATATATATACATACATATACAATTGGGAGAAATAAAATACTATTAAATCAGGGGAAAAAATGAAAGTATACCCAGCCTTGACAATTTTTAAAATGTGAATTAAATCAACTTTGAGGTACCACTTTACATCTATCATGCAGCTAGTGTGGCACTGGGGTTGGTGTTAGACCTCCAAGGGAAGGATACTGGACTTGATTGCACTGGACAAATTAATACAGTGGCTTTCTTGTTTTTGTTTTGTTTTTTTTTCTTTTTGCTTTCTGTCATTTCAATATTACTCCCTGCTATGAAATTCCACTTGTTTTAATGACTTATTTGAAATGGGAGATTAATATCATTAAGCATTTAAACTTGCCTTGCATTTCTATTTAAATCAACAAATTTCAACATATGAAGTGGCATAAATTTTCAGTCAATAAGTCTAATTAGGATCCATTTAATCCCACTGATTTTTCTTCTTCTATTATAATAATTAGAGTGTTCTTTGTTTTTCTACTTGTACTTTTCCTGTTTTTATTATTTCATAAAGTTCTTTCTATTGTTTGTTTTTCTTTTTTAACCTTGGGATTTTATTGCATTGCAAAATTCCCTAAAGGATGGTACCACAATTTGTTTAGTCATTCCCTTCCTTTACAGAGACATTTCATTTCTTTCTAGATTTTTTGCAATTATAAATAATGATGCTAAGGGAGTCGTTAAATAGATAACTGCTTTTTAATTTTTTTTCAATATTTCCAGTGTATAGCCCCAACAATTAAAATATAAAGTCCAAGATCGTAGTTATTTTTTACTTGTACCCCATGCCACCATGTGGCTCTCTAAAAGCATTTTACTACTGCTGAATTCCACCTAAAAAAAAAAAACTGAGCATGCATGTTTCACTACAACCACCCCCAATGTGTTTCATTGCCATTAATTACTTATTCCATTTTATAATAATAAGTAACATTTTATAGCACTTTAAGTTTTTGAAGGGCTTAACAAATATTATTTCATTTAATTCTCACAAAAACTTTGTAAGGTAGGTCTTATTGTCCACATTTTATAAATGAGCGAATGTGATAACCACTGAGAGTCACACAGCTAGTTAATGGGAGAGGTTGAATTTGCATTCAGACCTTGCTGACTACAGTTCCAATATTATATCCACAATGCCTAATATCTACATATCTGTGATATGGATGTCATATTTGTTTTTTTTAACCTTTCTTTATTAGTGTGGCTGGTTATATTTTCAAGTATTAACAAGCTGTGGTTCCTCCTTTGAAAATTGTATGTTTGTATGATATGGAAATTTGTACACTGGGGACTGGGAGTTAATTTTTTTAAGTAACATATTTAGTGTGTTTTTAATCTATATGTCAGAATTTTTGTATGACCTACCAAAATTGTTTTTCAATGTTAATTTTTAATTGTATTGTTTTTCTTGTACATTTTAAAAAATTGTGTGTAGTTAAATATATTTACTGTGTCCCTTATAAAATGTTCTATTTGTTTTATAGAACAAAGTCACCTCCCTCAAAAAACAGTATTTTTTCTGGTAGTGATCTATACATGGTTTTTAAATCATGTAGTAATAAAATTTAAACTTCAGAACTCTACATACTCAAAAATATAACATATGTAAATATATATTTTGTATGAATATACATCTTACTCTCAGATAATGATTTATCAGTTTGCTGAAGAACTGGTGCTGATCTCTTAAAATAAATAAAGGATACCTGTGTTCATTGCAAGTACTGTATTTGATGTGATACCATTAGAGAAGTCTTTTTAATATTCCTCCGTTTATTTTTAAAAGTGGATGTTGTAAAAAAATTAAAAGAGAATATGCTATGTTACCTTTAATGAAATTTTGAATACATTAATTTTCAACGAAAATGTTGTGTTGATGCTTTTTATCACAACAGTTTCCCCCATCCATATCACTGTCATTTGACTTTCTTTTATTGATCTTTGCATTTACATTTTTGTAGCCATTAAATATCTTGTATTATATCTTGATTTGCTTTAGATCATACAAATTTATGCAAGTTTCTCTTAATTCCTGTTATAGTTTCTTATTGTACAGTAATGTTCCTTTTCATTCACATTTCATAGTGTATTATTTTTCCAACCATTCCCCAATCCATAATTTGTTTCCAACTCTTTTCTATCACAAAAGTACAGTTGTATGTATTGTCCCTTTATGTAGTTGTGCGGTTTTTATTTATATAAATTTTACTTATCTTGGTAAATCAATTCCTAGATTTTTAAATGAATTTTATTGTTGTTTTTAAGAATTTTCATCATTACCTCCTAGTTTGTTTGTTTTTTTTTTAATTTCTGCTGCATAGAAATGCTAAAGATTGTTCTATACAGACTTTTCTTCTTGCTCACTCCCTGAAACTATTCAGTATCTCATTTAGTTTTATCACTGATTCACTACTGTTTTTAAGTACTATATCATATGCAAAAATAAATTACATTGTTGTTTCTTTGCTGCATTCACAGCCTTAAGTTTGTGAATTTATGTTACTATTATATGTAACACTACTGTAATTATTTGAAATAATAGTAGGGAAAGTACCGAATCTTGCTTTACCATTTTTGTACTGGGAAATCTAGTGTTTCTGCATTGTAAAAATGATGGTTTGGGATTTCAAATATAAGCTTTTGATCATATCTAATATAGTCTTTTATATTCCTGTGCTTTTAGAGGTCTTACAATGTTTTATTTATTACAAAATAATTTTCTACAACTAAAATAACCATGTGAGTTGCATAATTTTAATAGTTTGTATTAATTAACATCATAATATTCTAATACCAAACTTCTTTTATCCCTGATATGAATCCAACATTATCATATTGAATGATTTTATTTGATTTATTTCTATTTTATCCTTGAAAGACTGAATTTATTAAAAAAGTTATATCAAAAATCATTAGTGAAATTATTCTATTGTTCTGTTTCTCTACTTTTAACTTGTAATCTTTATTTCTTGACATCAGGATCATACTGTAAATAAGACAAGATTACTGTTAAATGTTTTATCATTATTATTATTATTATTATTGTAGCATAGACATTGTCTTTTAAAATATTTCTTTCAATTCATTTGTCAATTTAATCTGATCTAATTTTTGCCCTTTTATCAGGTGATTTATGGCGTACTTGTTTTCTTAGTTTGAGATTTATTGATTTATTTTAAATTCTCTTTTTCCATAGTAATTTCTCACAATTTTTTAAATTCAATTTTATTATGAATTTACATTATTCTTTTAGGTTTATGGTAATTTGATTTTTGCCCCCTTTTCCTAATTTAGTTAATTATCAGTGAATAAAATGTTAGTCTTTTCAAAGACTAAAACAGATTTTAGCTATGTTAATGAGTTACAAATTTTTAACATTTGGATTTTTTTAATTCTCCCCTAATTTTGAAAAGTTCCTATTTTGTATTTTTTTTTTTTAGGATTGATGATATGTTTGCTTCCTTTGGAAACAAATCTCACTTTGTTATCCTCTCTTTTGTTAACATCAGATTTCAGAACTATCAATTTTCTATTAAAACAGTTTTAGCTCCTGTCCCCTGAGTTTTTGTGTATAGTTTGCTATATTATGCTTAGCTTTTTAAAAATGTCTTTATGATTTAAGATTTTTTATGATCCATTATTTTTCAGGCTGCAATTACTTAGCATTTGTTTCAGCATTTTTCTTTAGCTCCTTTTTAATTGATTTCATTGGTTCATTGGTTCAGCAAACTTGATATGATTAGGTGAAGAAACTCCTCTTCAGAGGGTACCAAGCAGTTAATGCTGGAAGTCTTTGCCCCTTAAAATACCAGCACCATGTGGTAGTCAGTGGAAGGTTCAAGGTCACCAGTTGTCAGAAGAGGGCTATGGGAGTTGGAAGAAGTGACAAGAGCCAGTATTGGTAAGAATACCAGGCAGGTCATGTTAGTGAGTTGATATTCGACTATGTCTTCTATAAGAATTATGTGTATTCTTGTCTTGAAGCATTTTTTGTTTGTTGGTTTTCAATATCATAGTTCAATGCTTGTTTTGTTTGGGGTAGTAAAGGAGAAAAAAACTATTCTTAATTTTTTTCCAGTATTCAGATCATTTTTATAATTGTACCAAATACAAAAGTTGTTTGACTGGTTTCTTATCATTCTTAAATTTGTAATCATATGTTATTTATGTTCATTTACTAACCATATACATATTCATATTGTAGTTTATGACAGTCTTCATCACAATGTTACTGCAACTTGGTAGGCAAATGCTTGGAAAATGCCATCAACATCTACTAACTTTAATCTTCACATGCTTCTACAGTAAATGGAAAGAAGTATGAAGTTAAAGCCTTTTAAATCAGAATTCTTAGTTGTCTCTTATTTTTCAGCAAAAATTTGTCAGAAAGCAAGTTTAAAGACAGAGATTTTATAATCTTATAGTTTACTCCAGATTTAGAGGTAATATTGTCTAACTTTCAGTTGAAATGGTAAACAGAGAAGAATTAAGCAGGAAACCAGGAGAAAGTAGATGAACATCTTTTTAATCTTCTTTAGACCTTGATAGTGAGCTTTCATTATTCAGTTTTATGATAAATGATGTTTCAAGGATTAGTAAAGTATAAATACAAACAAAATAGAAATGATGAGATTTAATGCATATTATGCCCATGACTTTTGTCAAGTCACTTAATATTTCTTAGTCTCAGTTTCTTTGCCTGTAAATTCAGGTATTTGGTTTTATGACTCCAAGGGTTCTATCCAGCTTGAAATCTATAATCTTATGATCCTTTATATGAGCTCATGATTTCCTGCTATTGACTTCCAATACGTTTAAGTAGATAGTTTGGTGATGCCTATGTTTTCAAGTAACAGTCAAACATTTTTAGATGTTTTCTATGGCAGATATGCATACAAATGATTCATTAATTTTCACAGAAAATGTTATTGCTAATAAACAAGTCTTTTCAGCTGCAGGGTATTTCCTATTATATACAGCTTCTGAAAATGATAACTCTACCGCTAATAGTTCTTGTAAAATTAGAGACAAATTGACTATAGATGTATGTTAGTATTTCAGAATCAGCACTTTCTATTTTGAGACTGTTGCTTTTGTTCTAAGTATAGTGACGGCCAGAGGTGGATCCAAGATGGCAGAGAGAAATCAAGAAGGTGCCTGAGGTCTCTCTAGTCTCTCTCTGAAAAAAAAATCTCAAATCAAGCCTCTAAAATAATTCTGGAGCAACTGAATCCACAAAAAGACTGAGTGAAATAATTTCCTAGCTCCATATAATTTATAAAGACTTGAGGAAAAGTCTGTCTCATTCAGGAAAAGGGGAACACACCCACTACAGGTAGTGTTCAGGTAACCCTACAATATGTTGTTTAAAAGAAATACATTTGAAGCAGAGAGATACACATGGAGTAAAGGTAAATGGATGGAGCAGAATATATGCCGAAGTTTAAAAAAAATGGTGGGATAGTAATCCTGATCTCAGACAAAGCAAAAGCAAAAACAGATCAAATTAAGAGACAAGGAAGGAAACTAAATCTTGCTTAAAAGGTACCAGAGACAATAAAATAATATCAATATTTACCAAACATGCACAAAATGATATAGCATCCAGATTCTTAGAGGAGAAATTAAATGAGTTACAGGAAAAAATAGAGAGCAAAACTAGTGGGGGAACTCAACCTCCCACTCTCAGAACTAGATAAATCTAACCACAAAATAAGCAAGGAAGAAGTTTAGTAGGTGATTAGAATTTTAGAAAACTTAGATATGCTAGGACTCTGGAGAAACTTGAATGGGAATAGAAAGGATACACCTCTTTCGCAATGGCACATGGCACCTACACAAAAATTGACCATGTGTTAGGGAATAAAAACTCACAATCAAATGCAAAAAGGCAGAAATATTAAATGCATTATTTTCATATCATGAAGCAATGAAAATTACATGCAATAAAGAGCCAGGGAAAGATAAATTAATATTTGTTGGGAATATTCTAAGTCTAAAGAATGAGTGGGTGAAACAAGAAATTATAGAAACAATCAATAATTTCATCAAAGGGAATGACAATAATGAGGCAACATACTAAAATTTATGGGATACAGCCAAAGCAGTACCTAGGGAAAAACTTTCATCTCTAAATGCTTACATGAAAAAAAATAGATAAAGTGGAGATCATTGAATTGGGTATGCAATTTTAAAATCTAGAAAAAGAACAAATTAAAAATCTTCAATAAAACATCAAATTAAAAATTCTGAATCTTAAAGGAGAGATTAATAAAATTGAAATAGAGAGAACTTTTGAACTAATAAATAAAACTAGGAGCTGGTTTTATGGGGAAAAACAATTAAATAGATGAACATTCGGTTAGTTTGATTTTTAAAAATGAAAGAACAAAACCTAATAACTAATATTAAAAATGAAATGGGTGAATTCGTCCCAAATGAAGAGGAAATTCAAGCAATAATTTGGGCCAATTTTGCCCAATTATATGCCAATAGAGATGACAGCCTAAGTGAAATGGATGGATATTTTAAAAATATATAAATTGCCCAGATTAACAGAAGAGGAAATATAATATTTAAAGAAATTCACCTTACAAAAAGAAATTGGAAAAGCTATCAATGAAATGCCTAAGAAAAAATCTCTGCAACCAGATGAATTTACACGTGAATTCCAATTAAGTCCAATACTATCTAACCCATTTGGGAAAATAGGTGAACAAGGAGTCCTACAAAATTCCTTTTTTGACACAAATAGGATAGTGATACCTAAACTCAGAAAAGCCAAAACAGAGTAGGAATATTGTTGACCAATTTCTCTAATCAATATTGGTGAAAAAAATTTTAGAAATATTAACAAATATGTTAGAGCACTTTATCACCAGGAGCCATTGAGATTTATACCAGGAATGCAGTGCTGATTCAGTATTAAGAAAATTATTAACATAATTGATCTTATGAATAAGAAAATCAACAAAAATCATATGATTATCTAATAGATACAGAAAAACCTTTTGACAAAATACAAGAGTCATTCCTATTAAAAATATTAGAGAGCACAAGAATAAATGGAGCTTTCCTTAAAATGATTAGTATCTATCTAAAACCATCAGCAAGCATTCTATGTAATGAGGATAAGCTGGAAGCTTTCCCAGTAAGATCAGTGGTGAAACAAGGATGCCCATTGTCCCCGCTATTATTTAATAATGTATTAGAAATTTTAGCTTTACCAGTAAGAGAAGAAAAAGAAATTGAAAGAATTAGAAAAGGCACCAAGAGACAAAACTTTGCAGATGATGTGATGGTATATTACAGAATCCTAGTGAATCAACTAAAAACTTTCTTGGAATAATTCAAAACTTCATCAAAATCACAGGATATAAAATGAACCCACATAAATCAGCATTTCTGTATATTACCAACAAACTCCAGCAGCTGGAGATAGAAAGGGAGGTTCCATTTAAAATAACTATAGGCAATATAAAATATTCTGAGTCTACTTGCCAAGACAAACCCAGGAACTATATGAACATGATTACAAAGCACTTTTCACACAAATAAAGTGAGATTCAAACAACTGGAATAATATTAACTGCTTCGTGTAGAAGCGCTCAGGTAGCATGTGCTAATGTAATAAAAATGATAATTATACCTAAATTAATTTACTTATTCAGTGCTATACCAATCAAACTACCAAAAAAGTATTTGATGGAAATAGAAAAATGCCACAAAATTCATCTGGAAAAGGTCCAGAATGTCAAATGAATCAATGAAAAAAATTCAAAGGAAGATGGCCTAGCTGTACCAGACCTAAAACTATATTATAAAGTGGCAATCACCAAAACTATTTGGTACTAACTATGATCTGGTGCTGGATTAGTGGAATTGATTAGGTACACAAGACACAGTAGTAAATGACTACAGTAATCTATTGTTTAATTAACCCAAAATCTTTGCTTCTGGGATAAGAACTCACCATTTGACAAAAATTGCTGGGAAAACTGGAAAATGGCATGGCAGAAACTAAGTATAGAACAACATCTCACATTGAATATCAAGATAAGGTCAAAATGGGGGAGTAAGGAATCATTTACAGTCACATCTATGGCAAGAGATTATGATCAAATAAGAGACAGAAAATATGATGAAATGAAAAATGGATACTTTTGGTTACATTAAATTGAAAAGATTTTGTACAAAGGAAACCAATGCAACCAAGATTAGAAGGAAAGCAGAAAGCTGGGAAACAACTTTTTGAGCAAGTGTTTCTGGTAAAGGCCTCATTTACCAAATATATAGATTACTGAGTCAAATTTATAAGAATACAAGTCATTCTCCAATTGATAAATGGTCAGAGGATCCGAACAGACATTTTGCAGATGAAGAAATTAAAGCTGCCTATACTATAGTCATGTGAAAAATGCTTTAAATTCCTGTTGATTGAAGAAATGTAAATTAAGATAACTTTGAGATACCACCTCACACTATCAGATTGCTAAACATGACAGAAAAGGAAAATGATAAATGTTGAAGATGTGGGAAAATTTGGACACTAATGCATTGTTGGTGGAGTTGTGAAATCATCCAACCATTCCGAAGAGCAATTTAGAACTATGCCAAAAGGGCAACCAAAGTGCACATACCCTTAGAATCAGCAATACCACTACGAGATCTGTATGCCAGAGATCATAAGCAAGGGGAAAGGACCTACATGTACAAAAATATTTTTAGCACACACACACACACACGTGTGTGTGTGTTCTAAATTCATACATAACATATGTAATATATTTAATATGTCATATAGCATATATATACATAATATATCTATAAATATATATTTGTGGTGACAAAGAATTAGAAATTGGGGGAATACACATCAATTGGGTAATGGCTGAACAAGTTGGGATATATAAATGTAATGGAATACTATTGTGCTATAAGAAATGATAAGCAGGCCAATTTTAGAAAAACCTGGAAAGACTTAAATGAATTGATTTTGAATGAAGTTAGCATGATTGTACATGTTTTACCTATATCAGATTTCTTGCCGTCTTAGGGAGATGGGAAGGAAGGGAGAGTTGGAAAAAAATTGGAATCCTATTAAAATTAATGTTTTAAACTATCATTACATGTAATTGGAAAAATAAAATATCATTTATTTAAATGTTTTTTTAATTATTTTAAAAATAAAAAAACATATTTTTAAAAAGGCCAATCTAAACAAACAGCCAATATATTTCAGAAGTGTTGTAGATGGGAGAAAAAAAATGATGTACAATCCATATTGATTTGTCAATGTCCTCTACAGTAGAAATTATCTTTTAGGATGTAAAATATTCATCAGCCTTAGTAGCAATATTAAAGTTTGCCCATTCTTTGACACCTTTTTAAATGAGCTAAAGTATAGACTGAAATTCTGAATAAAGAGAAGCAGATAGTGAAAGATCTTTATGTAACACAATTACTCAATGTCTTTTTTCACCATTAATTTATTTATTATTAGTTTTCAACATTCATTTCCACACAATTTTGAGTTAAAAATTTTCTCCCCATTTCTACCTTCCCCTTGACCCCAAGATGGCATGTATTCTGCTTGCTCCTTTCACCGGTCTGTCCTCTCTTATATCACCCCTTATCTCCTTCTCCCTTACTTTCGTGTATGTCCAGATACATTTCTATACCCCATTCCCTGTATATCTTATTTCCTAGTTGCATGTAAAACAATTTTTAACATTTGATTTTAGGACTTTGAGTTCCAAATTCTCTCCCTTCTCCCCTCTCCACCCACCCTCCTTGACAAGGCAAGCAATTCAATATAGGTTATACATATATTGTTATGCAAAACACTTTCCATAATAGTCATGTTGTGAAAGACTGACTGTATTTCCCTCCATCCTATCCTGTCCCTCATTTCTTCAATTTTCTTCTTTGAACCTGTCCTTCTTCAAGAGTGTGTGCTTTCAACTACCCCTTCCCCTAATCTGCCCTCCCTTCTATCATCTCCCCCCTTTATCCCTTTTCCCCCTACTTACCTGTAGGGTAAGATAGCCCATTGAGCGTGTAAGTTATTCCCTCCTCCAGCCAAATCCGATGAGAGTGAGGTTCACTCATTCCCTTTCACTTGCCCCCTCTTCCCTTCCATTATAAAAGCTTTTTCTTGCCTCTTTTATGTGAGATAATTTACCACATTCTATCATACCCTTTCTCTTTCCCCCAATATATTCACCCCTCTTTCACCCCTTAATTTTATTTTTTCAGATATCATTCTTTCATATTCAACTCATCCTGTGCCTTCTCTCTCTCTCTCTCTCTCTCTCTATATATATATATATAGATATATATAGATAGATAGATAGATAGATAGATAGATAGATAGATAGATAGATAGATAGATATCGATATATATGCATATATATCGATATATAGATATAGAGAGATATCTATATATATAATATATTCATATTATATATATAGATACATCTATATCTATATATCGATATATATATACATAGAGAGAGAGAGAGATACATAGCTATAGATATGGATATGGATATAGATACATACATACATATATATGTATATGTCTATATGTGTGTTTATATATGTATGTATGTATATTCCCTTCAACTACCCTAATACAGAGAAAGGTGTCATGAATTACAAATATCATCTTTCCATGAAGGAATGTAAACAGTTCAACTTTAATAAATCCCTTA
This sequence comes from Phalanger gymnotis, assembly GCA_028646595.1. NCBI lineage: Eukaryota > Metazoa > Chordata > Mammalia > Diprotodontia > Phalangeridae > Phalanger > Phalanger gymnotis. Next base: position 384,277,741 of record CM053623.1, read on the forward strand.
TGATTTCTCTTTCCTGTTTACCTTTTCATGCTTCTCTTGATTCTTGTATTTAAAGTCAAATTTTCTATTCAGCTCTGGTATTTTCATCAAGGATGCTTAAAAAGTCATTTATGTCATTGAATTTTTTTTTTTAACTGAAGTATTCTACTCAGTTTTGTTGGGTAGGTGATGCTTGGTTTTAATTCTAGCTCCTTTGACCTCCAGAATATCATATTCTGAGCCCTTCAGTCCCTTAACATAGAAGCTGTTAGATCTTGTGTTATCCTAATTGTGTTTCCAAAATGCTCAAATTGTTTCTTTCTGGCTGTTTACAATATTTTCTTCTTGACCTGGGAACTCTGGAATTTGGCAACAATATTTCTAGTTTTCCTTTTGGGATCTTTTTCAAGAGGCAATTGGTGGATTCTTTCAATTTCTATTTTATCCTCTGGATCTAGAATATCAGGGCAATTTTCCTTGATAATTTCTTGAAAGATGATGTCTAGGCTCTTCTTTTGATCATGGCTTTCAGGTACTCCAATAAATATTAAATTATCTTTCTTGGATCTATTTTCCAGGTCAGTGGTTTTTTCCAAAGAGTTATTGTATATTATCTTCTATTTTTTCATTCTTTTGGTTCTGTTTCATAATTTCTTGATTTCTCATAAATCCATTTGCTTCTATTTACTCCATTCTAATTCTGAAGGAATTATTTTCATCAGTGATCTTTTCAACCTTCTTTTCCATCTGGCCAATTCTGCTTTTAAAGGCATTCTTCTAGTTGGCTTTTTGGACCTCTCTTGCCATTTGATTTAGTCTATTTTAAGGTGTTATTTTCTTCAGTATTTTTTAGGTTCTCCTTTAGCAAGCTGTTGACTCATTTTTCATGATTTTCTTGTATCCCTCTCATTTCTCTTCCCATTTTTTCCTCTACTTCTCTTACTTGATTTTCAAAATCCTTTTTGATTTCTTCCATGCCCTGAGACCAATTCATATATTTCTTGGAGGCTTTTGATATATGATCTTTGACTTTATTGTTTTCTTCTGCCTATATGTTTTAATCTTCTTTGTCACCAAAGCAAGATTCTATAGTCTGAGGTTTTTTTTTTCACTGTTTGCTCATTTTCCCAGCCAATTGCTTTACTTTTTAGCTCTTTAACAAGGTAGATTTTTGCTTCCAGAGTGAAGAATATTCTATCCCAAGCTTCAGCATTTTGTGCTAATGTTTTCAGAGCTACTTCTACGCACCTGTAAATTTTTAGTACTTCTGATGTATGATCCAATGAGAGCTGTTTAATACTCTCCTGGCCTGTGTTCTGGTCTGTGAGTGATCTCAAGAACTTTTCTCTTCTATATAACTACCAGGAGGACTCCCTCTCCACAGCCACCACAAACTCTGCCACACCAGTGTTCCTCTTCACCCCAGGACCACCAACTAGGACCAAGGGCAAAGCAAGAGAATCCTGCCTCAGTGCCATCAAAGAGGTCCCTGCACTCCTACTCTCATCAGCCTCTTGATTTCCTCCCATTGCTTGGAGCTCCATAAGCAGCTGACACTGCTGCTGCTTGCCTTTATGGCCACTACAGCCACCTCTACTGTGTGAGGGCTGGGGCTAGACCATGCCCTTCTGTCAACCAAGTCCAACAGAATTTTCCCACTGACCTGCTAAGTTGTCTTTGTTAATTGTGGATTGAGAAGTCTGGAAACTGCCACAGCTCAGTGATTCAGTGCCCTGAACCCTGCTCCACCCAGTCTGTTCTGGCCTGGACTGTGCTGGTATGGCCCAAACTAGGCTGCACTCCACTCCCAGCATGGTGCAACAAATCCTTCCTGGTTACCATCCAGGCAATCTTGGGCTGGAGACTTGTTTCACTCAGTCATTTCATGGGTTCTGTAGCCCCAGATTTTGTTTAGTCATTTTTTACAGGGGTGTTTCCACAATCTGGCTAGCAGCTGCTGTGGGCGTGCAAGATCCACCAACAACCAGCACCCAGAAAGCTGCCAACACCCAGAAATCCCAGGTTCTTTTGATCTGCTTAACTAAGGAAAGCAAGGTGAAGGGGTTGGCAAGCGTACTTTAATTCAGCATACAAATATCATTCACTTAGTTCAGGGGAAGAGACCAGCACACTGAACTTCAGAGCAAATTACAAACAAATTACAAACATCAACAGACAGACCCAATACAAATTCATAGTTAACAACTTCTAGGTTCAGCCCTGGAGCTCAGAACAAGGGCTGGCCCAGAGTCATGAGTGCCACCACTGCTTTGGGAATGAGCTCCAAGGAAGAGAAGGCCAAGCCCTGGTTTTATATCTTTTTCAGTGTCAGGGGGGAGTTACACATGGGACTCACCCACATGACCTAAAATCATCACAAAGAGGTAACTTAAACCCAAGTGATCTAAGAGCCTCTGCTGTCCCAGACATGTAAACTAGGCCCTCCCTGGAATTAGCCCCACCTTGGGCCCCACCTTAGTTGCCAATCCACACCCACACAGGATTTACACATAACAGGAGTTTGGGCCTGGGGCTTAGCACCTAGTAAGGCTCAATGAAATACACTGAATTACTCAAACAAAACAAAGGCCATTTTGCTTACCAACACAAGGGGTTTGAAGTGATTTGGCAGAGAGCTCAAGCAAGTCTCTGCTTTTACTCTGCTGTCTTGGCTCCGCCCCCTTGGGAAGTATTTTGAAATATATTTTATATATTTTGTTAAATATTTTGCCTTGATTTCTGATTCTTTGTCACCATAAAAAGAGCTATTATAGCTTTTCCCTTAAAAAAATCCTTTTTCCCTTTTCTTTTATCTCTTTGAGATAAAGATCTTTTAGTTCACCTTAGATTTTCAATAAAGTTAGTCACTCAACCTTCAACAAGCATTATTAATCCATATGTGCCAGGTACTGTGCTAAGCACTGAGGAAACAAAGAAGGCAAAAAACATTGTCCTTACTCTTAAGGAGTTCAAATTGTAGAATGGGACAAGTATGCAAATATCTATGGACATACAAGTTATTTAGAAAATAGATGGAACATAATCTCAGAAAGAAGGCATCGGAGGTGGCTACCTTGTACGTGGTTATATGGGGAAGATTTCAATCAATAGTGGTTGTCAAATAAGCTTCCCTAACATTTAGCTACCTGCTTAACCCAAGGCTACTAGAAATTATACACACACACACACACATGCACACACACACAGACCTATATACATAAATATGTATTATGTATATATTTATGCATATGTGTACATATATACATTCTGGTTTTTTTCTGTTGCTTTGTTCTTCAATTTTGAAGAGGATCATTGACGTCGTAGGATGATGTCTTGACTCACATGTGAATTGAATTTAAGTGAGTCAGAGCTGTGCAGTTTTTAGCCTCTTTCTCTCTTCTCAGAGTTATCAAAGTCCAGAGGCTAGATAAAAGTTGGATGATTTGCAATGGCCCAGGATGCAGTGGATGACCTTGGTGCCTTTGATACCTGACCAACTTCTAAGCACCCCACAGTGCCTGCTTCAGCTACCTTCATCATCGTTGGGACAAATTGTTCTTATCTGCCCATTCTGCTATGAGAAGTTTTCACATGCTTGGTGTAGACATCCCCTTAAACATATATACATACACACAAAACACCTATATGTATATATATATGTACACATATATATATACATATATATATGTGTGTATGTGTGTGTGTATATACACACATGTATATGCATATATATGTACATAAACTCAAATACCTTGTTCCAATGTTTTTAAAGTATTTCCCTCCCTCAGGAGTCTGTACTGCTTTTCATGTTTTTTAAAGACAAATTATCAAATACAGATATAATCTAGGAGACAATTTTGCTGCCTTAGTTCCCTGAACTTCAAGTAGGGCTGTAGGTGAGGTAGGTAGAGTAAATTTTGCTCTGCCCATTCTGCTCAGGCCTGGTCTGTCCTGGCACAACCCATGCTGGGCTATGCTCCACTTCTAACATGGTGTGATAAACCCTTCCCAGTGACCATCCTGGCTGTCTTGGGCTGGAGACTTGTTTCACTCTGTCATTTCATGGATTCTGTAGCTTTAGAATTTGTTTAGAGTCATTTTTTACATGTGTTTGGAGGGATTTGGGGGAGAGCTCAAGGAAGTCCCTGTTTTAATTCTGCCGTCTTGGCTCCACCCCTTACCCAATTTCTTGAATAAATTCAGGATACCAGCATGTTTGAAATTACTCAAGGGAAATACAAGTTGGCTGGTTTAAGGTTACTTAGCAATAACAGGTCAAACATTATTTTTCTTTACTTTAAATATATACATATTAAAAATCCTAGAGTAACATAGCATCAGCAATACAAAATTAAAAGCATTAAGAATGATTTTTGCCTATACCCATGTGTAGTAGGAAGGCCGAATTTATGATCTCAAATATAATCATGTATATGTTTGAATGGTCTGAAATCGCAAGGTATGAGAGATTCTCTAAGGAGAAAACAACAAGAAATTTATTTAGGCCCCACCGCAGCAAAAACTTGAACCAGCCTCCCCATTCCAACATCTTGACAAAAAGACTCCAGGCCCAGAAAGCCCATT
>CM053623.1:384282803-384299099 GCA_028646595.1 Phalanger gymnotis
TATATATATATTCATATATATACACAATGTTGCTGCTTACCTGGTGCTGAGCTGGAGCTAGTTGGTTTCTGCTGAGGATAGGTCTTTCTGAGTTTCCCTGGGGTTATACTGAAGGTCACAGCATGAGGTGTGGGGGAGGGGTCTTCTGGGTGCTGAAAGTCACCTCCTCCCCTAGGGCCGGATAGGCTCAGCCACTGGTGGACACCCACACTGGTGTCTGACTATTCCCCTGGCTGTGTGGAGACAAGCCTCAGCTCCACACCCCAATAGGGCTTAAGATCTCCTGCTGATCTACTGAAGTGAGCCTTGCTGAAATGACTCTGGTCCTGCCCTGGACCCCTTTAGCCAGCACAGGAGGGATCCTTCCCTTTTTTCTCCCTAGCCTTCCAAGCTAAAAGACTTCTGTACTCCTAGGACTTACTATTCCAGCATTTTTCCTGGGAAAATATTCTCTAGGTTTTTCAAGGTTAACAAGGGGAGAATGAGAGCACTTACTTTACTCTGCCATCATGGCTCCAAGAAGTTCAGGTATGTGACTTGTCTGTGGACTGTTATCCCCAGGAATAGCATTTGCTGCTGCCATAAGCCCTGTGATTTTGTCTCACCCAGTTCTGAGAGACCCTTGTCCTGCACTGAGACATTTGAGGATTGCTACTGCTACCAGTGATTGAGTTCACCAGGGTCAGGCCTGCTTCTGCTCCACTATAGATAACTCTGTCCTGGTGTAGCCCTTGCACCCCACAAACTCCCAGTGAGGCACAATAGATCCTTCCAGTCAACCAAACCTGACCTGTCCTGGGCTAGAAATCTGCCACAATCTATCTCCCAGTGCATTCCGCCTCCTCAAAATTTGTTCAAATTCACTTCTTAGGGGTAACTGGAAGAATTTACGGGAGAGCTTTGTTGAGTTGCTGTTAATTGTTTTTAATAGATAAAATCTGTTTCATTCTGTATTCAGGGTCTTTAGAAGGACTGTTATACCGATTTTATTTATTTATTATACCTATTTTGTTATTAAATCATATAACTCAAATTATTTCTTCAATTATTCTACCACAGAATAGAAAGGAGCATAATTTTTTAACTCTGTGTAGCAACTTCACTAAAATTGACCATATATTAAGACCTAAAAACCTTACAAACAAAAGCAGAAATATTAAATGCAAATTATTCAGACCATAATACAATAAAAATTATATTTTAATAAAAGTTAGTGAAAACATAGATTAAAAATTAATTTGAAACTGAGTAATTTAATCTTAAAGAATGAGTGGATAAAAGAACAAATCATAGAAACAATCAATAATTTCATGAAAGACAATGACAATAATGAAACAACATAAAATTTTTCAAAAGCAATCAAAGAAGTATTTAGAGGAAAAATATGCATATCTCTTTATGTAGCTATAATATATAACTCTAAATACATACATCAGTAAAAGAGAGGCAGAACAAACGGATGTATTGGACATGCAACTAAAAGCTAGGAGGAAAAAGAGCTTTTAAACCTCCCACTAAACACTAAAATTGAAAATTTCAAAATCAAATGAGAAATGAATAAAATTGAAAGTTAAAAACTTTTGCATAAAACTAGGAACTGGTTTTATATAAAAATAGATAAACCATTGGTTAATTTGAATAAAAAAGAAAATTAAATATCACAAGTGAAAAGATAAATACCCCATCAATTAAGAAAAATGTAAAACAATTATTAGGAGTGATTTTGTCTAGTCATATGGCAACAAAACTAGCAATCTAAGTGAAATATACAAAGGTGTATATATAGGCGTATATTTACAAAAAATTAAATTTCCTAGATTAACAGAAGAAGAAATAGAATACTTAAGTAACCTTGCCTTATGAAAAAAAAATAGTGAACAAGATATCAATGAGTTCCCTAAGAAAAATTCCTCAGAAATAGATGGATTTCCCAGTGATCTTACCAAGAACTTAGAGAACAATTAACCCCAATGTCGTGGACACTATATGAAAAAAATACATGAGAAAGAACTTTACCAAATTCCTTTTATGAAACAAATGTGGTTTTGACACCTAAACCAAGGAGGGCTAAAGAGAAAGAAAACTACAGCCCAATTTTCATAATGAATATTGATGAAAATTTTTAAAATAAAAATACTCAAAAGGAAATCACAGCAATGTATCACCAACATCATAAGCTATGATCAGATGGGATTTATGCCAGGAATGCAGGACTGGTTCAATCTTCAGAAAACCAAAAGCTATTTGACTAAATACATATTCAAAGCAACAACAATCATATTATTATAAAATAGATGCAGAAGTCTTTAAAAAATACAACAGAGGATTCTTGAAAAGATGGTAGACTAGGTCAGAAAACTTTCAGCTCTCCAAATTTCCTCCAGAAGAAAAAAAGGAACATCAGCTCAAAACAGGAGAAATGAGTATGGTGTAAAACAGTTATCTTCCTAAGACACTTTGAGAAGACCCCAGGAAAGATCTGACCTCCAACAAGGAAGGTTTGGCCTGAGTGAAGTGCTAACACCTCCAGTCCAACTCTGTAGCAATAACAAACAATAAGCCCTGGGAGCAGCTGGGTTGAGAGGCAGTCTCAACCTTAGAAACTTTCATTTTGCAGACAGAGTGAGTATCTAAAGGTTGAGTACAAGATTGAAGAACTTTCCACTTTTGAGGGAAGACAACCACAGCTGTGCTGATCAGACACATTCTGGGCTTTGGCAGGGAGAAAGAGCTAACAAAGACCTGGTGAATTCAGTAGCAAGGGGTGGGGCCTCTGTTGGCTGTGGGCACTTGCAGGAGAGCAGAGTCTTTTGTTTCAGTTCTAGGGCAGAGAGGATAGCTATAATTTTCAGCCATTTGATTGACCGCAGTTGATCTAGATCCTTTATAGGACAGTGTAGCTGAGGGCCCTAGACATGACTTAGAAGTAAAGAGGAGAGTACAAGGTTGGGCCCCAAGACAGACCTCAGAAAATAATAGTCTGAGACTTGGGACATCAATCCCCATTCCTTGGGACCACAACTTGATTACACTAATACCGGCAAAGAGAGAGAGTGGGGAGAGAGAGAGAGAAAAAGCAAAGGAGAAAGAACCCAATCGTAGATAGTTATGTGGATAGAGAAGATCTTGGTTCATATTTAGAGGAAGATAATGGAGATTTTTAAAAAAAATTCCTTTTTCCATGAGAAATATCAAAATGGTCCCTAGAACAAAAATAGCTCTTAGAAGAACTTAAAAATGGCTTTAAAAATAAAAAAAAATTAACACACACAAATATATACGTATGTACATATATACATGCATATATATATATGTGTATATATATACATATATATATATATATATCTTCTAAATTCAGAAAGAAATAAGAGGGCAAAAGGATGGGGCAGGGCAAGAGGAGAGGCTAAGAGAGGGACTTTTAGAGGGGTGAATAGGTTAAGGAATAGGAGGACAAGGTAGCAGGGTAGAAGTAAAGTGGAGGAATGAGGAGAGACAGGGTAAATAGGATGAGAAGGATAGTGAGGAAAAACAGGAGGGAGAAAAATAAACAATAAGTAATTGTAGCTTAGAATGTGAATGGGATGAATTTACCCATAAAATGAAAATTGATAGCAGATTAAAACTTTGAATTTAACAATATGTTGCTTTCAGAAAACATAAAAATGAAATATACACACAAAGATAAAATAAAAGGCAGGAGGAGAATTTATTATGTAAAAAAAGCAAAGATAGTAATCATTATCTCAGACACAGTTAAAGTTAAAATAAATTTAATCAAAAGTAAAAAATATAGATAGTATACTACATGTCAGCAATATTATTCAATATTGTTTTAGACCATATTTAACATGCCTAGACAGTATAAAAAGCCTGAACATATACCTGCCAAAATACATACAGGAATTACATGAACACAAACACAAAACACTTTTTATACAAATAAATGCAGATTTAAATAATTGAAGTCTTATAAACTTATTACAAGTTTATTAGTATGTAAAGTCAAGATAATGTTTTTATTAATTTGTCTTAAACTTAAATAGTAAAACTTAAATATGTAACAAGAAACAAAAAAGAAACATTATAAACTTAAATACTAAAATAGGGCTAGCTAGGTGGTGCAGTGAGTAGAGCACTGGTTCTGGAGTCATGAAGACCAGAGATCAAATCCAGCCTCAGACACTTGACATACTTACTAGCTGTGTGACCTTGGGCAAGTCATTTAGCTCCAATTGCCCTGCTTTCCCCCCTGCAATTTTTTTGAATTAAAAAAAATACTAAAACAAATACAAAATAAGAAAATGAAAAAAGCATTACCATGTGCACAGCAGAACATGAGAGGATTCAAAATATACAGAAATAAATTCCCTTTCCAAGAAAGTCTGTATAATAAATACCACACATTTTGTTCAGAGCTGTCCTTATTTTCTTTACTTCCTTGTGAGTTTTCTTTTATTCTCTGGTGTACATTTTTTTACTTTGTTCTTTTTTCCCCTTTTCTTCCTCCTCCCCCAAGAAAGCTACAATTAAGCATGGGGATAGGGATTTGTGTGTGTATACATATACACATGCATACACTTACATAATATACATATACTCAAATGTCTATAATTATACTCACATATAGATATAGATATATGTTCATAGGCATCTATATAAGACCATACTGTATTAATTTGTTCTCTGTTCCTCTGAGGGTGATAATATTTTCTTTTATAAGTGTGGGTCTTTCCAGTTTTCTAAATCTACCAACTCATCATTTCCTACACCAAAGCAATATCCCAAGCTTACACTGTGTAGTTATTTTAAATAGGCTAAAAGAATACTGACTATTATGGCTAACATCTAGTGTAGTTTCCCTATTTTTCTCTTTTGATTAAATCTTTTTTTTAGCTTTAATTTTGTCTGAGATCATAGTTACTACCTCTGCTTTTTTCTCTAATAAATTGTACTCCTGATCTTTATTTTATGTCTGTATCTCTTATTTCTTATTCTTCCTGACTCTTCTATTTTACTTCTACCCACACTACCTTGCCCTCCTATTACTTAATCTACCACCTCCAAAGATCCCTCTTTTATCATCTCCCCCACCCTTTCCTCTTATCCTCTTTTTCTATCTGAATTTAGAAGATTTTTATAGCCTTCCAAATAGATGTATTTCTTCTTTATCCCATTCTCATTAATCTAAATACCCTTCTATATCCTCTTTATCCTCTCACCCCATCTTTCCCCTTTCCCTCTTGATTTTATTTGAATTTAGAAGACTATTATAGCCCCCCAAATATATTTGCTAGTCCCTCTTTATGCCACTCCTGTTAGTCCAGACACCCTTCTATACCCCCCTTATCATATTCTCTCACCCTGTTATTGTTTTATAAATTTAGTTTTATTCCTATATATACATAGCCCTTATCTGATATGAGTAGGAGTCCCTCTAATATCCCATCTATTATCTTCTCCCCCTCCCTATTCCCTTAGCCTTTTATTTCTTTTTATATTGATAGACTCTTATACATATATACACACATACATGTATGTGTGTATATATGTATGTATGTGTATAGTTCCCTCTTTAAATCATTTCTAATGAGAGTAGGCTTCCTGAACTACCAGCCCTCCTCCCCAATCTATTTCCTCTGTGTCAATTCTTCCTCTAGCCCCTCATTTGTATAAGATATTTACCCCTTTTACCTTTTCCTAAATGATTTTACTTTTTAGAATCACATCATACTCAAGTCTATCAAAATATTTCTTTTGAACTACCAAGTTACTAATAACAATATTAAACACACATTTCACATTTCCTCATATGAAAAGTAAATAGTCTGTCTCTGTTGAGTCCCTAGTAATTAATGTTTGATGTGTACTTTATAGCTCTCTTGGATCTTGTATGCCAAATTTTCTATTAAGCTCAGTGTTTGTTTTTGCAACAAAATCCTGAAAATCTCACATTTCATTCAATGTCATTTTTATTCAGGGTTATACTTATCTTTGCTAGGTATGATATTTTTGGTTGCAACCCCAGATCTTTTGTTCTTTGATATATAGTATCTCAATACCCGTGGTCTTTTAGTCTTACTACTGCTAGGTTTTATATGATTCTAGTTGGGTCTCTACCATATTCGATATTTTTCTTGTTGCTCATAATATTTTCTCCTTGAGCTGGGGGTTTCAGGAATTTAACTCTGATATTCCCTTAGGTTTTTCTTGAAGGATATTTTTCAGGTGGTTATTAGTGGATTTTTTCTTTTTCTACTTTCCCCTAGTGTTCTAATGCTTCAGGTAAGTTTTCTTTAATAATTTCTTGTATTGTTTTATCAAGATTGTTTGTTTTTATTGTAGCATTCAGGTGGTCTGCTTATTATGTTTTATCTTCTTGATCTGTTCTCCAGATGAGTTATTTTTCATATGAGATGTTTTATATTCTCTTCTATTTTTTTTCTTTTGTTATGTTTTTTTTTAATTAGTTTTTGGTCCCTAACAACTTTGCTGGCTTCCCCTGGCTCAATTCTAATTTTCTTTTTTTTTTTTTTGTTAAATTTATTCTTTATTTTTTGTTTACAACACTCAGTTTTACAAGTTTTTGCATACAAACTTTTCTCTCCCTCTCTCTCTTCCCCCTTAACCCCAAGACAGTATGTAACCTAATATAGGTTCTACATATACCTTCACATTAAACTTAATTACATAATAGTCAAGTTGCAAGAAGAATTATAACCAACAAAATGAAATATGAGAAAGAAGAAACAAAACCAAAAAAGAAGAAAAAAGAGAACAAGTAGTTTGCCTCAAGGTACATTCAGAATCCATTATTCTTTCACTGGATGTGGATAGCTTTTGCCATCATGAGTCTTTTGGAGCTGTCTTAGAACTTTGCATTGCTGAGAAGAGCCAAGTCTATCAAAGTTAGCCACCACAGATATCATGTGGCTGTAAATGTGTATAATGTCCTCCTGGTTCTGTTCCTTTCACTTAGCATCAGTTCACATAACTTTTTCCAGGTTATTATGAAGTCTGTCTGCTCCTCATTTCCTATAGTACAATAGTCTTCCATTACATTCATGTGCCACAACTTCTTTAGCCATTACCCAATTGATGGACATCTCCTTGATTTCTCATTTTTTGCCACCACGAAAAGAGCTGCTATAAATATTTTTGTATATATGGGTCCTTTTCCCACTTGTATGATCTCCTCGAGATATAGCCCTAGCAGTAGTATTGCTGGGTGTGGACATTTTTATAACCCTTTTTGGGCATAGTTCCAAATTGCTCTCCAGAATGGTCAGATCAGTTCACAACTCCATCAACAATGTAACAGTGTTCCTATTTTCCCACATCTTCTCCAGCATTTATACTTTTCCTGTTTTCTCATTTTAGCCAATCTGACAAGATAGATGTGGTACCTAAAAGTTGTTTTGATTTGCATTCCTCTAATTACTAGTGACTTAAAGCATGTTTAATATCACTATAGATATCTTTAATTTCTTCCTCTGAAAACTGCCTGTTCATCTCCTTTGAACATTTATCAATTGGGAAATGATTTGTATTCTCTTAAATTTAACTCAGTTCCCTGTATATTTTAGAGACAGGCCTTTAACAGAGATGTGGGTTGTAAAAATTCTTTGCCAATTTTCTGCTTCCCTCCTAAACTTTATTGCATTGGCTTTGTTTGTACAAAGACTTTTCAATTTAATGTAATCAAAATTATCCATTTTGCATTTTGTAATGTTCTCTATCTCTTCCTTGGTCATAAATTCTTCCCTTCTCCCTAAATCTGACAAGTAAACTATTCCTTGCTCTCCCAAATTATTTTTAGTATCAGCCTTTATATATAAATCATGATCGCATTTTGAATTTATTTTGGTGTCCAGTGAAAGATATTGGTCTATGCCCAGTTTCTGCCATACTATTTTGCAAGAAGTTATTGTGAAATGCTGAATTCTTAAACCAGAAGCTTCTCTCTTTGGGTTTATCAAAGACTAGATTAATAGAGGTCATTGACTACTGCATCTTGTATACCTAACCCATTCCATTGACTCACCACTCTGTTTCTTAGCCAGTACCAAGCAGTTTTGACTATTGCTACTTTATAATACAGTTTAATATCTGGTATGGCTAGGCTACCTTCCCTAGCATTGTTTTTAATTAATTCTCTTGATATTCTGGACCTTTTGTTCTTCCAGATTTGTTATTATTTTATCTAGCTTTATAGAATATTTTTTGGTAGTTTGATTGGTATGACACTGATTAAGTAAATTGATTTAGGTGAAATTTTCATTTTTATTATATTACCTCAGCCTAACCACAAGTAACTGATTTTTTTCCATTTATTTACACCTGTCTTTATTTGTGTGAAAAAATGTTTTGTAATAGTGTTCATATAGATCCTGGGTTTGTCCAGGCAGGTAGACTCCCAAATATTTTACAGTTTCTATAGAGTTTCTAAACAGTTTCTAAATATAAAATTTCTAAACATTTCTATACAGTTTCTATCTCTTGCTGTTGGGCTTTGGTAGTAATATATAGAAATGCCAAGGATTTATCTGGGCTTATTTTATATCCTGCAACTTTGCTAAAGTTTTTTATTATTTCAAGTAGTTTTTTTTTTACTTTATTCTCTAGGATTCTCTAAATATATCATCATATCATCTGCAAAGAGTGATAACTTAGTTTTTCTCTTTGCCTCTTCTAATTCCTTCAGTTTCTTTTTCTTTTCTTATTGCTAAAGCTAACATTTCTAGTACCAATTTGAGTAATAGAGTGATAATGGACATCCTTGTTTCACCCCTGATCTTATTGGGAAGGCATCTATCTTATCCCCATCACATTTAATGCTTGCTGATGGTTTTAAGTAGATGCTACCTATCATTTTCATTTATTCCTATACTTTCTAGTGTTTTTAATAGGAATGGGTGTTGTATTTTGTCAAAGGCTTTTTCTGCATCTGTTGTTATAATCATATGGTTTCTGCTAGTTTTGTTATTGATATGATCAATTATGCTGCTAGTTTTCCTAATATTGAAACAGCCTTGCATTCCTGGAATAAATCCTACCTAGTCATAGAGTATTATTCTTGTGATAAGTTGCTGTAATCTTTTTGCTAATATTTTCTTTAATTTTTTGCATCTATATTCATTAGGGAAATTGGTCTATAACTATCTTTCTCTGTCTTGACTTGCTGTTTTAGGTATTAGTACCATATTTATGTTATAAAAATAATTGGATAGGTTTCCTTGTTCACTTTTTTTCCCAAATAGTCTATAAAGTATGGGAATTATTTTTTCCTTAAATTTTTGATAGAATTCAGTTGTAAATCTCTCTGGCCTTGGAGATTTTTTCCTACAGTTTTCATGATGACTTGTTCAATTTCTTTCCCTGAAATGGGGTTATTTAAGTATTTTACTATCTCTTTCATTAATCAGGGCAATTTATTGTTTTGTAAATACTCATCCATTTCCCTAAGATCGTCAAATTTATGGGCAAACAATTGGGCAAAATGATTTCAAATTATTGTTTTAATTTCCTCTTCATTGGAGGTGAATTCATCATTTTTATCTTTGTTACTGGTAAGTATGTTTTCTTCTTTCTTTTTTTAAATCAAATTGACCAAAGTTTTATCAATTTTATTTTTTTTCATAAAATGAGTTCTTAGTTTTATTTATTAGTTCAATAGTTTTCTTGATTTCAATTTTATTAATCTCTCCTTTGGTTTTCAGTATTTCTAATTTGATATTTAATTGAGGATTTTCAATTTGTTCTTTTTCTAGCTTTTTTCAGTTGCATGACCAATTCATTGATCTCCTTTTCTCTATTTTATTCATGTAAGTGTTTAGAGATATAAAACTTCCCCTAAGAACCGCTTTTGCTGTATCCTATAAATTTGGGCATGTTGCCTCCTTATTGTCATTCTATTGAATGAAGTTGTTGATTGTTTCTATGACTTGTTCTTTGACTCACTCATTCTTTGGGATTAGATTTTTTTAGTTTCTAACTAATTTTTAGTCTATCCATATCCTTTTATTACAAATAATGTTTTTTTGCATCCTGATCTGAAAAGGATGTATTTACTATTTCTGCCTTTCTGCACTGGATTGTGAAGTTTTTATGACCTAGTACATGGTCAATTTTTGTGTATGTGCCATATACCACTCAGAAAAAAATATATTCCTTTTTATCGCCATTCAGTTTTCTTCAGAGGTCTATCATATCTAACTTTTCTAAAATTCTATTCACCTCCTTAACTTCTTTCTTGTTTATTTTGAGGTTAGATTTATCAATTCAGAGAGGGAGAGATTGATGTCTGCCATTGGTATAGGTTTGCTGTCTATTTCTTTCTGTAACTTCCTTAATTTCTCCTCTAAGAATTTGGGTGCTATACCACTCAGTACATATATGTTAAGTAATATTACTTCATTTTCTACGGCATCTTTTAGCAGGATATAGTTGTCTTCCTTGTCTCTTTTAATTAAATCTATCTTCGCTTTGTCTGAGATTAGGATTGCTACCCCTGCTTATTTTTTACTTCAGCTGAAACATAATATATTCTGCTCCAACCTTTTACCTTTACCCTGTGTGTATCCCCCTCTTTTAAAGGTGTTTCTTGTAAACAACATATTGTAGGATTTTAATTTTTTATCTGAATTTTGCTATCCACCTACATTTTATTTGAGAGTTCATCCCATTGACATTCACAGTTATGATTACTGTGTCCTTTTTTCCACTCTATTTCCCCCCTTCCCCCATTTATACTTTTATTTCTCCCTTCTCCCTTCCCCTCCTCAAAAGATTTTTGCTTTTGAGCCTGCCTGCCTCAATATTCCCTCCCAGTCAGCCTCCACCTTATTTTCCCCTTTTCCCTTACTACTTCTTCCCTCCCTTCTAACCACCCCCTTTTCTTTCCCCTTTCCCCTCCTACTATCTGTAGGGCTGTGGTCTCTGGTTTTGTCAGCTAGAAGCTATATTGCTTCAGCTCACCTGGTGCTGAGCTGTGGCTGGCTGCTGTGTGCCAAAGATCAAGGCCCAGCAAAATCCTTTTGAGTTTCCCAGGTGTTCCTCTGAAGCTCACAGTGTAAGGCATGGGGGAGGAGTTGTCTGGCTGCTAGAAATCTCCTCTTCCCATAGGCCTGCACTATATAACATGGGTTGCCTCAGTTGTTGGTCTGTGCTGATGTCTGCTAATTCCCCTGGCTTTGCACAGGCATGCCTGGGGTCTTGGCCTTGGTGCTTGATGGCTCACCCCCTCTGGGGTTCAAGAACTCCCACTGGTCTGCTAAGGTCGGGCTTGCTGGTATACCTCCCTTCCTGCTCTGATCTCCTTCTGTCACCTCCAGAGGGGATCTCCCTAGTGTTCTGAGCTCAAAGACTGCTGTGCCCCTACTTCTGGCTCCTTTGTTACAGGGTTTTTCCTAGGGCAGCATTCTCTGGGTTTTTCAAGGTCAGCAAGGGAGAGATGAGAACTCTTAGAGTTTGCTCAGTCATCATGGCTTCAGGAAGTTCAGTAAGGTTAGTTTAGAGCCTTTAGACTCTGAGTTGATAGCCCCAGGAGTACCTGCTGCTGTTGCTGCTGCTGCTGCAAGCTCTAGGCTTCTGTCTCACCTGTCTCAGACAGACTCCAATTCTGAGCTAAGAATCCTGGGGATCACCACTGCAGCTGGTGGACTGGGCCTGCTCCTGTTCTGGTATGGTGCTCAGGTATGGATGGGTATAGTTCTGTGCACTCAGGCCTCTCCCAGTCCAGTGGAACAGATCCCTTCTGTCAACCTTCTGGACTCTTCTGGTTGGACATCTGCCACACTCTGTCTCCTAGTAGATTCTACCTGTTTTAGATTTGTTCAGATTCACTTTTTAAGAGATATTTGAAAGAATTTGTGAGAGAGCTCAGATATGTCCCTGCTTTCATTCAGCCATGTTGGCTCTGGCCCCCTCAATTCTAATTTTCAAAGAGTCCTTTTCTTCCTAAGTTTCTGAATATCCTCTTCCAGTTGGCTAACTTTCCTTTCATAATGTTCTTGTTTGTCTTGGATCGTTCTTACTTTTTTTCCCCCAGTCTCTCTCATTTGACTTTTAAAGTCTTTTTTAATTTCTTCTATAAATTCTTTTGGGGAATATGACCAATTTATGCTACTCTTTGGTATAGGAGAGGCCTTTTTTTTGCTTCAGTATTCTCCTCTGAAGATGAACCCTGATCTTCTCTGTTCCCACAGTAACTTTCTATGGCTGGTTCCTTCTCATTTGGCTGCTTAGTTTTGTTTTTTTTTTAAATATGTAGCAGTTTATTGTTGTATCCCCCTCTAGTCTTGGGCTGGGGCAGAGGGAAATGGTGCCTCTGGCTTCATATCCCCTTTCAGTTCTCCTCTCTGGCCTAGAATGGAAACCAAGAAGTCTACCCTCCTATAAGTGCCCACAGCCAGCAGCATTCCTGCCCCAGGGCTTCTTCATTCACCTGGTGTGTATGCTGGTTCCTTCTTGCCAACAGCTGTGTCTGGCAACCCTTATAAACAGAAGTTCCCTTAATCTTCCCCCACTCAGATGCCAAACTCCCCACACTGACCAACAGGTGAAAATTCCTGTGGCTGGTGTCAAGGTTACCTCCCAATCCAGCTAGCCCCAGGGCTTGATGCTTTCTGTTTCATAAGAAATAGCCTGGAGATGTTTACAATTCACAGGGACCAGAACTCATTCTTGGGATTTTTTTTTGGATTGTCCTAGGAGGACTCCTGCTCTGCCTTAACTCCTGTTTATTTTATAGGTGTATGTTCACCCTGAGTCATTATTTTGTCTTATTTGTGGGGGAAATCTGGAGAGTTTGAAATTTTCTGACTTATTCCATCATCTTCCCCAAATCCTCTCTCTCAATATAATTTTTAAAATGACAATTTTACTTAACTAATTTACTCAATGTCATCCCAATTAAATTATAAAAAAAATAATTACTGTGTTAGAAAAAAAAATAATAACAAAGTTCCTGTGAAAGAACAAAAGGTCAGGAGCTTCAAAGAAAATAGGAAAAAAAATATAAAGGAAATATATTCAGCAATATCAGACTGTAAACTATATAAGGGAGAGCATTGTTGAAATGTAAAATGGATAATTTTGACTGTCATAAATTAAAATTTTCATGTATAAATAAAACCTTTGTAACCAAGAGTAGAAGGAATGTAGAAAATTGGGGGGAGGGCTTTCATAGACATTCTCTTAGATAGGATGTGATTGAGTTGGAGTATTGTCATGGTGAAGAAAATAATGAACTCATTGATTTAAAAAAATATTGAAAGATTTCAACCTATGAAGGAAGATGCAATCCACATCCAGAGGTAAAAAGATGACAGGTGGACAGGTGGAACTAAGCATAGCACAGTCCTACATACGTGTGTGTGTGTGTGTGTATGAGTGTATATACACATATATCCATGCTTAATTGTAGACTTCTTTAGTTTTGGTGGGGGTGGGGGGATAAAGTAAAAATGCACTGCAGAGAACAAAAGAAAACCAACAAGGAAGCAAAGAAAAGCTGGACACCTTTGAATATAATGTGTAATATTTATTACATACATTTTCTTAAAATAGAAATTTATTTTTTATATTGAATCCTCTCTTGTAGTCTACTGTGTACATGACAATGTTATTTTGCTTTCTTTTCTCATTTTATATTCAAGTTTAATTTTTTAATTACAAAAAAGTGAGGGGAAATCAAAGGCGACCACTCTCCTGAAAAAAATGCAGTTAGTCCTGCCCCTCCCCCCAAAAAAGAAAAAAAATACAAAACTTATTCCTATTAATGATGTCAGAAAGGATGGGAATCAATGGAACCTTTCTCAAAGTGATAGTAACCATTTATCTAAAACAGAGCAAGCATTATCTATAATGGGGATAAGCCAGAAGGCTTCCTAGTAAGAACAGGGATGAAACGAGGATTTACATTATCACCACTATTATTCAGTAGTACATTAAAAATACAAGCTATAGTAATAATAAAATAAAAAGAGATGGAAGGAATAAAAATAGATAATGAATACAGAAAACTATCACTTTTGCAAATTATATGATGATGTACATAGAGAATCCTAGAGAACAAACTCAAATTAGTCAAAATAAATTTAACAAAGTTGTAGGATATAAAACAAATCCACTTAAATAATAAACATTTTTGCAAATTACCAGCAAACCCAGCAGGAAGAGATGGGAAGAAAAAATTCATTTAAAACAACAGCACACTGTATAAAATACTTAAGAATCTACCTGCTGAGATAAACACAAGGACAATATTAGCACAATTATAAAAAATTTCTCACACAAAGTCAGAAATAAACAACTGAAAATATATTAGTTATTCACACATGAATCAACATATGTAATAAAAATGACCATTCTATCTAAATTAATTTAAATATTCACTGCCAGGCCAATTAATCTACCAAAGTATTCTTATAGAGGTAGAAACAATCACAAAGAAAATCATCTGAAAGAACAGAAGTTCATGAGACAGAGCCAAGGTGGTGCCTGGAAAGCAGGGACTTGCCTAAAGCTCTCCACCAGGATCCTCCAACCACATATAAAATGCCTCTATACAAATTCTAGAACTGCAGAACCCAAAAAAATAGCAGAGGGAAGCATTGCTCCAGGCCAGGACAGCCTGGATGGTTGCTGCATAAGGTCATTCGCACCATGTTGGGAGCAGAGCAGAGCCCAGTGTGGGCCATGCCCAGACCAACCAGACCTGCAGCTGGGTGGTACAGGTGGTAGGGACCTGAATCAGTGAGCTGTGGCAGTTACCAGACTTCTCAAACCACAAACACCAAAGACAACAGAGAAGGTTAGTGGGAAAAACTGCGGGATAGAGTGAAAAGAGTTTGTGGTTGGCCACTGCCCCAGGGGCAGTGGAGGTGGGCAGAGCCTGCTTAGATCTAAGTGTTGGGGTCTGGGTTGGTGGTTCTTAGGGGAGGAGTAGCACTGGTGTGACAGAGCTTGCTGTGTAGAAATAGCTCTAAAAACAACAGCGCACATGATCAAGCCTAGGACAAAGTACTCGACAAGCAGTCATACCCCAACAAAAAGCTCAAGGGTCAAGTAGTTGGCTGGGAACATGAACAGGCAGTGAAAATGCTCTTAGATTCAGACTCAGACTTTGTAATCTTTCTTTGGTGACAAAGAAGACCAAAACATACTGCCAGAAGAAGTCAACAAAGGCAAAGAGCCTACATCAGAAGTCTCCAAGAAAAACATGAACTGGTCTCAGGCCATAGAAGAGTTCAAAAAGGATTTGGAAAAGCAAGTTAGAGAAGTAGAGGAAAAATTGGGAAGAGAAATGAGACTGATGTGAGAAAACCATGAAAAGCAAGTCAATGACAGGCTAAAGGAGATCCAAAAAAAAAAAAACACTGAAGAAAATAAGACCTGAAAAAGTAGACTAACTCAAATGGCAAAAGAGCTCCAAAAAGCAAATGAGGAGAATGCCTTGAAAGACAGAATTAGCTAAATGAAAAAGGAGGTCCAAAAGACCACTGAAGAAAATACTTCCTTAATAATTAGACTGAGGCAAGTGGAAGCTAGTGACTTTGTGAGAAATTGAGATATTATAAAACAGAACCAAAGGAATGAAAAAAAGGAAGACAATGTGAAATATCTCGTTGGAAAAAGCACTGACCTGGAAAATAGATCCAGAAGAGATAATTTAAAAATTATTTGACTACTTGGAAGCCATGATCAAAAAAAGAACCTAGATACCATCGTTTAAGAAATGATCAAGAGGAAATGCCCCGATATTCTAGAGCCAGAGGGTAAAATAGAAATTGAAAGAATCCAAGAATTGCCTCCTGAAAAAGATCCCAAAAAGAAAACTCTTGGGAATATTGTCACTAAATTCCAGAGTTCCCAGATTAAGGAGAAAATACTGGAAGCAACCAGAAAGAAACAATTTGAATATTGTGGAAACACAATCAGGATAACACAAGATCTAGCAGCTTCTACATTGAAGGATCAAAGGGCTTGCAATATGATATTCTGCAGGTCAATGGAGCTAGGATTAAAACCAAGAATCACCTACCCAGCAACACTTAGTATCATGCTCCAAGGCAAAATGTGGATTTTCAACAAAATAGAGGACTTTCAAGCTTTCTCAGTGAAAAGAACATAACCTAATAGAAAGTCTGACTTTCAAACACCAGAACCAAGAGAAGCATGAAATGGTAAACAAGAAAGAGAAATCATAAGGGACTTACTAAAGTTGAAGTGTTTTATTTACATTCTTACATGGAAAGATGATGTGTATAATTCATGCCTACATAAATACATACATAC
>CM053623.1:384306799-384368735 GCA_028646595.1 Phalanger gymnotis
GGTAACTATGTATTGGGATTTGAATCAGACAAGGTCTGTCTGTTGATGTTTGTAATTTGCTTGTATTTTGCTCTGAAGTTCAGGGTGCTGGCTTTTTCCCCTGAACTAAGTGAATGATATTTGTGTGCTGAATTAAAGTAAGCTTGCCAACCCCTTCACCTTGCTCTCCTTATTAAGGCAGATCAAAAGAACCTGTGCTATCCGGCAGCTTTCCGGGTGCTGGCTGTGGATGGATCTTCTCCCCCCCACCCCACCCCTGCCCCCACGAAGCTGCTAGCCGGATTGTTGAAACAGAGTCAAAAATGATATGTTGTGTCCTTCAGTTCATCTAACTTGAAGTTTCCAAGAATAAAAGGAAAATGAACTCAGAATATCTTTAAAGGGCAGACCAGGATTCAATACCTACTTGTAATGCTCTCACCGTGATGGCTATTGTTCAGCATAACTAACTTGATGAAAGCATTTACTTGTGCCTATTCTGAAGAGGAAGAAAGTTAGCCTTGGGATGGACTTTTACAGAACTTATTCTCTCCAGAGGCTCACTTTCCTTATACTAGTAACAAAGAGTTTGTAGAAGGAAAATAAAAAAAAAAAGAATGTATACTTGAGTTTCAAGAGACCTCAGTTCAAGTCTCAACTCCAACACTAAATATATGTGTGCCCTTGGTCATCAGTTACCTCCTTTCAATTTCCTTACTTGTAAAATAATGATCCCTAAATTCCCTTTTAGGATAAAGCTTTGTGATGCTAACCTGTCTTACATTATGTCTTCAAATGAATACCCAAAAAGTTGTATCGGGGGAGAGTAGAGAGCAAGGGAGTCTTGCACTGATTTCTTAACCATTAATAATTAATACCAAGCTAGTAGCAAAAGAAATGAAAGATTGAGACTCAGAGAATTTTTACTCAAATAATTCTGCAACTTACTATCTTAGATAATATTTCTGGAGCTAAAATCTTCTGATTATCATAGGAGTTTTTAGGAAACCCATTTGTATAACTGCCAATTTTAATATATTTCTTATTGAGATGAACAAAATATTTTAGCCATATTTAGCAAGGACAAAGTTAAGAATGGGAAAATTTATCTTGCTCTAGATTTAATATGTATTACCATGTATCTTATACCTTGATGGTTCTTTTATTTTGAGAAAGATGACTTTTTACTTGAAAAGTGAGGAAATTGAACTAGATAATCTGTAAAGACCATTCCAGTTCAGAAGCTCTGATCCTATGATTATATATATATTGACATACATATACATACATACATACATACATATGCACACATATATACATATACATACACACACACATATATGATGACCATATAGGTATAATGGCATATATCTTGCCTACTTAGAAGAAATATGGATCTAAGCATGATCATGATATTAGGTGTTATCTCACAATTTGCATTAGTCACCATTGAGGGTAAAGAGTTTTAAAAAGGAATGAATCTTATAGATGTTGAAGTGACCAACATATACTGCTATAAAACAAAACGAGTAAATCAAACTGCATTTGTTATTGGACATAAGTGAGAGCTTGCAAAAGAAAGAGTGTGAGTATCACAGATTCTTACAAAAGAGTATATGATGTCATTTAGTGACTTAAAATCTAATAAATCCCCTTCACTCAAACCTGTATATTTCTGATGAATATATGTATATATATACATAGATATGTATATATATATATGTGTGTGATATGTGTGTGTGTATATATATATATATATTCATTCTCTCCCCAAATGGCATGGGATACCTCTAGGAATGATGCATTTTATAACATTGAAAATTTATCTACCTATCTATCTATCTATATGATAAATATATATATTATATATGTTTAAGATTTTCAGTGTTATAAAATGCATCATTCCTTGAGGTATCCCATGTCATTTGGGGAGAGATTTAATCCTTAGGAAACTTTTCTTTATACTAAACCAAAATGCCCTTCCAAAATTCCGTCCTTCAGTTTTGGTTCTACTTCTGCAGAAAGCAAGAAACCCAACAACTTTTTTTCCCTATAAATGTACAATCATATTAAAGCATTTCTGGGGAGCCAAGATGGTGGAGTGAAACCAGTGACTTACTGGGGCTCTCTTACAACTTCCGTCAGATACCTCTAAAACAAGTGAATCTGAGCAGATCTGAGAGAGATTGGAGCCACTAGAAGACAGTGTGGCAGATCTCCAGCTGAGGAGTGTATGGAGGGTCGATGGGATGGATCTGTGTGCTGAGAGAGTGCCAGGCTTGTGGAACTGTACCTAACCATACCAGAGTGGGAGCAGCAGCAGAACCCAGCCAGAGGACCTGGCTGGGAGAGTGCTGTGTACACAGACCTAAACCATACTGCAGAGGGAGCAGGAGCAGGCCTGAAGCTGAATTGCTGGCTTCGGTGGTGATTACCAGGCCTCTGAAGCCCAGGGCAGGTGTCTGTTGGAGCTAGCTGAGACAGAAGCACAGAGGCTGCAGCAACAGTAACATTTACTCCTGGAGCTATCAGCCCACAATATACAGAGGTCTGAAATACCTTCTTGAATTTCTGAAAGGCATGATGACTCAGTAAACTCTAAGAGTTCTAGTACCTACCTTGAATAAACCCAGAAAATACTGCCCTAGGAGAAACCCTGGGATAGAAGAGCCAGAAGTGGAGGGTTCAACATACATTTAGATTGTGAGGCCCCTCCTGCAGTAATGGAAGGAGACCAGTGCAGAAAGGGAGGCATCACAACAAGCCCCACCTTAGTAGACCAGTGGGAGCTCCTGAGCCCCAGGAGGTGAAGCTGGCATGCTCCATCACCAGGACCCCAGGCTTGCCTTTACATAGCCAGAGGAATTGGCAGACACTAGCACAGACTTATGGCTGAGACAACCCATGCTATATAGTGCAGCCCTAGGGGAAGATCTCTTCCAGCAGCCAGACCACCCCTCCCCCATACCTCACACTGTGATGCCCCCCAGGGAAACTCAGAAAGACTTCACTGGGCCTTGAATCCTTGGCACACACCAGCCAACTTCAGCTCAGCACCAGGTGAGCTGCAGCAGTATATAGCTTCTAATTGACAAAACCAGGGGCCACAGTATACAAAGCCAGTAAGAAGGCCCCTAGCTCCCAACGCAAGAAGTTTGGGACAGATCCCCCTGGGCCCTAGAAGCATAGATCCACTTAAAAAGCTGAGGAAAAGACAACCACTATGAAGAAGCAATCCAAAAAAACAAGGACCAATGATTCTTACTATGGAGAAAAGAAAGATCAAGACACCAATTCGAAAGAGGACAGCATTGACACTATACCCACATCTGAAACCTCAAAATGGAATATGAACTGGTTTCAAGCCCAAAAAGCATTCCTGCAAGAGCTCAAGGAGGATTTGAAAAGCCAAATTAAAGAGGTAAAAAATGGAAAACAATTCACTTATGAGAACAAATCCTTAAAAAGTAAAATTGGCAAAATGATTAAGGAGATACAGAATCTAATTGGAGAAAATGAATCTTTGAAAAAGTAAAATTGGCCAAATGGAAAAGAAGGTACAGAAGCTAAATGAAGAAAACAATTCGTCAAAATTAGAATTGGGCAAGTAGAAGCTAATGACTCTATGAGACATCTAGAATCAGTCAAACAAAATCCAAAGAATGAAAAAATATATAAGAAAATGTAAAATATCTCATTAGATAAAACAACTGACCCGGAAAACAGATCTAGGAGAAATAACCTAAGAAATGTTGGTCAACCATGAAGCCATCATGAACAAGAGTCTGGATATTATCTTCCAAGGAATCATTAAAGAAATCTGCCACCAGGTCTTAGAACAAGAAGATAAAATAATCATCAAAAGAATCCACCAATCACTCCCTGAAAGAGATCCCAAATTGAAAACACCAAGGAGTATGGTAGCCAAATTCCAGAACTGTCAGGTCAAGGAGAAAACATTGCAAACAGACAGAAACAATTCAAATATTGTTGAACTACAGTCAAGATCACACAGGACCTTGAAATTTCTACATTCAAAAATAAGAGGAATTGGAATGTGCTATTCCAAAAGGCAAAGGAACATGGACTACAACCAAGGATCAACGCCTAGCAAAATTGAGCATAACCTTTCAGGCAAGGAGATGGATATCCAATGAAATAAGGGAATTCCAGACCTTCCTGATGAAAAGGCCAGAGCTTGATGGGAAATTTGATCTTCAAATTGAGAACTCAAGAGAAACATAGAAAGGTAAACATAAAAAAAAACCTTGTTATTCAATAGGGGTAAATTGTTTACATCATTATATAGGATTATACTGTTTTATCTATATTGGTATAGTTATTACAACAATTAAAAAGGGCACACATAGACAAAGGGTGTGAATATAAATATACTGATATGATTATTAAAAAGTCACTAAGGGATGAAAAGGAATTGTTCTGGTGAAGAGGTAAGGAGGAGGTAGAAAGGAACAAATTACATCATGTGAAGAGGCACAAAAATATTATAGTAGAGGGAAAGAAGAGAGGGAGAAGAGCAGTGTTTGAACTTTACTCTCATTGGATTTGCTTCAAGGATGGAATAACATACTCTGACAAATATAGAAATCCAATTTTTTCTACAGGTAGTAGGAGGGGAAATAGGAAAGAAAAAGGGGATTGATTAGAAGGGAGGGAAGAAAGAAGGAAAAGAGTAAGATAATTGTGGTGGGTTGATAGGGAGGGAAAATTGAGGGAGGTGGTGGTCAAAAGCAAAATTCTTTTGAGGAGGGGAAAGGAGAAGGGAGAAATAAAAGCATAAATGGGAGAAATAGGATAGAGAAAAAAGACACAGATAGTAATCATAACTGTGAATGTGAATGTGATCAACTCTCCAATAAAACAGAGGTGGATAGCAGAACTGACTAAAAATCATAATCCTACAGTAAGGTGTCTACAAGAAATACATTTGAAACAGGGGGAAAGACACAGCATAAAGATAAAAGGCTGTAGTAGAAAATATTATGCTTCAGCTGAAATAAAAAAAAAAACAAAGGCAGCAATCTTAATCTCAGAAATCAAAAGTAAAGAGAGGTCTAATTAAATGAGATAAGGAAGGTAACTATTTCTTGCTAAAAGGCACCATAGACAATGAAGTAATATCACTACTTAATATCTATGCATCAAGTGGTACAACATCCAATTTCATTGAGGAAAAGTTAAGGGAGTTACAGGAAGAAACAGACAACAAAACTATACTAGTGGGGGACCTCAACCTTTCTATCTCTGAATTTGATGAATCTAACCTCGAAATAAACAAGGAGGTGAATAGAATTTTAGAAAAAGTAGATATGATAGACATCTGGAGAAAACTCAATGGGGTTAGAAAGGAATATACCTTTTTCTCAGTGGTACATAGCACAAACACCAAAACAGATATACTAGGGTATAAAAACCCCACAATCCAGTGCAGAAAGGCAGAAATACTCAATGCATCATTTTCAGATCATGATGCAATAAAAATTATTTGTGATAAAGGGTTATGGAAAGAAAGACTAAAAAATAATTGGAAACTAAATTATCTAATCCTAAAGAATGAGTGGATCAAATAACAAATCATAAAAACAATCAATAACTTCATTCAAGAGAATGGCAATAATGAGACAACATACCAAACTTATGGGATGCAGTGAAAGCAGTTCTTAGGGGAAGTTTTATATTTCTGAATGCTTACATGAATAAAATAAAGAAAAAGGCAAACAATGAATTGGGCATGAAACTCAAAAAGCCAGAAAAAGAACAAAATTGAAAATCCCCAATTAAATATCAAATTGGAAATATAGAAAACCAAAGGAGACATTAATAAATTGAAATCAAGAAAACTATTGAACTAATAAACAAAACCAGGAACTATATGAATACAATCACAAAACATTTCTCACACAAATAAATTCATATCTAAGTAAATAGAAAAAAAGCCATCAGTTTCTCATGGTTAGCCCAAGCTAATATAACTAAAATAACAATTTTACCTAAATTTATTTATCTTTAAATTTATTTTTAGTTTTCAACATTCATTTCCACAATATTTTGAGTTACAAATTTTTTCCCCATCTCTACCCTACCCCACCCAAAGATGGCATGTATCCTGCTTGCCCCTTTCTCCAGTCTGCCTTTCCTTCTATCACCCCACTCCCCGTCCTTATCTCTTTTCCCCTTACTTTCATGTAGGGCAAGACACATCTCTTTATCCCATTGCCAGTATATCTTATTTCCCAGTTGCATGTAAAAATAATTTTTTAACAATTATTTTTAGAACTTTGAGTTCTAAATTCCTTCCTTTCTTCCTTCCCCATTAACCCTCCTTGACAAGGCAACCAATTTAATATATGTTATACATGTATCATTATGCAAAACACTTCCATAAGTCATGTTGTGTAAGACTAACTATATTTCCCTCCATCTTATACTGTTCCCCTTTATTTTCTCCTTTGACTCTGTCCCTTTTCAAGTGTTTGCTTGTGACTACCTCCTCCCCCAATCTTCTCTCCCTTCTGTCATTCTCCCCACCCCTCATCTCCTTTCCCCCTATTTTCCTATAGGGTAAGATACCCAATTGAGTGTGTATATTATTCTTTCCTTAAGCCAAATCTGTTTAGAGCAAGGTTCACCCATTCGCTTTCACCTCTCTGCTCTTCGCTTCCATTATAATAGTTTTTTTCTTGACACTTTTATTTAAGAAAATTCAGCTCTATCTCTCCCTTTCTCCTTCTCTCAATATATTCCTTTTCTCACCCCTTAATTTTATTTTTTTTTAGCTATCATCCCTTTATAGACAACTCACCATGTGCCCTCTCTCTATATATGTGTATACACACACACACATATATTCCCTTCAACTACCCTAATACTGAGAGAGGTCTCATGAGTTACAAATATCATTTTTCCATGTAGGAATGTAAACTGTTCAACTTTAGTAACTCCTTTTTTATTTCTCTTTCCTGTTTACCTTTCCATGCTTCTTTTGATTCTTGTATTTGAAAGGCAAATTTTCTATTCAGCTCTGGTCTTTTCATTGAGAAAGTTTGAAAGTCCTCTATTTCAGTTAAAATCCATACTTTGTCCTGAAGTATTACACTCAGTTTTGCTGGGTAGGTGATTCTTGGTTTTAATCCTAGCTCCTTTGACCTCTGGAATATCATATCCCAAAACCTTTGATCCTTTAATGTAGAAACTGCTAGATCTTGTGTTAATCTGATTGTGTTTCTGCAATACTCAAATTGCTTCTTTCTGGCTACTTACAATATTTTCTCTTTGACCTGGAAACTCTGGAATTTACCTACAATATTCCTAGGACTTTTCATTTTGGGATCATTTTCAAGAGGTGATTGGTGGATTCTTTCTATTTCTAGTTTACCCTCTGATTCTAGAATATCAGGGCAGTTTTCCTTGATAATTTCTCGAAAGATGATGTCTACATTTTTTTTTTTGATCATGGCTTTTAGGTAGTCCAATAATTTTTAAATTATCTCTCCTGGATATATTTTCCAGGTCTGTGGTTTTTCCAATGAGATGTCTCATATTGCCTTCTGTTTTTTTTTTTTCATTCTTTTGGTTCCGTTTTATATCTTCTTGATTTCTAATAAAGTCTCTAGCTTCCACTTGCTCCATTCTAATTTTTAAGGCAGTATTTTCTTCAGTGATCTTTGGGAATTCCTTTTCCATTTGGCTAATTCTGTCTTTCAAGGCATTCTCCTTATGGGATTTTTGGACCTCTTTTGATGTTTGGGTTAGTCTATTTTTTAAGCAGTTATTTTCTTCAGTATTTTTTGGACCTCCTTTAGCAAGCTGTTGACTAATTTTTCATGATTTTCTTGCATCACTCTCATTTCTCTTCCCAATTTTTCCTCCCTCTCTCTTACTTGATTTTCCAAATCATTTTTGAGCTCTTCTATGGCCTAAGAACAATTCATATTTTTCTCAGAGGCTTTTGAGGTAGGATGTTTGACTTTGCTGTCTTCTTCTGGCTGTATGATTTGATCATCATTGTCATCAAAGTAAGACTTTACAGTCTCAGTCCTTTTATGCTGTCTGCTCATTTTCACAGCCAAATATTGACTTTTGAGCTCTTTGTCAGGGTATGACTGTTTTCAGAGTGGAGAGTGCTTTGTCCCAAGCTTCAGGGGTTTTGCACTACTGTTTTCAGAGCTACTTCTATTCTGAGGTGGTATGATACTCCACTCCTGGCCTGGCCTAGGGTCAGTGAGTACAAGCATGCACTTCTGCTGTCTAACTACCAGGAGGACTCCCTCTCCACAGCTACCACAAAGCTCTACCACAACAGCACTCCTCCTTCTCCTAAAATCACCAACCAGGACAATGACCCAGGTCTAAGCAAGGAAAACAAGAGAAGGCTCCCTTAGTGCCAGCAAAGAGATCCCTGCACTCCTGCTCCGACAAGCAGTTTGATTCCCCATCATCTGTGAGCATGGAGCTCTGGAAGTAGCCACTGCTGCTGTTGCCACTGCCTGTGTTGCAGCCACCTCCACTGCCATGGGGCTGGGGCCAGACTGTGCCCTTCTCTCACACGGGTCAAACAGTTTTCCCAGTGACCTGCTAATTTGTCTTTGATATTTCTTGTTTGAGAAGGCTGGAAACTGTCACAACTCAACTGACTCAGGGCCCTGCTCTGGACTGGCACAGCCCACACTAGTCTGCACTCCACTCCCAGCAAGAAGAGGTAGACCTTTCCCATTGACCATTCAGGCTGTCTTGGGCTGGAGACTTAACTCTGTCATTTCATGAGTTATGTAGCTCTAGATTTTGTTCAGAGTCATTTTTACAGGTGTTGGGAGGGATTTGGGGGAGAGCTCAAGCAAAGTCCCTGTTTTCATGCCACCATCTTGCCTCTGTCCCCTACCCCAATTAATTTACTTATTTAGTGTCACACTAACTAAACTACCGAAAATTATTTTATAGAGCTCGATAAAATAATAACAAGATTCCTCTGGAAGAACAAATGATCAAGAAAATCAAGGGAATTAATGAAAAGAAATGCTAGGGAAGGAGGCCTAGCTGTACCAGATAGTAAACTGTATTATAAAGCAGCAATTATCAAAACAACTTGGAATTGGCTAAGAAACAGAGTGGTTGATCAGTGGAATAGGTTAGATACAAAAGATGCAGTAGTCAGTGGATATAGTAATCTACTTTTTGATAAACCCAAAGAGTCCAGCTTCTGGGATAAAAATTCACTGTTTGATAAAAACTACTGGGAAAACTAGAAAATAGTATGGCAGAAATTGGGTATAGACCAATATCTTACTCTATATACTAAAATAAAGTCAAAGTGGTTTCATGACTTAGATATAAAGGCTGATATTGTAAGTAATTTGGGAGAGCAGGGAATAGTTTACCTGTCAGACCTATGGAGAAGAGAAGGATTTACGACTAAACAAGAGGTAGAGAGCATTATGAAATGCAAGAGAGATGATTTTGATTAACTTAAATTGAAAAGTTTTTGTATAAATAAAGCCAGTGAAACCAAGATTAAGAGGGAAGCAGAAAATTGGGAAAGAATTTTTACAACCAGTGTCTCTGACAAAGGCCTCATCTGTAAAACATACAGGGAAGTGAATCAAATTTATAAGAATATAAGTCATTCCCCAATTGACAAATGGTCAAATGATATGAACAGGAAGCTTTCAGAGGAAGAAATTAAGGATTTATATATATAGTTAGGAAAAAATGTCCTAAATCACTATTGATTAGTGAAACACAAATAAAACAACTCTCAGGTACCACATCTCACCTGTCTGATTGGCTAACATGTCAAAACAGAAAATGATAAATGCTAGAGAAGATTTGGAAAAATTGGAACACTAATGCATTGTTGGTGGAGTTGTGAACTGATCTAGCCATTCTGGAGAGCAATTTGGAACTATGCCCCAAGGATTATTAAAATGTGCATACCCTTTCACTCAGCAATACCATTTGTAGGGCTGTATCTCAAAGAGATCTTATACAGTAGGAAAGGGCAAATATTTGCAAAAAATATTTATAGCAAAGAATTGGAAATCAAGGAGATGCCCATCATTGGGGAATGCTTAAACAAATTATGGTATATGAATATAGTGGAATACTACTGTGCTATAAGAAATGAGGAGAAGATTGACTTTATAAGAACCTGCAGAGTATTATGTGATCTGATGATCCAGAACCAGGAGTACATTGTACACAACCACAGACCCATTGTTTCTGTGATGAGTAACTTTGATAGATTTGGCTTTTCTCAACAATGCCAAGTTTTAAGACAGCTCCAAAAGAGGCATGATGGAAAAGGCTATCCATATCCAGAGAAATAACTATGGAATCTCAATGCAGATTGAAGCAAACTATCTGCTCTCTCTTTTTTAATTTTATTTTATTTTAGGTTTGTTACATCTTTCTCATGGTTCATTTTCTTCATTATAATTCTTTCACAATTTGATTATTGGGGAAAAAAAAGTGTAATGTGAAGGGACATGTAGAACCTATATCAGATTACATGCTGTCTTGGTAGGAGGAGTGGGGAGGAGAGGGATGAGAAGAAAATTTGGAACTCATAATTTTGTGGAACTGAGTGTTGTAAACTAAAAAAATAATTAATTAATAAAAAATAAAATGTGTTTCCTCATTAGTCATGTTTTAAAAGAAGAATCAGGACAAAAGGGAAAAACTACAAGAAAGAATATAAAACAAAACAACAGAAAAGTGAAAATAGTGTGCTGCAATCTACATTCAGACCAATAGTTCTTTCTCCGGATGTGAGGTTTCTTTTTTTCCTGTTGCTAGCTCATTTTCCCTGCCTATTACTTGACTTTTTCACTGTTTGTTAAGATAGGGCTTTGCTTCCAGTGGAGGGGTGCTGTCCCAAGCTTCAGGGATTTTGTTCTGATGCTTTCAGAGATATTTCTAGGAACCTACAGGTTTTCAGTTCTTCCAAGGTGGTATGATCTAAGGAGAGGTGTTTCCTACTCTTCTGTCTTGTGTTCTGGTCTGTGAGTCACCACAAGTACTCTTTTCTGTCCTGGGACTGTGAGGAAGATCCCCCCTCCACTGGTGCCTCAAGCTGTGCTCTGCTAGTGCTCCTCCTCACTCCAGGGCTGTAACATCTTTGTGACCAGTTGTTTGATCCCCTTACTATCTGTGGACTGACAGCTCTAGAAACAGGAGCTGCTACCTCCACTGCCACTGCCACCACCACTGCTAATTCTGTCACTCCCAAGGCCTGCTCCTGGTTTGCTGGGGCCAGGGTTTGCCTATATTCCTCTCTCACCCAGGTCCAAAAGAAATTGCTTACTGACCTTCTAAGTTGTCTTTGCCATTCTGGGGCTGAGAAGCCTGGAACCCACTATAGCTGCCAGTGATTCAGTCCCTTGAGGTCTGCTTCATGTTTTCTCATGCCTAGTCTCTGCTAGCATGGCCTGCACTCCGTTGCACTCCCTTCTTAGCCTGGTGCAACAGACCTTTCCTTTCAACCTTCCAGGTTGATTCGGGCTGGACAATTGTTTCACTATGTCTTTTTATGGGTTCTGCTGCTCTAGAATTTCTTTAGAGTCATTTTTACATGTATTTGGAGGGGTTTGGTGAGTCCCTCCACGATCTTGGCTCTCAATATCTTTTCTAAATAAAAGTCTTTCAATATGTCAAAACAGTTTGTACATCTTTTATCTCTGTTCTGTAAGTTAAGCAATCCCAATTCCTCCAACCAATCCTTATATTTCAGTTCCCATTACCCTTTCTGTTCTTGGTTATCGTGTCTGGGCATGCTCCATATTGTTAAGTCTTTTCTGAAATGTGATGTGTAGAAATTAAGAAGACACCAGGTATGATCAGATTAGCTATGAGGACTCTTAGTTCATTTTTGGTTAATATACTTTTATAAACATTGCTTAAGTTTGCAGGATGCATATATTTCTGACTGCTACATTATGCTGTAAAGTTAAGATAGTACAAACTATGGACAGTCTTGAATAAGGTGTTCAAATTAGTAGGAAATAGGGTGCCACTAATCTCCATCTCCTCCTCCTCTTCTTTTCTTTTTTTAAAGAATGGTGACAAGACAATATCTATAAACAAGGTTATAATGGAAGGGGCATAGGGGATAGATATCCCAGTGAGAAGAATAGGAGACTTTTTAGAAGGATATTAACAAAATGTGAAGGACAAGGACCACATTGGCAACAGAGAGGAAATAATGGATAAGAAATGTGTAGGTGGAATCAAATTGACCTTTACCTCAGTACGGTAACAAGTCTCTGGCCCATTTGCCTAGAGTGAAAAAGATAGGGTTGATGCTGAAATTTTCAAGACTTTAGAATCATCTCCATGGGATATATGATAAGATGTTTGCAAGAAATTAATAAAAATGTGTCAGAAAGCAATGAATAGTCTGTAATCTTCCACACTGAGACTTACACAAATATTCTCAATACAAGATTAACCTTCCCCTTGGATCTGAAGAATTCAAAAGCCACTTTCAAGTTAAATGATGCCAGGAATATACCAATGCATCTGTGTGAGTATTTAATTCAATATTATAGGATTTTGTCACTGGTATGTCTTCTACTGACACTAATCATAACATCACCCTCCCCCCCCACACAGACTTTAATAGGAGGTCCTTATGAGGTAGATTGTGCCCACCTAATGGAATATTATATACAAATTCAACATTGTAGGTTATCATTGATAAAGGCAAAATAATTTTTAAAATGAGGTTATTAGAAACTCTGAAGAAAAAGTAGCCAACTACTACAAAATGGTTTGTTTACCTACACCTTCTGTTCACACATAAGGAACACAAATTATGATTTACGAGAGACAGAAGGTTGCTTTACATATCTACAGAAGGCTTCTCTGGAATCAATCTGGCCTTATGGTAAAATAGATGTGGCAAATCCCTTGAAACATTGCTACATAAGTTTGGGGACAGACCCTTTTCTTAGCATATAGAACACTTGTATCCATTAATAAATCAAAGTCATGCTGAGCTTTAGCATCTTTATTTGCTACTATACACTTAGTTGCAAGGTGATATGCTTAAGGCTTTTTTTTCCTTCTTAGAAGGTGTCCTTATTCTCTATGCCAAATTTTGGGACAACCTAGATTTTGAAAAATTCCCCATTTATAATGAAATCTACAATAATGTATATTTAATTTTATTTGAATTTTTTACTTCTTTATTTCATTTACGTAGCATATATTTCCTTAATTAAAAAAAACTCCATCTGCTTTGTTAACACAATAATTTCATAAGTACTACAACCTAAATCATAATGAAAAAATCTCAATTGTATGTATATAATGTACATAAACATTTCTGATAATTGGATTGATGGAAAAAATAGTAGACTAAATATTAAGTCAATATCTATTGCCATTACTTATCCGTAGAATAGGATAGTATTTAGAGGTTAATTATTTTACTTTATAATCAACACAATGAGATTGTTTTGTTTTCTAAGAAATAGTCATCTTCATTTTCTAAAAATAGTTTATTTGTTCTGTGTATTTTATTTGCATGGTATAATGAAATTAGCAATGGATCTATAGTTAGAAGAAGTAAGGAAAAATGAAGAGGTTGGACTAGATGGCCTGTAAGTTCCCTTCCAGCTTTACTTCTATAATCTCATGATTCCTTCATTGCTCTTTTACCTCATCTTTCAGAATAGGAGTTTGAGTCTGCACTTACATACATGCTGTCCCCAACATCATCAATTCTTGTTCTTTTAATCGTATTATTCTACCTCTTTCTTCTATTGCTGTACCTACCAATAATTACTTGAGCCATTTTTTTCTTCTAAGTTATTTCTGAGTGCTTGCATTATTTGAATTCATCCCATAGTCTTCACTACTTATGGTATCTTTTTATGTTGGCTTGATTCTATTTTTTCTCCCATTTACTCTTCAAAATGACCATATTTTACACTTCCCTATTATCATTCAGAAGCAGTGATCTGAAGTTTTTGGATTTCACTGCCATAAAATTAGTAGAAACAATGAAGAAATTGTGTGTGTTAATTTTCAAAATTATTTTATTATTTCAACCATTATTCTGCTAATTTGGCAATATGCTTTTAAGGCATTCTACATAGTAGCACTTCCTGACTTATAATTTTTATCTCAACTAATATGGTTGATAGTTTGCTGAATATAATCTGTGGAGCTTTGCAGAGCTCTATATACAGACAAATGATTAGGTAAATGCTTACTAAGCTAGCAATATATAAACTGCCCACCTTTTTCTTACTGGACTCAACAGATTTGAATATAAGTAACCCGAAATATATTTGAAACATTTGCTTGGATACATAGAAGAAAGTTTTGATGTTTAGTCAACAAGGGGAGATGTACAAGGTGACATTTAAAGCAGCAATCAAAATATGCCCTGACCTATATCTCTAGAAAGTAGAGAATTTATAGCAGCTCTTGTAACCATCAAGGGGCCATGAGGTTCAGATGTTTATTGTCTTCTACCTTACCTGTATACTTTTTAAATATTACTTAAATGAGTTATCCTTGTGCACCCTTCAAAAAAAGTGGTCAATATTATTACAGCAAACAGAAATCCCCTCTAAGTGTACCCTCAAGCCAAGGATTTTGCGTTGGTGTCCTTAAACCTCTTTTAGGATAGGTAGATGGTATTATTCCCACTCTACGGTTGTGGAAATTGAATGTGCAAGAGATGAAGTGACTTATCCAGGTTCACACAGCTCTTATGGGTCTGAGGAGGGATCTCAACTAAAATGTTCCTGTCTCCTAACCCAGTTTCCCATCCATTATGTCAAACTGCCTCTGAATCATTAATTACACCCTTAAGGCACATTGCTTCAGAGATGAATTGACCAGATTATGCTCTGTTATATTTTGGATGCATAGCATATCAAAGCATAGGGTCAAAAAGTGAAAAAAAAAGCCAATCAAATTTTTAAAATAGATACCATGTAGGTAAAAGATCAATTATTTTAAATGAATTCAACCGTCTTTTAAAATTCAGTAATGCCTATTGTCTTCATGATCTTAGTCTTCTTGAAGAGGCACATCCAATAGCAGCACTAAAAGATTTTCCACAAGTATGCATTTTGCCCCATGCCCTTCAAATATGCTAGTGGCACTCCTGCCCACAGTGCCGCCCAGCACCTTGCCCAGCCACACAAAGCCTCTCAACTGAAATATGTGTTCTTGTGAAACTGTCTTCAACAAAAACAAGATGAAGCAGTAGCACTTTTATCAGAACACCAACAAATTGCTGGTGGGAGTTCTCAAGTGCCCTCAGTGTTAGCTTGTGTTCATGCAGAAGCAACTGCTAATGCAACATATCAAAAATGTCCATGGTGTCACACAAAATGTGGAAGAGCTGCCCAGCCTACAGTGTATAATTGAGACATCCACTGGCTGTCCAGTTCCTGAGAGCCCTTTTGAGCCATCAGCCACTACTACTACTGGGCAGAATGGTGCCCAGATCTCGATCTACTGGAATAGGCCTGGGGAATGCTGAGCTGAAGACCAGAACAAGGCTGAAATAAATCTCGGATTGAGGAGCACTGGCTCGATGTGCCAAGATTGCCATGTGTGACTCCCTGATCATGAGAGCTAAGTGTCTCAAATGAGGTAGAGACACGGCCAGATAGTGAAGCACATTTCATGATGACATTGTGAGTGTTCCTTCCATACCACCATTAAACTTTGATGACATAGCTAAAACAACCATGATACAGACAAGAAAGTTTATACTTGTTGGTATTGCACAGAGGACATGCTCAGCTTTCCTCAGGTGTTCCTGCTGAAGAAGCATATCAGCTTTATGCATGGTATCAAAAGTCTAGACTTGAGCTAGACATCCAAAGCCAGAACTCCTCCTAGAGTCCTCCCAGGTGAAAGATCTGAAGTGAGTAGCTACTGAAGTTGAAGGTGCCACAGGTTCCACCAACAGAGCAGCTGTCCCCACCACCAAAAGACTCAAGGTCCCTTTTCCAGTGTGCAAAAGGCAGCTTTGCCATAGACTCTGAGCCAGAGCTTCAGAGGCATGTGCTTCAACACCAGGCCGACAGCAACATGACCCAGTATCTGCTCTGTGTCTTGTGTATAACAGCAAGCCCCCTCAACTGACACCTCTTCACTGTTCACCAAGTGAGAGACACAAAGGAGGAAGAAGAGGCAGAGTGAGAAGGGTCTGGGGAAGAAGTTCCCCTGAAAATGAATGAGAATGGGTATGAGGACTATCACTGGGAGCCTGCCTTGGATGCAAAGACAATGGAAGAAAGGTCGGGCCTCCAACGATGACTGTGAGCAGAACACAGCAGGCCATCTATAGAACAATCAGGACCAGAATCATCACATAACATTTCTTTGGGTGAAACAAGTGTTTTTGAAATGTGAGAGGGCAAAAGAGAGCCACACTGTCCTAGTACCTGCATACACACACACACACACACACACACACACACAAACACTTTAATGAATCTCTTCCTTCTTTTCCTTTATTGCTACCCTATCTACACTTATACTCTGCCTTCATGGGGAAAAGTGTAGGGGGAGGGAGGAGAGAGAGAAAAAGAATTTTTAACAAATACACTTAGTAAAGCAAGACAAAATCCTACACCATGTGTCCAAAAATATGTGTAATCATCTCTCTCAGAAATTAGGCAGTGGGCTCTATCATTAGCCCTTTAGAATTTTGATTGAGAATTTCATTGATCAGAGTTTTTATGCATTTCAAAGGGGATTTTTGTTCTTTTTGATATTGTTGTAATTGCATTAATTGCTATCCTACTGCTCTCTTTGCTCTGTATCACTTCACAGAAGTCTTTGTAAGTTTCTCTGAAACCAACAATTTCTTCATTTTTTATGACACAGTCCCCTAAGTGATGAGAATCACATAAATTTCTAGTTCTTTGTTTTAAGAAAAAAAGGTAGTATAAATATTTTTGCATGTGTAAGTGCTTTCTCTTTTATTTTAGCAGCGTCCCAGGCATATTTTCTGATGTTAGGGGAAAGGGAAGAAGGCTTCAGCACATCGGGTGTATTCCATGACACAAATTGAGAAGGTGGACAAGTCACATAGGATGTGTGTTCCTGGATCAATAGTGATTTGCATCATGGGAAGAACATGCACACTGCTGCTCTTACGGATTCATTTAACTCTTTATGTACAAAGTATTTGAAGGGTTATCTTGGGAAGTAATGGAACATTTAAAAGCAAGATGATTGTCAATCATGTTGTAAAAGAATGCTGTACTCCAAAAGGAGTTGAACCAAATCACTTCTAATATCCCTTCCACCTCTACAATTCTAGTCTTTGAATTTCTTCGGTTATATTGCTTCTTTAATATTATTTGTAAGCTTCTAAAGTACTTTATTATATGAAAAGCAAATCAGTATATGCATTCGATTGTCTTTTTTGTTTCTTTGACATTTTTCTATTTAATTTTTTTTTCAAAATAAGTAAAAATCCAGCTGAGGCATATAGCTTTCAAAGTACTTTTAAAGAGAAGAGAAACAATCAACCATTTTCATTTATTGTGTGAAGAGAAAGAGCAGCAGGGCAGGGAAACATATGGGTGAATCAGATAAGTGCGCATTCATCCAGGATGATCATGAGACACAATTGCCCATTAAATGTTTTTGGTTTAATATAGATTTTACTTACAATCATAGTGCTATTACAGTATTCCTGATTTTCTTACCTATTGCCGGCATGGGCTTTTAATTTCTGAATAAGATCCTGTAGGATAAATTAGTCATAATCACTGAATTACTTTTATTTAAGCAATCTTTTCAAGTACCAGTGGAACTTCTTAGTGTGTAAGACACCATGGAAAAAGTCTGGAAGGTATTTCAAACCAATAGGATATACATGGAATTTGTGCTCTGATGCAATCAATCTGGCTTCCAAAGTCTAATAGTACTAGTAAAGACAGTGGTGTTAGCATTAGTGTTAGCATTAGTAGCAGCAGTAGCAGCAAGACCAACAATACCTTGTATTGATGGCTGTCATGGCAGTTTTGCTTTGTTCACTGAGACTTAAGACCCTGCCTTTGTTCTAAGCAGGTCTAGGTATAAATACTGGCTGGAACACCTCCAAGCTATGTTACCATTGGCATATTACTAAACCTTTCAGTGACCCTGGCAAATCTCTAATGAGTTATAGCTGAAGGCTTTCTGACACTGATAAATTTACGAGCTTCAGAAAAAATCCCAACCCTATAAAAAGATACTTTAAAAATTTTAAGTGATGTCATATCTAGTGCACAACTTCATCATTATAACACCCCTGAAATAGTGCAAAGGACATAGGAGAAGTGTGGTCCAGAGAAAAGAGCACTAGATTTATAGTAAGGGGACCTGGGTTTAAATCCTGTCACTGCTACCTATTCCATGTGTGACCTTAGGGAAGTCACCTTATCTACTTGGTCTTAAGCTTCCTCATATGTAAAATAAAGAGGCTGGATTATATGTCTCTGAGATATCTTCCAGCTCTAGACCTATATATTATTTTGAGTTTATAAATGAGGAAACTTAAGCACACAATGGAAGTTCACAAACCTAGTGAACAGGCTGAAATATATTACAAATAAGGAACTTTGAAGAAGAGAGGATTAGTGAAATTGCATGATTAAAAATCAGATAGAAGAAATATATGATCAGTAATCAGTGGATAGCCCATGTCTTCCTCTGGAATATTTTATATAGCAGAAGAAGACAAAGTAGGTCCCTAATTGGATGAATCTCTTTTGACCTGAGACTTGATTCAGAAATTTCTTGAGGCTCCAATATTGCCCTTGCTGGCTATCACCTGTAAGATCAAGTAAGTTCCTTCGCTAATAAGGCCACAAAATTCCCTGATTGAATACATATACGAGGGTTGCACAGTAAGAATAGGCATGAGTGGTTTTCAGTCTCCATTGTTGGCGAGAACATCCATGATAGGAAGAAGACATATCGATGTAAGCGTCAGAATATAGAGTCTTCTTAATGAGATATGAGATTGCCTTCTCAAATGGTAACTTCTTGAAGAGTAAACTTTGTCCTTCATATCATGTCTGTGTCTCTTGCTACTCTTTTGTTAGAGTTCTTGCTTCAACTAGCATTGTTCTTCTTAGTCGTAGGACAAAATATTGTCAAGAATTCTTCTTCTGCATCCAGGAGACTGGACTTAGGAAGTCTGCGGCTCCACCACTGCCTCTGATGGCTCCCATCGCTAAAGATCTAGTGGGCTTCCCCTCTACTGAGAACACATTGTTCCCTGGTGCAATTGCTCTAGTGAACTGAAGTCTCTGTGTATAGCTCTGAAATTGACCATCCATGTCAGTTCTTGCTCTCCTCGAGTCGGCCTGGCTCAGCCTTTGAAACACCTGCGTCAATATTGCAGCTCAGCATAAGAGTGATCTTTGATTTATTATCAGCAGAGAGCTTATGGGGCTAATTCTAATCTTTTCACAAAGGTGGCATTAACACAAAAATGAAGAAAAAGCTATCCTAGTTGACCCATTAAAAATGACTGAATTCTATTACACCTCCTTAAGGAGACCAAAAGGGTTTCCAGAAGGACTAAGTAGGCTTTTCCTGTATCCAATTCCTGCATTTAAAGGCAAGCTTTACCTTAAGAAAATTGATAAATGGAAGAGAATGTGGGAATTCCAACTCTGGAAATCAATGTGGGAACAACAGTCACCTATTCTCTCCAGTTGGTCAGGTCTACATGATACAAGAGACTGGAACACATACCAATGAATTTGCCTTCTAGCTCTATAAATCTATATCCTTTTTAAAAACAGTAGATATAGTTGTATCATGGAATAACCAATTAGCCAGGGCTTACTATTCCACAAAATTATTAGTTATTATTGATGGATGTCCTGCATCAGTTAGGTCATTTGAAAATATTACTTTGACTCTTTTCAAAACTGTGAAAAAGTCTACATTTGGCCTTAATTCCTTGAACTTTCTCATCTGCAGCCTTTTCTTCTTTTAGAAGAGCCTGTCTCTACATTTTTTACAAAGTATTATGAAGAGGCCACATTAGGGCAGGCAAACTATTGGAAAATAAGGAGTCATGTGTGAAATTATATATTTACATGTATATATATATATATATATATATACATATATATATATATATATATATATATATATATGTACTTATATATTTCAGGTAAGTGAAACAGCCCTTCAGGCACATTTCAATTTTAATATTTAACCATTTTCGATGTAAAACTACTAAAATTTTATTTCATAGGATCACCTGAATGAACACTAAAAAAGCAGCTTAGAGATAATCTATCCCAAAGCCTTCATTTTACATGTAAGAAGTATAAGACCCAAGTGGTAAAGTCAATTGCATAAAGTCACACAGGCAGTAAGCAGTGGTACTGAGAATCTGAATCCACATACTTCTTCATTGTTCAAAATACTATATACTGAACATTGCACATAATTCAGTCTTTTTTGAATGATTCATGGTTTTCATTATAAATATTAGTTATTATACTGGGCTAGCAATGCCCTGAGGGACTGGAGAAGCACATAGGTCAACTTGCTGCTAAACTTTTAGCCATACTATTTATTTCTATGTCTGCTTGTCTGCCTTTTAGGTTTTCTTCCTTTTCCCTCACTACCAGTCAAAAGTTAGAGTATATCTCTCTGCCCTCAGTATAAATACCTCCAGTATTTCCCCCCTTCTCTCTCTCTTCCTTTTCTCGTCTACTTTGAGCTTAGAAAACAAATAAGCAAGCTTTTTAAGATGGGATGTTAGATGTCAATATGGCTCTAAGTAAGAGCTTGAGGTCTCTTCTGCAGGACTAAAGTGGGTGAATTTTGATGGCAATTATTTTGGTCACTCAGAGGCCTTTTTCCACTGATACCCTTTGAGTTTTACAGTTGCTTTCTAAAGGTTTGAGGTTGCTGAAAGCCTGCCTTCCAGAAATGGAACATTAGTTATTATTAAATGTAATATTCTAAAGAGATGACTAAAGAACACCGAGTAATTTGAACTTCTGATGAGGTGTTATAATATTTATCCTCTCTTTTGGTTCAGTTTGAATTGCAAGACTTTCTAATGTATGTAAGACTGTACAAAAGCCCATTTTTTTCTCATTGGCTCAACTTTTTTTTTTTCGTTTTAGAAATTGGTATAAAAACAACTGCAATAATTAGAACTTATACAGTGCTTTTAGGTTTACAAAGAGCTTTATGTATAGTAATTCAATTGCTTCTAACAGCCAACCATTCGAGTAAGTGCTATTACATCCATTTTACCAATGAAGGAACTACAACAAAGAGAGCTTATGTAACTAAGCCAGTGTGACTAGATCAGTGTCCAAGACAGAATTTGAACTTGGGTCTTCCTGTCTACAAGCCTTGAACTCTTTCTACCATGTAGTCAGGTTGCCCTTCAATAAAGGAGTAACAACAACAACAATAAAGAATTCCTTGATGAAGGAATCTAATCCAAAAACTATTGTGTAAGGAAGAACAGAATGCCTTTGGGATGAGATGATTTCAAGGGGAAAGGTGTGACTAGTATAATAGTATAAAATGGGTGTAGATCAGGCACATTTATACTATTATTTTTCTCAAATGTATTAAAAAGACCATCTAGGTTGGTTAGCATTAAATCCCTAAATTCTTGAACTCCAAGGCCCCCTTATCCAAGATCTCCTGTTCAGAAACACAAAGCAAGTGCTTAATAGATGCTTGCCATTTACTTATTGATTATGGACATAGAGATATTCCATAACATGTCCATAAAGGAAGATCATTAAAGCCTTGAGTCAAGAGACAAAAGATAAAAGGGCTTCATCTCACACCACAGCTCGAAAGTCTTGTATCACAAAGGCTAAGTATTTTCAGCCAGTCCTGAGCTGTATTTCTTGTTTTTGTGAACTACTGCCTCAAGACCCCTGAAGTAAACATTTTAATATAGTCATCCCATGGGGTGAAAGCAACATTGCAGGGACTACTAAAATGTCAAAGAAATAAATGGGAAGCAAATCCTGGTGAGTATAAAGAAGAGTCAAAAACCCCTTATTGTACTACTGCTGCATTAGAATGTGACCAACAGAAATTCAAACAACTCAAAAAAAAAGCCTTTCTTAAGCAACTATTATTTGCCAGGCACTATGCTAGGTAGTGATGGTGGCGTTCATTTGTTTTACTTGTGTCTGACCCTTTGTTACTCCATCTGTGGTTTTCTTGGCAAAGACACTGGAATGGTTTGTCATTTCCTTCTCCAGCTCATTTTGCAGATGAAGAAATTGAGGCAAACACTGGTAAATGATTTGCCTACTGTCACACATCTAGTAAGGGTCTCAGGCCAGATGTCAACTCAGGTCTTTCTGACTAAAGGTCTGGCCTTATTTACTATATCACATAGCTACCTGCTAATATCAGTGCTGGAAATATAAAGACAAAAAAATAGGACAAAATTTGGACACTAAGTGGATACATGGAAAGAGATAGTTGTCCAGATGTTGGGACTGTGATAACTTGTCCAAGTATACACCCGAGGGGCCTGAAGAGAAATGCATGTCTTATCTGAAAATCTCTGCAATAAACATTGTCTTAGGCTCCCACTAATGACATGTAACTTATTTAGTTTTGACTGTTTGTCAATAAACTTTGCTAAAACACGTAGGTTTTATATTTGTCTCATCGTTTTTGTTTTTCATTTACCTGGTGTTCTGGCAAACATAATATATAGCCATTAATTTAGTAAATGGTGTGGAATAGACAGAGGAGATTGATCATTGACTCACCCTTGGACAACTAGCACCTCAAACCCAATATAAGTGTATTCAACCTGACTAAGCTTAGGTGATATCATGAAACCCTATCATATTATGTTAACCATATAGTCCATTTCTGGACTACGGCATATTTAAAATCTGGTCTGTTCTGTCCAACATGCTTAACTGCAGTTCTGAATGGATGGGAGATGGTCTTTCTCTTTTCCTCAGTTGGTTTTTCTTACTATTAAACTCTAGGAACATATCATTTACATTACACACTTGGCAGTTAGAATATAACACCTTAGACCATTAGTTATCTTTTTATATATCTGTGTTTTTTAAATATATATATATATATGTATATATGTAGTCTTTGTATTTTTTGTATATATGTGTATATATATATATATATATATATATATACATATGAAGTCTTTGTATTCACAGTAGTCTCAAATCTATTAGCATCACAATGTATATTTGTTTATGGCTCATCTCAGTTAAGTCCTCCTAATAGAAGCCCATCCTGATCATCCATTTGGTCTATGTAGTTTGTGTCCTCAAGCCAGAGTCATATATTTGTATATTGTCAGCTGCCACACGTGCATATTTACTTATGTAAAGGTAATAAAAAGTAGATAATAGTAAGTACTCAGTTTTTTTTAAAAAAATATATTAATAAAATGCATTTTCAAAAACATCATTAGCTCTCCATTACCCAAAGAGTTGTGACTTGTAATAAAGAATAAGGAAGTGAGGAAAGCAGTTCAGCAAAATTACTAAACATACCAAGTACAGTATATATAGTTTTGGCAAGTTCCATAAAGTATTCAGTTACTCACTTGATTACTATAGATTAAAATCTGCAGGTAAACGTAGGTAGAATCATCATTTTGTATTATATTGATATGTCCCAGCATGAAAAATGAATATCCTTTTAAAGTCATTCTTTATTTCTTAAAATGATCAATTGCATTTATTTTTATGTGTCTTGAGTGTACTTTGGGAAATTCACTCCTAGATCTTTTATCCATGTATTTTTTTTAAAGATTTATAATGATTGCAGGCTTTTTATAGT
Organism: Phalanger gymnotis; assembly: GCA_028646595.1. Classification (NCBI taxonomy): domain Eukaryota; kingdom Metazoa; phylum Chordata; class Mammalia; order Diprotodontia; family Phalangeridae; genus Phalanger; species Phalanger gymnotis. Next base: position 384,330,608 of record CM053623.1, read on the forward strand.
TTCGTGAATGTGAACACAGGTGATTCTTAGGCAGTTGAAGCTGAGAAAGGAGAACAAATTGGTTGGTTGTTGTCTTTTGTTGTTGAAGAGGACCAAAATGACATCACTGTGTTGGGGACAATTCATAATGTGTCTGACTGTGGCTGATCAGAATAACACAAGATCAGAAGGCTCTACCACGCATTGGACATTTGGAGTGGAGATGTTTCTAAGTGGCTAATTTCATTTTTCTTTTGAGCTACTGCAATTCTGCTTTGCTCATTGAGCACAGCACCTTTTTTGATGCCGTGCTGGGCAGTCTTGTGACAGTGTCTCCCATGGCTCACAACAAATCCAGAAGTTCTTCAGAGAGACCTTCAGAGTGTCCTTGTATCACTTCTTCTGACTGGCACATGAGTGGCTGCTTTATGTGAGTAATCTGTAAAATAGTCTTTTAGGCAAACATACATTTAACATTCAAACAACATGGTCAGACCATCACAATCGCACTCTGTGCAGTGGAGTTTGAATGCTTGGAAGCTCAACTTGAGAAGGGACCTCAGTGTTTGTTTCCTCATCTTAGCAGGCGATCTTCAGAATCTTCCTAAGACAATGGAAACGGAAGCAATTCAGTTTCCTTACATAATACTGGTATAATTTCATTTTCACAGGCAAATAACAATGCGTTTAGCACAGTGGCTCCATAGACCTTTGGCTTCATAGGCAGTTTAATACCTCTTCTCTCCTATAGTTTCCTTCGGAGCCTCCCAAACACTGAGCTAGCTCTGGCGATGCATGCATCAACCTCATCATCAATGTGTACATCCCTGGAAAGTATACTACCAAGGCAGTAAACTTATCCACAGCATTCGGAATTTCTCCATTTGGTGTAACTGATGGTTCCATGTATGGATGGTGTGGTGATGGCTGGTGGAGAACTTGTGTTTGATCAGTGTTGATTCAAAGGCTAACATTAGCACAAACAGCTGAGAATCAAGCCATACTTTGTTGTATCTCAACTTCAGAGGCTTCACTGAGTGTACAATCACCGACAAAGAAAAAGTGACACACCAACTCTGCCTCCACTTTGTCTTGTAGTCATTTCAAGCTAAAATAATTTACCATCAGTTCAATACTTGACCTTCATGACATTTTCATCCTCATTTAAGGCATCTGATTATATTGTTGAAAACATCATAATGAAAAGCATGGAAGAAAACACACAAGCCATGTTTCACTCCACTGGTAAATGGGAAAATGTGAGAGCATCATCCACTATCCAGAACTTGGGAAAGCATGCTGTGATGAAATTGACATGCAATACCGATGAACTTCTCCAGAAAATCAATATCCCATGATTTTCCATATTCCCTCATGACCGACAATATCAAAGGTGTTGATGAAATAAACACATGTTATAAAAGACTTCTGTTGTGCTCCTTGCCAGTTCTCTTAGAGATGTCAGGAGCAAACACCATATCAACCACTCCTCAAACCTTTCTGAATCCACACTGACTCTCAGGTAGATGACAATCTTCAAGGGAAAACATCAGACTATTTATAAGTACTCTGGCAAAAATCATACTAGCAATGACTAAGAGAGGGACCCTCTTATGATTGTCAGAGGACAACCTATTTCTTTTTCCTTTATAGAAATGGACAATGAAGACATCCTTGAAATCCTGGAGGATAAACTCCTCTTGCCATATAACCCAGAAAATTTCAGTTTATATGATCAGTGGAACATCAGCCTTGTAAATTTCAGCTAAAATAGAATCAGCACCAGGTACCTTGCCACATATGAGCAGTCTAATGGTATTCAAAACCTTTACTTCAACTGAAGTTTGACTAGAGAGTGATTGACTTCAACTTGAGATATATGGTTAATGGCTTCAGCTAGAATTTGAATTAGAGTTCTGATTTGGCCTTAGACACTTAACTAGTTGTGTGACCTTGGACAAGTCACTTAACCTCTATTTGCTTCCATTTCCTCAACTGTAAAATGAGGAAAAGAACGGCATCTTCATTGCAAGGTTATTGTGAGGATCAAATGAGAAAATAATCATAAAGCACTTAATACATTATCTGGTATATTGTAAATACTACAAAAATTCTTATTCCCTTCCCTTCCCATTATGGAAGAAACATTAAGTATCTATTAGTTGTGGTATGCACTTGGGATACCAAAAAATGAAAGAAAGAAAGAAAAAAGAAAAGAAATATTTTTATCCCCATGTAAGCCAAGCCTAATGTTAATGATGTAACATTTTGTGTTTAAAGATGAAGAATGAGGAAAGAGTAATCAGATTTGGAAGTTAAGAGATGTTTGGTTTCCATTTGATCTTGCCTATGTGAGATGTAGGTCTATATAGTTTCTGCCAGATAGATTTCCAAATTTTATTAGCATTTTTATTAAACAGTGAATTTTTATCTCACTAGCTTGTGTCTTCAGGTTTATGAAAAAGAAGTCCTCATACCCTTTTTTAAAGAAATTATTTATTTTCAGTTTTCAACAATCACTTTCATAAGATTTTGGGTTTTAAATTTTCTCCCCCTTCTTCTTCTCCCCCAGATGGCACTCAATCTGATACAGACTCTACTTATACATTTATATTAAGCATATTTTCACATTACTCACATTGTAAAGAAGAATTAGAACTGAAGGGAGAAACCACAAGAAAGAAGAAACAAAACAAATATGCTTCCATCTGCATTTGGACTCCAAAGTTCTTTCTCCAGATATGGATGGCATCTTCTATCATGAGTATTTTGGAGTTCTCTTCGGTCCATGCATTGCTGAGAAGAGCTAAATCTACCAAAGTCAGTTTTTGCACAATGTGGTTGTTACTGTGTACAATTCTCCTGGTTCTGCTCATTTAATTCACCATCAGTTCATATATGTCATTCCAGGTTTTTCTGAAGTTGGCCTGCTCATCATTTCTTATAGTAGAATAGTATTCCATTACATTCATATACCACAACTTGTTGAGCTATTCCCCAATTGATAGACATCCCTTATATTTCCAATTCTTTGCTCCCACAAAAAGAACTGCTATAAATATTTTTGTACATGTGAATCCTTTTTGTTTTTTGGGGTTTTTTTTACCTCTTTGGGATACAGACCTAGTAGTGTATTGCTGGGTCAAAGGGTATGCACAATTTTGTTGTTTTGGGTTTTTTTGTTGTTTTCTTTTGGATGGGTGAAGGCAAGGTGATTGGGGTTAAGTGACTTGCCCAAAGTCACACAGCTGATAAGTATGTCAAGTGTCTGAGGCCAGATTTGAACTCACATCTTCCTGACTCCAAGGCTGGTATTCTACTCACTGTGCCACTTAGTTTCCCCAGGGTATGCAGAGTTTTATAGCCCTTTATGTACACTTCCAAAATGCTCTTCAGAATGGCCTCATACCTCTTGCTCTGAGTCAGAGTAGTGCTCAAGGAGGCATAACATTCTCTCAGTGAAGACCACTTCCCACTACAAAAAAAAAAGGTTCCTAGGGCTAAAACAACCAAGATATCCTATCTTCTAACACCCAATGTATTTTTATAAAAAAAAATATTTAAAGAATATTACAAAATTAACTACAAGTTATAGAGGACAGTAAAAAAAAAGTAAAGAGCAGTTTGATAGAGGTTACAAGATGCTTTGGGTAGCTTAATTATTATAGTCAAATATGTAATTTACTTCTGAGTTTCCTAACAGTTAAGAAACATTTATTTTTTAAAGGAAAGACTATAGGATTATGTAATTTCCATTGATAAAGTGAAGCATACAATTTTTACAACAGAGACATTTTTCTATACCATCTTATGATGACACAGTTCAAGAAGGAATCTAACATTTGAGTTCTTTTATAAAGTGGAGTGACATGATAAACCATGTTTAACTCTGATCATGCAGAAAAATATGTTTTCAAATGAATATTTCTTATATTTCCTCTCTAAAAAAGCTGAAGGTATACTCTTAAAGCTTAACTTACTGAAGGCATTTATGTGGGGAGCTAAGGAAATAAGACACAGACAGAATCCTTTAGGATGTACTCAACTCAATTTGATTATAGATTTAAAAAAAAAACCTAAAATAATCGATATTTTGTATACTTATTAGGATGTTACTCTTGAATATCAGATACTCTGAAGAAATTTTAAGCAAGTGGTTAATGGCATTCGATTCACGGTTGAAGTCTCTGACCGATTCCTGAACTGTGAGAATACTACGTTTTTGATTAAGGAGTGATGGAAATAATTTTTTAAAAAAATGAGTTAAACTTTTTTTTCTGTTCTGAATCCTCTTTCTTCACTTCTGCTCTTCTCCAACCCATTGAGGAAATAAGAAACACAATCCCCATTGTACATATGAAGTCATTCCAAAATTTCTACATTAGTCATATCATAAAAAAAAGAAAAATTAAGAAAAAAGTAACTGAAAGAAAGCATGCTTTGGTTTGCACTCAGAGTTCGTTAGTTCTTTCTTTGTAGAGGTGTTTTCTAGAAGACTCTATAGAGTCCTCTCTAGAGGATTTTCATGAGTCTTTTGCAATTGTTCCATATCACTGAACTGATCAGAGTAGCTAACACATTCCAAAGTTGATTGTCATAATATTGTTACTGCATATGATGTTCTCCTGGTTCTGCTCATTTCACTGTGATGAAAATGTGTGAAAGTACTGATTTTTCTCTTGCAAAAATTTTAGAGTCTAGATAATATTTACAAGAGTATAAAATATATAAAGTATCAGAATAGAGAATTTAAATAACCTGATATCAGAAAAATAAATTGAACAAGAAATAAATAAACTCCTCTTGTAGAAAAAGGGATGGAACCCAGAACTAGATATTTTATAACTAAATTCTTCTAGATATTCAGAGAATAATTTATTAGAGTAGTATATAAAATCTGATAAACAAAAAAGCCACCCTTATACTGTGCAATTAAAGAAAAAATCGTTTTGAGTTTGGGAGGAGGGCCCTGCCTAAAAAAAAACAATTTGAGGGGCTATTTGATATCTACTGATTTATAGTGGCATTGTAATATAAATTGAAGTGAGTACGAATAAAATTAAATTTTAATATATTTCCAAAAATGTTCTTTCTTCTAAATTACTCAAATTTTTCATTCATATCTTTAAGTTATCTTACTAAATGAGGTCCAGTATACTTTATAATCCTTTGTATTTTAGCACTTTGCTTTTGATTATTTACAACAGTGAACCAAGCCAATTCAGAGTGCTTCAGAACTCTCATCCAACATACATTCATTCACTCTTATTTTGATACTTGGTACTTTTATCATCTCAGAAATATGTATTAGCATAGCAGATGGAGTGCCAGAAGGGTGGACAGGAAAATGAATTAGACATCCATAGGGCAGCTCAATTTTATGAGGTCTAGTTATGTTACCATGTAACCATTGATTGGTATGTTTGACATGGTTTTCACATGAATTTTCATGAAAACACATTCTTGAAATAACTGTGTCCAAGAACTTTTTTAAAGTTTTACTTTTTCAAAAAATGTCCAGGGTATTTTCTTTTGGTGATAAAGACATTTATAATTCTGTTGATTTCCTCTCAAGGTAACATGGCACCAAACATGAAATAATATTTTAAATAATAGTCTAATATAGAATTACAGTTAACTCTGAAAATAAATGGAATCTTCAATTTCTTTTTGTTAAGTAATTTTAGCATGCTCTTCCTTCTACTGTTCAAAGATGAGATTTAAATCATTTAATCTCTAGTGTCTTTTGTGATTTTAACACAGAGATTTAAAATATAGAATAATTTGAAATCTTGAGTTGAACTTTTCCCAGACAATGAGACATTTTGGGGGGAAGGGGGGATTCTATAACATACAGGACTCATAAACCAGTTTTCTTTATGGCAGTGATTTAAAGAAAGTTCGCAAAGATTTGATGGGAACTGCAAGAGTACTGTTCCTGGAATTTTTGCCTTTATACAAAAATCATTGAATCAGTATCAGTTGATGCCAGTTGTGATACTAAGAGTTCAGATTTTATGGACTACAATGATAATTACAATAAAATCCCATGAAAGAAGTTGTTAAATAAATTACAACCCTGAGGATTAAAGAGTGAATCCCCCCTACCCATCTCAAGCTATTTATAATACTATTCCTCATATATTCAAAAAAATAAGTTTAGATTTTGAAAGTTCACCTCAGAATGTTTTTGTCACTATGACAATTGGGGTCCTCAAGGGCCCCCTGAGTTAGAAGAACCTGGGGCAAGGGTCCAGTATGCAAAGATAGATAGCTAAGCTAGGAAAAATAATGCAGAGAAATAATTAATATTTGCAAAAATTTTAACAAAATATTAGCAAAAATGATTTGCATTGTATTAAAAGAGATTTATCCAACCAGGTCAGATTTATAACAGAAATTCTGAGTTTATTCAATATTACCTAAACTATGAACCTAATATATCACATTAATAAACAATTAAAATTGCATGATTATACCAATAGATATGAAAAAGCATATGACAAAATAAAATACCCATTTATATTGAAAAATATATGAAATATGGAAATAAATGAGCCATTTCTTAATACAGACAACAGTAACTCTTTAAAATCAAGAATCCAGTACTTTGCAAATGGTGAAAAGTTAGAGATCTGAACCATGATATTGCGATAAAGCAAAGATGCATGTTTTGTCTTTTTTATTTGATATAAGTTAAAATTGCCAGCTACTATGATAAGAAGTTAGAAAAAATAAGCATCAGAGAAAAAGGGAAATATTGCTTTTTTCACATTATATGTTTTACTTAGAGAACTCAATAAAATTTTTGGAATAATTTTGGCAAAGTAGCAGTATATAAAATAAAACCATAAAAATGATCACTTTTTCTATATGCTCATAAGAAAATCAAGGAGGAAGAGAAAGAAAAAGAAATTCCATTCGAAACATTTCACAAAAGTAGAAAAGTCTTTGGGATCCTACCTGCTAAAATGCACATACAAGAACTACATAAATCCAACTATAAAATATATTTTATGGGGGAAAAACAGGCTTTAGTAACTATAGAGATATTTATTGCTTATAGCCTGGCAATACAACATAATAAAATGTTAATACTGTCTTAATCAAGCAACATTTCCAGTATCATGCCAATCTTCAAAAAGTTTACATGTCTAGAAAAAAAATAATAATTTTTATTTGATAGGTTAAAGTGTCAAGACTCTCAAGGGAAATAATGAAGAAAAAAAACAAGGAAGAAAGAGTCTTGAGATGACTAGATCTCCAACTAAATTAAAAATCAATAATCATTGAAATGATTTGGTACTATATATATATATATATATATATATATATATATATATAGAGAGAGAGAGAGAGAGAGAGAGAGAGAGAGAGAGAGAAGTTAGTCAGTGGAATAGATTAGAAACACACAAATATAGATGAAAACAAGCATATTAGCATAGGGTACCATATTCCCAAATATTTTAACAACTGGGATGAGGACTCACCATTCAACTAAAACTCCTGAGAAAATTTGAAAGCATTTTGGCATAAATTAGTTATTAAGAAACATTTCATACCATATACCAACACAGCCATTAAAAGCATATATATCTTTGAAATAAAATTCTCATCACAAATAAATAAGAGGAACATATAAGGAGATATTTTCAAATCATTGGTAAAGAAATAAAAATTGATGCCATTTGAAGAAATCATAATATATAATACAGAGCAATAATTTTGCATTTTAGAAATAATAAAAGGAATAATTTTAGAAAATTGTAGACAGGTTTGTATGAACTGATGAGAATGAAATGAGCACAATGAAAAAGATTATACAGGAAAAACAACCTTGTAAAGATGAAGGAGGAAAAACCTAAGAACTCTGAGAAACACAATAGTTAATAAGAACCAACCATTAGCAACACCCAGTAGTTTGGATTGCAGAGAGATCTAAACTGGCAACAGGTAAATTCAAGGTTGTTCTCTCTCTCACATTATGATTTTATTCCCTTGCTGCTTGTTCAGCTTTGGGGCTCAAAACTCTAATCCTTTTCAAAGAGGCTAGTGATGCCCCCAAACACCCTTACCTCTAGAAGAATGGGTTTAGTACCGTAAATTAGCATTCTTTAGAAAATTCCTCTTGTGCCCTACCCAGGAATTTGGGGGTAAGAATCTCTCTTTCCCCCCATCCTGGTCACATAGTTCACAACATATGAAAATACCATGCATCTCTTCCCCAAGTAAAGTAATTCCACACTTCCATGATGGTCATAGTAGAGGAAGAACAATTTCACACATAACCTGGCACCAATATCTGTCTCCTATGTAGCCTATTCTCATCCCCATACTCCACAGAAAACAGACACACATTTTGCTTTGCCAGCGTATTTTTAAAAATTTATTCAACTCTCTTAAGATCTCAGATAAAGATTCATTGTGTCAATGACCCATCTAACCTTCTTTTCCTGGGCCCAGGATGAAGGAGCTCCATGTCAACAACCAGTTTATCCCCAGTGAACTCCCTATAGCTCAAGTCAATCATCGTATCTTTAAATATCCTTCAGATTCATTGATGCCTTTATTTGTTATAAATGCCGATCTTTATTTTCAAAATCTTTATAGTAAAACATAAGTGAATTCTCAAAGATTAATTGCCCAATAAATTAATCAAATTATCCAGCAACTCCCACATTCAACCCCTGAGGGTTGAGGGAAGGAGTACCTACATCCAATAAAATCATGGATCCTTAAAGCCCTGAAATAAATATTAGTATTAGTAATGAAATAGTTTTACCTAAAATCTGTTTATTCCTGATGGAAGGTACTAGATTTAATGATCTGCCTATGGTTTTGTTTTAAGAACACTGGCATAGCTTTTGAAAGGCTCCCAATTTGCTTAATAATTTATAATTTTGGGAAATTTAATGATGTCCTTTGCAGAATATAGCATCATCAACTCTTTTAATACACAATTTGATCTGTAGAGTTAAATAATTTAGCCTGAGAAGGTTGAGGTCCTAGTCCTGAACTAATAATTGTTACAATATTCCTTCTCCTGGGTCATTTTTCTCATATTATTTGATTGCTTGTACAACTTAAATTGAACAGAAGGCTTATAGATGGATGAATAGACGTAAGAATAATAAGAATAATAAGTTAACTGAAGAGGTTTCTATATTGCCCAGTTTTAGGTGATTATGTTTAAGACTTTCCCACGTTTCTTCATAAATTCTTACCCGTATATACAAAAGAACAATATACAAAATTCTCAATTTGACTGTAGATCTCTAATGTTCTGCATTCTTGGAATTCCTACTGACCAAATGAGTCAAATAACTCCATATGGATTTGGAAGCATACTGCATTTTTGGATGTTATGCATACTGACACTGTGAATCTCTCTTGATGTTGAAAATCTGGACTGATTTATAACCACATACCATCCTAAGTGAACGGTTCTAGTTCATTTCATGTCTATTTATTTAAGACCATTAGAAAAGCAAAAAGCCATGCATTTCTATTTACACTTCCTTGGCTATTATTGTTCCCTCATGCTGAGCACCTCTGATACTAACAAATGTTATGTCTAACACTTTTAAAAGAAGTTTCAATTATATATCCTTTTCTTTAGTATTCAGTAAATATTTCCAGATTAAGCAGAGTAGAATAATGTTAACTTTAGCAGGTAGACTTGATGTGTTTTCTGTCAGATAGCTTTACTCAGCCCACTTTTCTGAAAAAAAAGCAGTGTTTTAAAATAAGAGAGTGTCATTAAAATGGACACCTCTATACTATGTACTCACCATGATAAAATCCAGTTCATACTCACTGCCAAATTATTTGGGCTACCTAGGAATTTACTAATATTCAAAATAAGAGATCCATTATTATAAAGACCAGCCTGGTTATCTGTCATGCTTCTCATCAAACACTACTGCCCTAAGCCACTTAGCTTTCATCTAGATAAAAGATTCTTATAGACTAGACATCAATCTTGCTCCTAGAATAGCAACTGTGCCCCAAAGGAGACTAGAACAAATCATAATACATGCATGCCAAACCTTCCTGTGCAAACCTCATCTGTGTTGTATTAGGTCGACCTTACTGAAGTTAATCCTCTGTTAGTTTAGGTTAAGTGCAGCAATGAAATATTTCTTGGTCATCAGTAGAGAACAATAGTAGTTTACTTAGATATAGAGAAGACAGGGTATTCAACAAAGATGGTACACCATTTAGTTTGGGTAGACAAGGTTATCACTCTTGTCAACATATAAAATCCCAACTTGCCTGGAAAGAAGGGTAAAGTTATGATGATAGAGTAGTTTCAGGTCTCTGCATGTCAATTGAAGAACTCTCTTGTAAAATGGAAGCAGATAGTACAGTGGATTAAAAACCAGAATCCTAGAATAGTCTGTTTACATGAAACATATTTGAAGCAGAGAGATACACACAAAGTAAAGATTAAAAAGCTGGAGCACAATATATTATGCTTCAGGTGAAGTTAGAAAAAAGTAGGAGTAGAAATCTTGATCTCAGGTAAAGGAAAAGCAAAAATAGGCTAAATTAAAAGAGGTAAGGAATAAAACTACATCTTGCTTAAAGGAACCATAGACAATGAAGTAATATCAATACTAAACATATATGCATCAAGTGACGGAATTGAGAATCATAGAGGAGAAGTTCAGTGACTTACATAAAGAAACAGACAGCAAAATTATGCTAGTGGAGGACCTCAACCACCTCTCTCAGAACTAGATAGATCTAACCAAAAAATAAACAAGAAAGAAGTTAGGGAAGTGAAAAGAATTTTAGAAAAGTTAGCTATGATACACCTCTAGAGAAAACTGAATGGGGATAAAAAGGAATATGCATGTTGTTGGTTTTTTTTTTTTCCCTGCAGTGGTACCTAGCAGCTACACAAAACTGATCAAGTATTAAGATATAAAAACCTCACAATCCAATGCAGAAAGGCAGAAATATTGAGTGTATCCTTTTTCGACCATGATGCAATAAAAATCATGTGTAATAAAGAGCCATTTAAAGATAGACTAAAAACTAATTGGAATCTAAATACCTTAATCCTAAAGAATAAGTGAGTGAAACAACGAATCATAGAGATAATGAATAATTTCATCAAAGAGAATTACAATAATGAGGTAACATTCCCAAACTCTTGGGATACACCCAAAGAAGTTCCTAGAAAAAATTTTATCTCTCTAAATGCTCACATGACTAAAATAGAGAAAGAGAAGATCAATGAACTGGGTGTGCAACTAAAAAAGCTAGAAAAAGAACAAATTAAACATCTCTAATTAAATATCAAATTAGAAATCCTGAAAACCAAAACTGAGATGAATCAAATTGAAAGTAAGAAAACTATTGAACTAATAAATAAAACTAAAACCTGGTTTTATGAAAAAAACAATAAAATTAGATGAAGTTTTGGTTTTTTGAAAGAAAAGAAAACAAGTTATGAGAATCAAAAATGAAAAGGGTGAATTAATCACAAATGAAGAAGAAATTAAAGCAATAATTAGAAACTATTTTGCACAACTGTATGTCAATAAATCTGACCATGACCATCTAAGTAAAATGGTTGAATATTTAAAAAAAAAACATAAGAGGAAATAAAATACTTAACTCCATTGTAGAAAAAGAAATTGGACAAACCTTCAATGAATTCCCTAAGAAAAAAATGTTCAGGGCCAGATGGATTTATAAGTGAATTCTACCAAACATTTAAATAACATTTAATTCTGATACTATATAAACTATTTGGGAAAACAGGTGAAGGAGTCCTAGCAAATTTCTTTTATCACATGAATATGGTTTTGATACCTAAGCAAGGAAGAGTCAGAAGAGAGAAAGAAAATTACAGACCAATTTCCCTAATGAATATTGATGCAAATATTTTAAATAAATATAAGCAAAAGATTACAGCAACTTAACACAAGGCTTATACACTATGATCAGCTGGGATTTATACCAGACATGCAGGGCAGATTCAATATTAGGAAAACTATCTGTATAATTGACCTTATCAATAAAACACTAATAGAATTCATATGATTATCTCAACAGATGCAGAAAAAAAGCCTTTGACAAAATACAGCACACATTCCTTTAGAAAGAGAGCATTCCTTACAATGATAATGGTAAAACCATTAGCAAGCATTTTCTGTAATGAAGTTAAAAACATTCCAAATAAGATCAGGAGGGTGAAACAAAGATGCCATTATCACCAATATCATTCAATATTGTATTAGAAATTTTAGATTTAGCAATAAGAGAATAATAAATAAATGGAAGTAGAATAGGCAATGAGGGAAAAAAAAAAGCTATCATTCCGTGGAGATAATGTGATGGTATACTCAACAGAATCAACTAAAACACTACTTAAAATAATGAACAACTTTTGCAAAGTTACAGGATATAAAAGAAACCCACACCAATCATCAGCATTTCTTTTTTTTTTTACTTTTTAAAAATTTTATTTAATATTTTTAGTTTTCAGCATTGATTTTCACAAGAGTTTGAATTACAAATTGTCTCCTCATTTCTACCCTCCCGCCCACCTCCAAGATGGCATATATTCTGATTGCCCTATTCCCCAGTTGGCCCTCTCTTCTGTCATCCCACTCCCGCCCATCCCTTTTTCTCTTACTTTCTTGTAGGGCAAGATAGAATTCTATTTCCCATTGCCTATATGTCTTATTTCCTAATTGCATGCAAAAACTTTTTTTTGAACAGCTTCTTTTAAAACTTTGAGCTCCAAATTCTCTCCCCTCTTCCCTCCCCACCCCTCCCTAAGAAGGCAAGTGATTCAACATAGGCCACATGAGTGTCATTATGTAAAACCCTTCCACAATATTCATGTGAAAAACTAACTATATTTTCCTCCTTCCTATCCTATCCCCCTTTGTTCAGTTTTCTCCCTTGACCCTGTCCTTTTTCAAAAATGTTTGCTTGGCCATGTTCCCTATCTGCCCTCCCTTCTATCATTATTCCTTTTTTTTTTTTATCTCCTTCCTCCTTCTTTCCTGTGGGGTAAGACACCCAGTTGAGTGTGTATGGTATTCCCTCCTCAGATCAAAGCCAATGAGAACAAGATTCACTCATTCCCCCTCACCTGCTCCCTCTTCCCTTCCTAAAGAACTGTTTTTTCTTGCCACTTTTATGTGATATATCTCTCCCTTTCTCCCCCTCTCAATATATTCCTCTTTCATCCCTTAATTTGATCTTTTTTGGATATCATCCCTTCACATTCAACTCACCCTGTGCCCTATGTTGATATATATATATATATATGTATATATATATATAATATATATACATATATATTATATATACGTATATATAATATATATACGTATATTACATATACGTATATATAATACATATATATATATATATATTCCCTTCAGCTACCCTAATACCGAGGTCTCACAAATTATAAACATCATCTTTCCATGTAGGAATGTAAACAAAACAGTTCATCTTTAGTAAGTCCCTTATGATTTCTCTTTCTTGTTTACCTTTTCTTGCTTCTCGATTGTGTGTTTAAAAGTCAAATTTTCTATTCAGCTCCGGGCTTTTCACTCAGAAAACTTGAAAGTCATCTATTTTATTGAAAATCCATATTTTGCTTTGGATACTCAGTTTTGCTGTGTAAGTGATTCTTGGTTTTAATCGTAGCTCCATTGACCTCCAGAATATCATCTTCCAAGCCCTTTGATCCCACAATGTAGAAGCTACTAGATCTTGGGTTATTCTGATTGTGTTTCCACAATACTCAAATTGTTTCTTTTTGGCTGCTCGCAGTATTTTCTCCTTGATCTAGGAGCTCTGGAATTTGGCAACAATATTGCTAGGAGTTTTCTTTTGGGGATCTTTTTCAGGAGGTGATCAATGGATTCTTTCAATTTCTAGTTTACCCTCTGGCTCTAGAATATCAAGGCATCTCTCCTTGATAATTTCTTGAAAGATGATATCTAGGCCCTTTTCTTGATCATGGCTTTCAGGTAGGCCAGTAATTTTTAAATGATGTCTCCTGGATCTATTTTCCAGGTCAGTGGTTTTTCCATTGAGATAGTTCACATTGTCTTCCATTTTTTAATTCCTTTACTTCTGTTTTATAATATCTTGATTTCTCATAAAGTCCCCAGCTTCGACTTGCTCCAATCTAATTTTTAAGGTAGTATTTTCTTCAGTGGTCTTTTGGACCTCCTTTTCCATTTGGCTAATTCTGCCTTTCAAGGCATTCTTCTCCCCATTGGTTTTTTGGAGGTCTTTTGCCATTTGAGTCAGTGTATTTTTAAGGTGTTATTTTCTTCAGTATTTTTCGGGTCTCCTTTAGCTAGTCATTGACTTGTTTTTCATGGTTTTCTCACATCCTTCTCATTTCTCTTCCCAATTTTTCCTCTACTTTTCTAACTTGCTTTTCCAAATTCTTTTTGAGCTCTTCCATGGCCCAAGACCAGTTCATGTTTTTCTTGGAGGTTTTTGATGTAGGCTCTTTGACTTTGTTGACTTCTGGCTGTATGTTTTAGTCTTTTTTGTCACCACAGAAAGATTCCAAAGTCTGAGTATGAATCTGTGTCTCTTTTTGCTGCCTGGCCATGTTCCCAGCCAACTACTTGACCCTTGAGTTTTTTGTTGGGGTATGACTGCTTGTAGAGTATAGAGCACTTTGTCCCAGCTTGAGTGGCTGCACTGTTGTTTTCAGAGCTTTTTCTACACAGCAAGCTCTGCCACACCAGCACTCCTCCTCCCCCAAAAACCACCAACCTGGACCAGACTCAGATCTGAGTAGGCTCTGCACTCTTGCTTTGATTTGCCACTTAATTCCTCCCACCAAGTGGGCCTGGGGCTGGAAGCAACTGCAGCTATGGTCCTGTAGCTGCACCACCTCCACTGCCCCCAAGGCAGTGGCCAAACCCCAAACTCCTTTCACTCTGTCCGATCAGCTTTTCCCATTAACCTGCTCTGTTGTCTTTGGCGTTTGTGGGTTAAGAAGTCTGGTAAATGCCACAGCTCATTGATTCAGGGTGCTAGGGCCTGTTCTGCCTGGCTCCTGGTCTGGTTGCTCAGGGCACAGTCCACACTGTGCTCTGCTCCACTTCGTTCCCAGGTCCATGCAATAGACCTTACCCAGCAACCATCCTGACTGTCCTGGGCTCGAGCCCTGCTTCTGTCTGCCATTTTGTGGGTTCTGCAGTTCTAGAATTTGTTCAGAGCCATTTTTATAGGTGTTTGCAGGGTCCTGGGTGAGAGCTTAGGCCAGTCCCTGCTTTCCAACTGCCATCTTGGCTCCACCCCCTCCCCATCATTTCTATGTATTACCAACAAACCCCACCAGGAAAAGATAGAAAGGCAAATTCCATTTAATGTAACTGTAGACAATATAAAATATTTGGGAGTGTACCTGCCAAGACAAATCCAGGCAGTATATAAATACAATAACAAAACCTTTTTCACACAAATAGTCATATATAAACAATTGTGAAAATATTAACTGTATATGGGTAGGTTGAACTAATATAATAAATATGACAATTCTACCTAAATTATTTTACTTATACAGTTCAATACCAATAAAACTAACAAAAAATTATTTTACAGAGCTAGGAAAAAATAACAAAATTCATCTGAAAGAACAAATAGTCAAAAATATCAAGGGAGTTAATGAAAAAAATTGCAAAAGAAGGTAGCCTAAATGTACCAGATGTATAACTATATTATAATATGATAATCATCAAATCTATTTGGTACTGGTGAAGAAACAAAATGTCGCATCAGTGGAATAGGTTATGTGTCCAAGACACAGTGGTAAATGACTATAGTAATCCACTGTTTGATCAACCTATATACTCTACCTTCTGGAATAAGAATTCACAATTTGACAAAAACTGCTGGAAAAATTCAAAAATAGTATGGCAGAAAGTAGGCATAGAAAAATATCTCTCACCTGATACAAAGAAAAGATCAAAATGGCTGCATGATTTAGAAATAAGGATGATAACATAAGCAAATTAGGAGAGCAAGGAACAGTTTACCTCTCATATCTATGGAGAAAGCATGAGTATGTGACCAAACGGGAGATATAGAACTTTATGAATTGAAAAATGGATAATTTTGATTATATTAAATTGAAAAGTTTTTGCCCAAACAAAACCAATGAAACCAAGATTATACGGAAAACAGAAAGCTAGGAAACATTTTTACTGCCAGTGTTTCTGATAAAGGCTTCATTTCTAAAATATACAGAGAGTTGAATAAAATGTATAAGAATAAAAGCAATTCTGCAATTTATAAATGGTCAAAGTATATGAACAAGCATTTTTCACAAGAAGAAATTGCTACTGTGCCATAAGAAGTAATGAAAGAGACAATTTCAGTGAAACCTGGCAAGGAAAGCATGAACTGATGATAGTGAAGTAAGTAGAACCAGGAGAAACATTTATACAAAAACTATGTAAAAAGTAGCAACTTTGACAGATTAAAGAACTGTGATCAACATAATAAACAATTGTGATACCAAAGGACTGTTGACATACAAAAGATTAACTCAGCATGTAGAATAAGATACGTAATTTTTAGATATGGCCAATACAAAAATGCAGTTTGCTTGACTACGAATATTCAGTATAAAGTATTTATTTTCTTTTTTTCAGAGGAGTATGGAAGAAACGAAGAAATACAGATTTCTGTTTAATTGAAAAAAATAAATTTTAATTTTAAAAGGAAGGTATGACTCATGAGAAAGACATGTAAGTGACCAAAGACTTGTACAAAGCTGAATATCAATTTAACTATAATGTAAATATGTGTGTGTGTGGCGGGGGGGGGGGGAGATGACCAACTTGAAAGATGAACAGGGAACATAAAAGGGCTCCCTAAGTTCCAGTAATCAAAAGGCTACCAATTGACTATAAAGGATTGCCTAGACTTTTTCCTGACACTGGTAATCAGTAAAGTATGCACAACTTGACCTCTGGATAGTTGTAACGAAGTGTCTTATCAGAGAAGATTGAGAAGGCAGAAGACAGACTATGTGGAAGTTCAGTGATTAATTATTTAATGCAAACATGGTCAAGTAGCAGAACTGTCAGTATAAGCTCTTTGAGACATGACAAAACAAGCAGCGTTTTAACTACCTGTCTGTGTCATGCCTGTAAGTCAGGTCATTTGTTCTTACAGCTAGGCCAAGGAATAGATGACAAACTCATTTTATAAGGGCTATTTATTTGGCAAAAGATACAAACAGGAACAAAGTCCTTTCCTTTTCATGGAGTTATTTGTGGTTCCTGCAATTTCAGACCTCTGAGAAAGTCAGAGGCACAGTAGGCACTGGAGAATAGGGTGGCTAGAAAATGTAAAGGTTACATTTTGAGTGATTCAGGTTGGAGCAACCCAGAGATTAACTGTGGCTGTGTTATTTTTTTTTTTTACTACAATAAGCAGCATGACCACAGTAATACTAAAGAAATAGTTCAATGAGGATTTGGGATTGAAAATTAGTGAACATCAAAGATCCAGTGTGAATGAAAAATACAGGTTAAGACAGTTCTCTCAAAAGAACTCAAAGTTTAGAGAAGTTTAGGAGTGTATTTACAAGGAATGAGATAACTCCAAAGTAGGGTCTAGAATCTCAGCTACCAGAGGGCATGCTGTTTGGGCACATATACCTCGACAGTTTGAGAGTGCACTTCAGAGAATCAGTTGTAGTTCCTCAGAGATTCTATATAGCCCTCCTTTGGCAACCTTCTATTTAGAGGGCATTGGGATGATCAAGAAGTGAGGTAGTAACACCATCTCTTTTTGTAGATGATATGATGATACACTTGGAAATCCCAAAGACTCAACTAAAAAGTTAGTTGAAAAAAATTAATAATTTATCCAAGTTATTGGATATAAAGCAAATCCACATAAATGACCAGCATTCCTATATGTCACAAACAAAACCCTGAAAGAAGAGATAGTAATTCATACTCCATTTAAAATAATTCTAGACAGTATAAAATACCCGAAAGTATAGCTACCAGAACAAACCCAGGAATTATATAACTAAAGTTATTGAAAAAAAGTTTTTATACAAATAAAATAAAACGTAAATAATTGGAGAAATAGTAATTGTTCGTGGGTAGTTGGGGCCAATATAATGAAAATTATAGTTTTTCCTAAACTAATTTATATATTCAGTGCCATCCCAATTAAATTACCAAAAATTATTTTACTGAATTAGAAAAATATAATGACAAAATTCATTTGGAAGAACAACAAGTTAAGAATACCAAAGGAACTAATGAAAAATGTAAGGGAAGTAGTAATATCAAATCTTAAATGATATTAGAAAGTAGTAATTATCAAAACCACCTTGTATTGGCTCAGAAATAGAAAAGTCCATCAATGGAATAGAGTGGACAGAATTTAGAACAGTAAATGATTATAGTAATCTTTTGTCTGACAACTGGGAAGACCTAAGATTTGGGGATGAGAATTCATTATCTGATAAAAACTGTTAGGAAAGCTGAAAAGAAACTTGGCAGAAATTGACTATAGGCCAGTGTTTTACAACATTTGCCAAGATGAGGTCAAAATGGATCCGTGACTTAGACGTAAAGAGAGGTATTACAAGAAAATTTGAAGAACATGGAAGATATTACCTCTCAGACTTAAGGATAGATGAATAATTTATAAATAAACAAGAAATAGAGAGCATTGTGAGGTGTAAAATGGGTAATTTTTATTATATTAATTAAAAAGTAACTTTTTATACAATTAAAACAAATGTAGCCACAATAAGAAGGAAAGCAGACAACTGGGGGAAAAATTACAGACAGTTTCTCACATGAAAGTCTCCTAACTCAAATATAAAAATAATTTTGTCAAATTCATAAGAATCCAAGTTATTCCCCAGTTGATAAATGGTCAAAGGATATAAACAGGCAGTTTTTCAATGAAGAAATTAAAACAATTTATAAAAATGCTCCAAATCATTATTTATTAGAGAAATGCAAATTAAAGCAACCTTGGGATGTTGTTTTCTACTTATCAAATTGACTAAAATGATTGAAAGAGGAAAGTGACAAATGTTGGAGGAGATGTGGAAAAGTTAGGATACTAATTCACTGTTGATAGAGTTGCAAATTGATTCAACCATTTTGGAGAGTAATGTGGATTTTTACCCAAAGAGTTATTAGACTGCAAATACTTTTTAACCAAACAATATCACTACTTGGTCTATGTCCAAAGATATTAGGGAAAAGGGAGGAACAATTTGTATGGTCTAAAATATTGATAGTACCATTCTTTGTGGTGACAAAGAATGGGAAATTGTGAGGATGCCTATCAATTGGGAATGATTAAACAAGTTGTGGTATGATTGTGATGGAATACTACCATACTATAAGAAATGATGAGCTTGATGATCTTAGAAAAAAAACCATCGACAGATTTGGATGAAATAATGGAGAATTAAATGAGTAGAACCAAGAGAACATTGTATAGAATAACAGAAATATTGTTTTAAGAAAAACTTTGAGTGAATAAGTCATTTTGATTATTATAAATAGCCAAATTAACTACAAAGAACTAAGAAGAGAGATGCTATCTGCATCCAGGAAAAGAATTGATAAATAGAAATATGTATAGAATGAGTTTATATATTTGTATCTAATGATATCCATCTCCAGTGAGGGGGGAAGGAAAAAGGTAAAAAACAAATTTGCATGATAACTTCATTTTTAAAAGGAATAGCAAATTGTATATCATAGATTTGCAGTTTTATATAACAATCCTCTTTTAAAATTTTTATTAATTAGTTTTTTTTAGTTAACAGTTCCACAAATCTTTGAGTTCCAAATTTTCTCCCCTTCCTTTTCCTCCCCCCTCCCCACCCAAAACACCATATAATCTGATAGAGTTTCCACATATACCTTCACATTGAACTTATTTTCCCAATAATCAGGTTGTAAAGAAGAATTTTAACCAATGAAATGTACCATGAGAAAGATGTAACAAATCCAAAAATAAAATATAGTAAAAGGAAAAAAAAAGAAAAAGAGAACAAATAGTTTGCTTCAATCTGCATTCAGATTCCATAATTCTTTCTCTGGATATGGACAGCCTTTTCCATCATGAGTCTTTTGGAGCTGTCTTAGTATCATGCATTGTCGAGAAGAGCCAAGTCTATCAAAGTTAGTCATCACAGAAGCAATGGGTCTGTAGTTATGTACAATGTTCTCCTGGTTCTGCACCCTTCACTCATCATTAGATCATATAAGATTCTCCAGGTTCTTATGAAATCCATCTGCTCCTCATTTCTTATAGCACAATTGTATTTCATTATATTCATATACCACAATTTGTTTAGCCATTCCCCAACTGATGGGCATCTCCTTGATTTCCAATTCTTTGACACTGCAAAAAGAGCTGCTATAAATATTTTTGTACCTATGGGTCCTTTTCCCACTTGTATGATCTCTTTAGGATACAGCCCTACAAATAGTATTGCTGGGTCAAAGGGTATGGACATGTTTATAGCCTTTTAGACATAGTTGCAAATTGCTTTCCAGAATGGCTGAATCAGTTCACAATTCCACCAACAATGCAATAGTGTTCCAATTTTCCCTCATCTTGTCCAGAATTTATTATTTTCATGTTTTGACTTGTTAGTCAACTGGACAGGAGAGATGTAGTACCTGAGAGTTGTTTCAATATGTATTTCTCTAATCAATAGTGATTTAGAGAATTTTTTCCATATAACTATAAATATCTTTAATTTCTTCCTCTGAAAACTACCTGTTCATATCTTTTGACCATTCATCAACTGGGGAATGACTTGTGTTCTTATAAATTCGACTTAATTCCCTGTATATTTTAGAAATGAGGCCATTATCAGAGACACTAGTTGTAAAAATTGTTTCCAAGTTTTCTGCTTCCCTCCTAATCTTGGTTGCATTGGCTTTGTTTGAACAGAAACTTTTTAATTTAATGTAATCAAAATTATCCACTTTGTATTTTGTAATACTCTCTATCTCTTGTTTAGTTATAAATTCTTCCCTTCTCCATAAGTCTGACAGGTAAACTATTCACTTGTCTCCCACATTGCTTATAGTATCAGTCTTTATATCTAAATCATGACCTTGTTTTGACTTTATTTTGGTATATGAAGTAAGATATTGGTCTATGCCCGATTTTTGCCATACTATTTTCCAGTTTTCCCAGCAGTTTCTGTGAAATAGTGAGTTCTTATCCCAGAAGCTGGACTCTCTGGCTTTATCAAAGAGTAGAATCACAGATATTCACTGACAACTGCATCTTGTGTACCTAACCTATTCCACTGATCCATCACTCTATTTCTTAGCCAGTACCAAGTGGTTTTGATGACTGCTGCTTTATAATACAATTCAAGACCTGGTATGGCTAGGACACTTTCCCTAGTATTTCTTTTCATTAATTCCCTTTATATTCTGTATATTTTGTTCTTTCCAATGAATTTTGATGTTTTTTTCTATCTCTATAAAATAATATTTTTAGTAGTTTGACTGGTATGGCACTGAATAATTATAATAAGTAATAATAAGTATAATAAGTAATAATAATAAGTAAATTAATTTAGGTAAAAATGTCTTTTTAATTATATTAGCTTGCCCTACCCATGTTCTGATTCTTCTATTACATCATAACTAATGTGGAAGTATTGTTTACATGATTGTACATGTATAGCTTATATCACATTGCTTGCTTTCTTGAGAAGGGGGGAGGGAAAGGAAGAAGGGAGAAAAATTTGGAACTCAAAACCTTATAAAAATGAATGTTGAAAACCATCTTTACATGTAATTGGGAAAAAAATTAAAAATATTATTAAAAATGGTTATACTTGATGACATTCAAATATACTGAAGAGTAATTTGTATCACTGCATTATCCAGGAAATTCATTTGCTACTATTAACAGATATGGACTTTGACATCTATTTTGGCATTTTTTCTATAGAAAAAATATCAAGCCTGATTGCTCTTTTCAGACAGAAATGAAAAGTTTTCAGAGGTAAACAAAAAAAAGTAAACAAAAAAGTTCCAAGTCCTGTTTTTATTTAATTTTTCTCAATACCTCATGTTTTCTTTTTCAAAGAGATCTTGCTATTATGACATATGCCTAAAAGGCCTGCAGGCAAGACCAGTATAATTTGCGATATTCCAGCATTGCAGGAAGCCCAGCATGCTAAAAACAATTTGATTATGCTCATAGTGGGCTGATATAATTGTTAAATGTCATTTAATTGACCTTCCATTTAATGGCAAACTTGTGTTTTAGAAAAGTCTCCAGAACTCTTAAGAAATTCAGTAATGGCAAAATAATAAAATGATTGAGGTTAGACTCAGTGAGAAATAGCCATTGCTTCTGTTTTGACTAATGCATCCTCTGGTCTTTTGAAAACCATTCAAGCACAGAAATTTAAACAAGGATCTCCCAGATTCCTTTTTCAGACTTAGATTGTATATCGCAAAGAGGAGATAGACCTTTCATTCCTGTAAAAAAACCTTCAATCAAACATCTTTCCTAAATTGTGGCTTTTCTTAAATCCATACTAGTTTAAATTAATTGCAACTTCCATCCACATATCTGTATCAGGGGCCTTGACAAACTGAATGTTGAACTAGCCATGACTTAAAAATAACTAAGGTACATGTATTGTGACTGTATGACATTTGAAAATTAAGACTAGAAAAAAGGGATTAGAAAGTCTATGAAAAGCATCCTATTTTTTCATATCTAAAATGGACTATTTTGGTTTCAAGAACAACAAATCCTGTATCACTTCTTCACCATCTTTTTTCTGTGCCATTCCACTTTGCTTTGGAGTACTCCTGTCCTTTCTTTCTTAGAGCAACTAAATTTAATACAAACCCTAAACTACAATTCAATTCAATAAGCTTGACCTGCCTGCTTGGGCCTGCTTGGGCACAAATTGGAAGATTCAGTAACCTGTGAAAGCAGAAATCAATAATCGTGTTTAAAGGCCCAATTCAGGCCAAAGTGGCCCCATGGTCATAGGACAGGCACTTTAGGTTTCAATTTGCTGTTGAAGACAAAGCCCCAGGGAGCACAGTAAGTGCTGATTCAGGAGATGTGTTTAATTTCTGAGCAGAACAAATTGTTTTACTCATGGAAAATGAAATTATGCTTTTCAATTTCTAGGGAAAAAAGTAGTCCCTTCTATGTGTATACCTATAACCATCATCAACTGCAAGATGCATTATAAGTGTAGACTTAAAATTTTTGTCATTTGCATTAAGTATTCATAATTTGCTAAGTTTTCTTTCACCTGAAATGAGCTGTTTTATATAACGCAAAGAAAATTAAGAATGATTAATCAAAAGAAAATTCAGTAAGAATAAACCACATAAAAAACAAAGAATACATAGAAGCTCCCTTTAAGATGAATCTCAACTTTGTGTTTTTTTTAAATTTTTTTTCTGTATGTATCTGTCAATCCTCAAACAGATCGGAATGACAGAGATAGAGGGAGGGAGGGAAAGAAGGGGAAGAAGGCAGAAAGAGGGAGGGAGAGAGACAGATGGGGGAGACAAAGAAAGAGAGGGAGAGAGGTGGGGAAAGGGAGAGAGAGAGAGAGAAGGGGGAGAGGGAGAGAGAGAGGACAAGAGGAAGAGAGAGAGACAGGGGGAGAAGGAGAGGGAGAGGCAGAGGCAGAGAGAATCAGAGCCAAGTTTGTGGATCAATCAACAGATTACTATTGTTGTTATGGGTCAGATGCGATAAAGACAGTTACTCACATTGAAGGAATTCCAAACAGAATTTTCTATTAAGGGTGTATTTTAGTATTGTACAGACATTGCAGTAAAGTGACCTCAATGGAAAACAAAAACGACATTGAATTAAGTTGTTTCAAGATCCTTTTAGGTTAAATATGATAAAATTTACAGGATAACTATAATATGGTACACTTGGATTTAAAAAAAATCAACTTAACAAATGCAAGGTGAATAGATAGTTTTTTTTTTTTCTGAAAAAATATAGACAAATTTAATGGACTTTACATTCAGTACAATTCAACAATGTTTGTTGTATGGCAATCCGAAGAAACTAATGAAATGTTAAGCTTCATTGATAAAGACGTCATGTCTAGAGGTTGGAAGGTGGTAGTCGTGCTGGATTGCCCTAGCCAGATCACAACTAATCATGTTGTGATTAGTACTGGTTATTACATTTTAAGAAGTGCTAGAAAAGAGTCCAGAGGAAAGTAACAAGGATGGTAAGGGAATATCAATCTCATAACATATGGTGATCAGTTGAAGAAAATGAGAATTTTTAGCCTAAATAAGATAGACATTGGAATAAAAGGTATGTGTGGAAGGAAGGGGCATAACTAGTTGTATAGATGAGAGATTTGGTTTGTCCTAGCAAGTAAAATTAGAAGTGATGAGTATAAGTTGCTATGACACCAATTTAGGCGTGAAATTTTTTTTTTTAAAACAAGTATTGCTATCCAAAAGTGTAATGAGCTTCCTTCTAAAGGAATTGGATCTTCCTCACTGGAGATCTTCAAGCACCATCTGGATGCCTACTTGTCAGACTTACAGTATATAGGGAATTCTTAATTTTGTGGTCCTCTTCTTTCTTTGAGATTCTGGGGATTAAGAGGAGTTTATTGAGAGTTTCCCTCATGCATGGCATTAAACTTGGCAGCTATAGGCAACAAAGGGAAAGCATGCAATGCAGCTGAATGGGAAAGAAACAATTAGGAAATAAAAATGTAAAACAGTCAAGTGCTAGATTGATGCCAAGGAGTATGCTTAGGGAAATTTCTTGAGGAGAACTAAACCTCCCTTGACACAAGGCCAATCAGATGGGTGAGTCTGCCACCTTACCAAAGTGATAAAAGAAAAAAAGTGCCTGTCTAGGACAGGGAAGAAGGAGCAACACAAAGCAGTGGAAATAGCTATGGCTCTGAAGTTGGAGAACCTTGCTTTCTATCCTGACTTTGCCATTTACTATTTGTGGGACTTTGAGCAAGTCACTGAATTGTCCTGGGACTCAGTTTCCTCATCTGTCAGAAGAAGAGATTGAACAAAATGGTGTCTAAAGGGTCCGTTCCGGCTCTATATTTTTGATCCTGAGGTTGTATGTTTCTTTTATAGCCATGTTCCTTTGCTCAGGTGTCCTGACCATATTTTTAATGTGTCCATTATTAGATTTATTATATCATATGAGAGAAAGCTATGATATAGTAGGTAGGGAGGTAGACTCGGTGTCAGGAAGATGTGTTCAAATCCCACCTCAAACACATACTGCATATGTGAATATGAGTGAGAAACTTAACCTTTCCGTATCCCACATGACTCAGACTATACTGAGGAGAAAGTCCTGATCTTGGGTCAAGAAGTTCTTCACTTGGCTCTCCTTCCAGAGGAAAAAAATAAATCGCAAGTTCAAATCACACCCATACCCCCCCCCCAACACACACACAAATGAAATAAAGTGAAGAAACTTCTACTCTGAAAATAGACTCCAAACTGAAATCAAATCAACTCTGCTTCTGCACCAAAATCTATGTTTCCATGATTACATGTGGTTTCAGTTGTAATGCCCTTAAGTCCATATTTATCCCTATAATGGCTGTGAATTACTTCCTTCCAGACCTCCAGGATGGGGTACTTTGATAATGAAAGTAGTTCTGTGGTAGAAAGTTGGCTGCTGAATTGGCTGTGTGGCTCATGGGGAGAATGCAAGGTAAAAACTATGAAGGAAACCAAATTCATCTTTCATGTTATTCCACTTCTGCCCTCAGCAATTGTCTTCTATCTCACAATGTGCCCCAATTCCAACATTCTCAAGCACTTAGCACCCTCATATTATCTTTTCTGTTACAACTCTCTGCCCACACTACTTTTTTGTCCTGTCAATATCTTAGGGTCCAGATTCCTTTGCCTTTGAATGTTTCAGAGTCTAGTCTCTACTCTGATTCGAGTTAGGTAGCAGACCTCTTTTCTTGGAGAGTCTTTACTCTTTGGGTTTATATAGTACTGTTTTCTCTTGGTTTGTCTCCTTAATTTTCAACTGTTCTTTTTTCGGTATTCTTTGCTGAATCATACATCCTACTATATTATACAACAGTTTACTCCTGAACTCTCACTTCTAACTCTTTCCCCATTATCTGTGTGTGTATGTGTGTACATATATATATATAAAAACATATATATATAACATATATGTATATTGTATATATACATATATACACATACATACATAATGTATATGTGTGTATGTGTATGTATGTGTTTATATGCATGAATATGTATGTGTAAATATGTACATATATACATACATACACACAGACTTTACTTTCCCACCCAAAAGGACTCCCAGATAAACATATCCAGCCTTAGTCTTTTTTTTTGAACTTCAGCAAACACATTACTACCTGCCTATTGGGCACTCCAAATTAGATGTCTAAAAGGCTTCCCAAATATAACATGTGAAATTTTTTTTTAAAAAAAATCATGGTTTTCTATCAAAACACATCATTCTTCTGAACTTCCCTATTTGTGTTGAGAGTATCACTACTGAAATTCAAAACCTGGGGTCATCTTTGACTCCTCAAGTCTGTTCTTATAAAACCTCTCTTTCATCTTCTCCTTTATCTCCACTCATACTGACACCACCCCAACACAGGTCTTCATCACTTTTGCCCTGAACTACTGTAAGAGTTTCCTAATTGTTCTGCCTGATTCAAACTTCCCTATTCCCCAACTCATGTTTCCTAAAAATGCCAAGATGTTATTCCTAAAACTCCTATGTGCCCATGTTGATTTCATCCTCAACAATCTCTGATGGCTTACTACTACCTCCAGTAACTCTTCAGTATGGCATTTAAAATTCTTTACAAACTGAGTCCAGTCTTTCTTACCTTTCCAGGCTTCTTATA
The DNA here is from genome assembly GCA_028646595.1 of Phalanger gymnotis. Classification (NCBI taxonomy): domain Eukaryota; kingdom Metazoa; phylum Chordata; class Mammalia; order Diprotodontia; family Phalangeridae; genus Phalanger; species Phalanger gymnotis. The sequence continues at coordinate 384,357,528 of CM053623.1, forward strand.
AATGACTATACTTCGTGTACTCTCCAATGTATCCAAACTGCAATTCTTATTATTCTTCACATGCAACATTCCATCTAGTATCTCCATGCCTTTGTCCAGGCTGTTTCCTCTTTGTAGAATGTAATGTCTTCTCACCTGATATTCACCCCTTAGGACTCCTAGCTTCTTCCAAAGCTCTGGATTCCTTCCAGATCCATCTAGGTGTCAGTGCCTCCTCTGGAAAAAAAATGAACCCAAAACTTAGGTATTTATTTTTCATATATCTATACCTCTTTCAGCGTTATTGTGCCTTATAAAATACAAGATCCCTGAAGCCATTAACTTTAAAATTTTTGTATCCCTAATGCTAAAACAGTTTTGATTCCTAGTACATAGTGGAATCTCAATAAATGCAAATGATTGCTGTTGGAAAAATCCTAGAGATGGCTTAATAAGTTATCAGTGATTGATAAATGTTAGTTAAATCATTATTTATCCTGGGAGTATTTGTGTTTTATTAAGTCAAGAAGTGATAATCTCTACTGGTAGAATTGAATGCCCAATTTTAGGCTGGTAACTTTTGAGACAGATGAGTCTAGCACCCCTTAAATCTCAAATCCTGCCTCAGACAATGAAAAGCTCAAATCCTGAGCAAACCACTTAAGCTTTTTGAGTTTACTTCCCTTTTATGGAAAATGGGGATAACAATTATACTTATTTCCCAGGAGAAAACATAAGAAAAGCACATTGTAAACTTTAAAGGTCTATATAAACACAAGGTATCATGAGCATCATTTACATACTAAAGAGGCAAGTGGCTATTGGCTATACTGGAAAATCCAAAACAGACTATGAGCAACCTTCTATACCAGTAGATCAAATTCAAATGGAAAGAGACTTAGACAATCACGATTTAAACATTTTCTCTGTTAAATGAGTTTTTTAAAGTTTGTTAAATATTTCTCAATTACATTTTAATTAAGTTCCTGCCTTAGGCACCACAGAACTTTGCAGGAAATGAGTCTGACACCTTTCCATCCCCTTCATGGTCTTCCAGCCCATTAAAAACATTTTCATGCTTCACTAACAATGAGGCATAAAAACTATGCAGAAACCTTTGAGTCAAAGACAAGTCAACAAGATAGGCATTTCTTACTTAAGCTCTTAGTATGTGCCTGGTACTTCACTAAGCACTAGGGACAAAACAGTTTCTGCCCTCAAGGAGTTCACATTCTAACTAGGAAGACAATATGTTAACAACTACAAGCAGATAAAATAAGTTACAGGGTAAATCGAAGGTCATTTCGGAGGAAAGGCACTAATATTAAGGAGGATTGGGAAAGGTTTCTGTAGGCTGTGGCATTTCAGCCGAGACTTAAAGAAAACCGAGGTAGCCAGACAAAGAACTAGAACATGTCAGGCAGGCAGGGTAGTCAGTGAAAATGCACTCTGGGGGAGATAGTGTGTCTAATGAAAGGAAAAGCAAGGAGGTCAGTGTCATTGTGACTTGTCCCTTTCCCTTTGTGTTGAGCTAACTAATATAGACCTGCTTAGAGAGCTGCTTATTTTTTTGAACAACTCAGCAAATTGCCAATACCTTAGTCTCAAAAAGTAGACAAGCTATCTACAAAGGAGGTAAATACATCTGTGGAAAGCAGTAGAAAATTCATTGTAATAAAATCAGAGAACCAAAGGCTTTGTTAGAATATTCAACCTGCTCTAGTAAAGTAATGTAAATAAAACACATAATTTAGTGGAATTATGATAGCACATAACCAAAGGCCAAATGATTCTTATTATAGGGAAAAAAAGAGAAGAAAAAAAACTCTTGACATTTAGGAAAAAAAAAAGACTTTCTGAAATCACCTGCAATGTAGCAGGATATTTATTTTCAAAGTAATCACTAGTAAATAGCAGTGACCCTAGATTTCATACATAGTTTGCTCTTTTCTCTAATTGATCAGGGATTCTCTACCTAGATAGATATGGGGGTTTTCTTAGCCATGTAGCTGGAGTAACTATAACTTCAAAAGGAAATAGACTTAGGGGTTATAAATTTTTAAGTATTAACTCATTTAAAATATTTATTTATTACAGAGTTGGGGCATTGGTTACTAAAGCTCTATGGTTACATGATCATATCTACTGGTAATCTAGAAAAGTGTCCTGTGAATTTATTTGACTAGTAAAGTGAGAGAGGTTAGCGAAATTATACACCACCTATCCCAATGCACTTTAAGCACCAAGCTCATTGCCTTATGAGAAATAAAGTACATCCTTCTGATTTCATTTTGGTATGAATTATTAGACTTAGGGATATTAATAAAAAAGAAATGAATGAGGATTTGTTTTAAGTTAGGGTTCAGACCTGGCAAAGAATCATTTGGAGAAGCTATGCAACAGGAATACCGAAAAGGTAAAGGCTCAATTAAATAATAATATTGGCCCTTCTGACCCTGAAAGCCCATTTTCAAGGAGAGACATAGAAAGCAAATGTCTGCTAAGATTCACCAACCACAAGGGTGATATGACAACACATATATATATCAAAACAAAACAATAGCCCCTGCCTCCCCCCAAAAAATCCTTTCTTAAAAAAAAACAGAGGGGACTAAACCTATCCATACTCTTGTTTGGTGAGCATATGCATATGTATACAGACATATTCACACCTTCACATACACACATGAAAAAGGCAGCATGTTGAAGTAGATAGGACATACTTGAAGTTAGACAGCTTCAGTCTAACGTCTTTTGCATACTATTTGCATTCCCTTCCCTGAGGAAATCAGAAGTTAGAATACATATGTATATGCATATTTACATACATATGCGTTTGTAGAAATACGTGGCAAAGCTATAAAGATGATAGATTTGGAGTCTGAATGTACTTTGGTGGACATCTATTCCATCTTCTCTCAGAAGTTCTTTCGTTTGAGTTTGTATCTAATATGAATGTCCTCAGGTGTGGGTGGGTGTGTGTGTGTGTGTGTGTGTGTGTGTGTGTGTGTGTGCATGCGCATGCTCGCACACATGCTCACCTAGTAAAGTAAATGAGAGAGGGAGCATGAGTTTCTTTTAGAAGCTTTTTGGGCCAAATTCTTTATATGTATAATAGTACTAAATTCCCTTTTGAGTAATAATAATTTGCATACCCTTGTTTCTAAATCAAAATTACCTTATAAGATCAACATAAACTTTATCACAGTATAATTAATAAATTTCCTCTCTGCTTGACAAAGGACCTGTGAGAATGAGTTGTGTGCTAGAGGCACCACTGCCAGATCTGAAAACGATCAAGTTTATGAGGTCTTAGAACTGGTGGATTATCTGTGAACATTCATGTAGAGGGGGTATCACCAAAAAATTTCATAAATAGTGGTGGCATTGGATTAAACTAAAGGGAGTTTCACTAATAGCAAACATTGTTTTTATTTGCCTCTTTTTAAAGAGGAAAAGTGAAATGAATTGTCAATAATATTCCAACAGTTTCAAGTATAAAGAAATTCAAAAAAATTCCAGAATTAATCTATCCAGATAACTTACATGATACTAGTCATTGAATAAATGGGTCAACCTTCTCACAAGTTACCTATAGAAACACATTTGTTGATGGAGCACAATTCTACTTATCAACATACAGTAAAAATTGTTTTTCTGGACTTCATTGTGAACACCCAGACTTTGCATCCACAATAGAAAGCAAACCAGAATTTGAAAATCCTTTTATTATTGAGATCAGCTCATTGTTGCCTGTTACATCATAATTCTGGCTGAAGAACTCAATGTCCTGACTTATATGGTGAGTTAAATGATTATAAAATTTCCAAATGTGACCTTTACTTTTTGCTTTACAGATTAAACATAATAAAGGAAAAGAGTTATTCTACTTCATAGATGTCCCACCTGCATACCCACATCCTCCTTTTATCCCTCCTATCCTTGCCCATTTTCCACCATTTCTCTCAAGCTTACTTTCTTGGCTTTTAACAATAAGCCTTTAGCAAGAACATTATTTTTATTTTCAGAGTAAAGGCCATATCACTAATGTTACTAGTGACAAAAAAGAAACACGAAGATAGGAAAGTTTTAAGCTCAACTGGATCCACAGAGAGGAAATAAATAGCACATAAAAAACAAACTTTTTCATAAGGAAGAATAAAAAGTTAAACAAAGGTCCTATAAGTATGTTTTCTCAACACATGAGAAACTACACACTTTAGGTGATTATCTACATAGTTCAAGCCAAAACAAACAGTTTTACTTCATTAATATGGTTATAATTTAGCCAGTGAGCCTTATGTTAGACAAAATTCTTAAGAGCCTGAATTTTGTAGATAATAAAACAAAATATGGTACACTTAATCAGGGATTCATTGAATTCAAATGAGAAGTATCTGATTTTCTATATCAGTGGGATAACAGGGAAAGGGGATTTAGTTATTTCCTTACATTAAGGGTCTGTGAAGAGTCAGCTTTCTAAAATAGGTTTGTAAGTAAAGGAGAACTTGGTTCAAAAGAAACCTGACACCCGAGTGCCTCTGAGGAACTACAAAGTCACTTAACCCCTCTCTGGCCCAGGAATCAACTAGGCTGATATGTGAGAGAGTGCCAGTATCTCATTGATGAAATAAATAATCTTTCATAATTTTATGATGAGGTTTAAAAATAATAAAGAGATTTTTTCTAGATAGTTTTGTTTTATTATTGTTGTATTTAATTGTGGAACACTGCTATGAAATGAACAGCACAGTTATTTGGTTGCAAACTCTTCATACCATCTTCTCTGTGATTTCATTCTCTCAAAATTCATACTTTCTGGTGTCTTTGGAAACATTTTTCTTCACTGGCTACTTCCCTTCCATCTAAAAAACTTGCTTAGCTTTTCACTTCAAACAAAGAAAACAAAAACAGCCTTCCCTTTCCCAAACCTGCTCAATCCATCAGTTAGCTTTCATTTCCTTTACAGCTAAATGTCTAGAAGCAAAACAGGAGTTTCTACTTGAAGTTTCCACTTCCTTTGCCACCCACTCATTCCATTAAACATGTTATTTTACAAAATCCATGGCAATCTGTTTTCTATCTATTCTAGTTACTCCACATGAAATGCTTTTTAAAATTGTCAGAGACCTCCTCGTGGCAAAGGCCTTCCCCTTCCCCTCTTTACCTTTCTTAACCTAGGCAGTATTTGCCATTGTAGACCATTCTCCCCTTGACATTACCCACTCTTCTCTGTGCAAGGTATACTGTGTTTCAGGGGTTCTTTGCCTTTCTAGCTGCTGTTCCACAATTAATTATTTTCAGCCCCACTTCCCATAAGCAATTCAAAAGCTGCAGAGGACCTTGTGCTGCATTTTTTCACCTGAGGTCCTAGGACATAAGTGTTCCCTGTTGTTGTTGCTTGTCCTTTGGTCTTGAAGAGGACCATGACCTCAGGAAAGTGATGCCACAAGCAAGTGGATTGGATTTAAATGAGGGAGGGCTGTGCAAAATCACCAGTCTCACTCTCTCCTCTGGAGCCACCTGGGTGCACGGGTGTTAGCAATTCTAACTAGAGGATGGGAGTGGCTCCCAGAGTACTTAAGAGAGGGATTGTCCTCACTGGGATTGATTACCGGACAAAGCTCTCCTTATCACTTCAAAACCTAGGAATGCTTAGCAGAGAGAGATAACAGAAGCAGAATTTTTCCCTGGCCAAACGTGGAAGCTGTTGCAAGGTGTGGTATGTGTGAGCTCTTTTAGCAGTCTGTTCAGGTTTCCTTGAATCTCCACTGCCTATTGAAGATTTTGAAGGACCTTAAGGACCTCTTTGAAGGAGATGATCAGGTAGTAGATATACTCCAAGCTACTGACTGTTTTAAGTAGAAGCTCCTAAGTTTCTAACCTTTCCAAAACTTTAGAAACTAATGTTTGAGAAAAACCTTATATCTTCTCTAACTTTTTATGGGCTTCTCTGTGGAAAATTTGGGGCTTATGTGGCACAAATGTGCTGCCATATACCCTGAATCAGTTAGAAGAACATGACATTCCATCCCCACCCCCATACTTTGAAAGAACCTAAAATCCCCAAAGAGTCTTAAGTATATTTGAATATCAGATGGCCTTTTTTTCAAAAGGATTCTGTCCAATTGGGGTATCAGACAGAAAAGGAGGTGCATAAATGAGTATGTAAATGTGGTATCATAGTTTTGGGCAGGTATGGGCTGGGCAAAGTAAGAATTCACAGAAGTTTTTGTTTACGCATTGAAGCAAAGTCTAAGTGGGTACAGTGTGGCTGATGCTTTGCCTACCACCATTGCTATGATTATTTTATTAAGCACTAGCTTGAAAGAGAGTTGTGTGATGCAGAGGTGAAGTGAAGGAGGGAAGCTATAGCCTAGCCAAAAAAGAAGCCGGTACATACCATAAAAATGAGAGTGCCATCCAGTGAAATTAGAACACAGAAAGAGCTGGGAAGGTTCTAAGTCATTCTTAAGACCTTTACAAATTATGTGTTTTGTAAACTGTGTCTTTGTACATATTATTTTCTAGGTTAAAGCCTGGGTGAGATACACAAAGCACATGATCTCATTGCTGGTTTTGACGTTTTTAACGAGAGGAGCAGGGAAAGAAGGAAAAGAGTATTTGTTAAGCACTGGATATATTCAAAGCAATGTGCTAACTGATTTACAAATATTATCTCATTGATCCTCACTAACCCCGGGAAGGAAGTGCTTTTATTATCCTGATTTTTAAAGTTGAGGAAACTGAGGTAGATAGCAGTTAAGTGACTTGTTCAGGGTCACAGCCTGTAAGTGTCTGAGGCCAGATTCAGATGCAAGTCTCACTGACCCCAGGCCCAACATTCTATCTCCTGTGCCAATGACATGGAGATAAGATATCTACAAAGTCAGCCCCACTTTGTGTCTATAATTATTCTGAAGCACTACTTGGAGTGAAAATAGATACTCCTGTATTATAGATACTAATCATACATTTGGCTTTGCTAAGGCCATTTTCAGAATAATTAGAAATTCCTATGCCTCAGAGACAAATTGGTTCATACAACAGGATGACATCTTAATATTTTTTTTTTTTTAACTACTAGGTTTAGCAGCTTGTACAATGAGGTGGAAGAGGACTTCCAGACTTTGAAGAAAGATGGCAACAGAATCCAGTCAGCTCTCCTTTGTGGAAATGCTTCATGAGTCACAATAGGGGCTATCATGACTCAACTCCTAAGGGCATGACCTTTGTCCTAAAGACCTTTGGTTCATTCTGACAGTAATTATACAGTCATAGACTGATCTCTTAGCTATTAAAAAATGCCTTTGATTAAATAGAAAAAAACTTCCATTTTGAAGATCTTGGGGATTTTTTTTTTTTTTAGTGGTCAGCATGCATGTTGCATGCCATTATTTTTCTGCTTCTTTCTGCTAATATAGACCTACCAGAAGCCAAGAACTAGCTCCAGATGTCTTTCAGTGTTCTTTGCCTGGGACCAAAGAAACTTCGAAACTCTTGAACAGAACTATTGCTTTTTCTTAGGAATTATACTATGTTTGGATAAAGTCTCTCATTAATAGCATTATACACACACACACATACACACACATACACATATATACACACATATATATATATGCATATATATATTTAGCATTATCATATGGAGTGGTAACATCTGAAGGAAGTAGCATGCCATTGTAATCTTGTGCTACAGAAGATGTTGAATTAGGTATCATGGTTCAGTTGGGAGTGGGGGATAGGGAAGTGGAGAATAAGTGCATGACTATAGGTCATGGAAATCCTAAAGTCAAATGGGTAAGTCAAGTCTTTAGGTGTACCTTCTATCACATCTACAATAGGATTAGACATTCAATTTGCTCATGGTAAATGTTACCAAGAACAACTCTTTTAAGTATTAGTGAATGGAACCATTCATGGTGTACATGCCTGTGTTCCATGCCTCTTAAAGATATGGTGTCAGCTATACTAACCAAAATGTGCTGAGGTGAGAGTTTCCGTGAGTAGGGTGGGATTTTTTTTTTTTATTACTGTTTTCTCTTTTGAAATGCTGAGGTAATCAAGTACCTTTGAGGAGTTTTGTCTTTCAAATGTAATGGGAAGCCAAGTGGACTTTTTGTTGTCTTTGTTTTGGAGTGCTTCTCAGCACAATGAAATCTTTGATTGAATCGGGAGTCTTTGGCCTGTTGAGGTCAAGGGAAAGCCTAGTTCACATGGGTTTAAGTTTCGTGGTTGTGACACCCTTTGATCCTGAAGAATTGTATCCAAATTTGGAGGTTTGTGTTTTGCCTTTGGGAGCACACTCATTGAAAGAATGTTGGTGATGAGACTCTGGATAGCCTTTGGAGCAGCCTCTCCAGCTTTGAAAGCCCAGATGTTGGTACTTCTCTCTGGTAACTATGTACGTATTTTGATTTGGTCAGACTGCTAAAAGCCTATCTGTTGATCTGTTTCCAATTTCTGTTTGTTGTTTGCTCTGAAGCTCAGGGTGCTGGCTTTTCCCCCTGAACTAAGTGAATGGTATATGGACATTTAATTAAAGTAAGATTGTTAACCCCTTAAAGTTACTTTCCTTAGAAAATCAGATCAAAGGACCTGTGCTAGCAGCCCTTCTGTGTGCTCTTGGTTTTGGTCTTTCACCCCCACAACAGAGGCTAGCAACATTGTTGTTACAAGAGTTGAGGATCTGTGACAGAAAGGCCAGTGAACAGTGGCAGGCCTCTTTGTACTGTAATACTAAATCTACTTAAATGTTGTGCCCCCTGGCTTGTCAGTGAGGGAGCATTGCCACAGAGTCTAAGGATGGTAGACTGCTTAGAACAGCAAAGCACACCTCTAACTACACTTCATAGGGAGAAGGTACATTTTTCCTTTGGTGTTTAGCAGGATTCTAGACCTCAGGTTGAGGATTCAAAGTCAGACATTTTTTCCTCATCATCAGCCCTACATATACAGTGCACCTGCTGTGTCTCTAACACTTTTGTTTCTCACTCCTCTATCCTTGGTGGGAAAATAGCCACTTATTAACTGCTGGAAAATTCTTGAGAAGGAGGAAGTAGTAAGTGGTTTGTTATTAATGGGTTATAAGCCAAAAATGGATTCTTTAACTTGTGAGAGAGTGAAAGGTGGAAGAGACTGCCTTTAAAGAGACAGGAGACAGTATTATAACTTGCTTTAAAACAAACACAAAAAATATATAATCAAATCTGTCACTTTCAAAGCTTTTCTTCTTGTCTGCCTCCTTATGAGTTTATTTTGAAAAATCTTTAATTATCCCCTTTCTTTTTCCCTTTTATTTCTCCCTATGAAAACACAATCAATAGCTCTATCTCTTCCGTGGTGAAGGAGATGGGGGTGAAGTGAGAAAAACAAAACCTTAACAACAAGGAAGCAACAAGAACCAAAATAAGTGCATATTAATCACATCCAGAAAACATATGACTTCATTTTACTGCAACTTACCAATGGACAAATCCCCCAGTACTAACCACCCTGTTCTATCTCAATCTTTAATGAGAAGAAAAGCATATTCATTTTTCCTTGGCCTGTTTAGTTGCTGTCACTCAAGGACTTCCTTTTCAGGGGCATTTGTTGGGAGGAGGGAAAGCATGACAACAATGTGACTTGCAGCTGCTATTGCTGTGTAAGGCTAATAGCACCAGCACACAGAAGGCCTGCTAGCATAGGTTCTTTGAACTGCTTTTCTAAGGAAAGCATCTTTAAGGGGTTTCAATCTCACTTTAAACATAAATCATTCACTTAGTTCAGGGGGAAAAGTTAGCACTCTGAACTTTTAGAGAAAATACAAACAGAAACTACTAACAAGAATTACGAGCAGAGAGAACAACAGAAACCAACACAGAGGCTTCTGTCTGACCAAATCACAATACATAGTCACCAGAGAGAGAGAGAGGCACCAACATCTGGGTTTTCAAAGGGGGAGGGGAGGGGCCAGGGGGTGGCTATACATATATATACATACACACATGCTCACACACTTCTCAGGGTCAGAGGGTGTCACTACCACGTGACTCAAACTCATGTGACTTCAGGTTTCTTGTGACTTAAGCAGGTCAGCAAAGACAATGGATTCAAAGACTCTTGATTGGAACAAAGGCAAGACTCAATCAAAGCTATTGATAACCTTAGTGCTGAGAAACACTCAAACAAAACACAGCAAAAAGTTCCACCCTGCATGGCATTACAGGAGGCCATTTCAAAAGGCTAACATGTTAGATGGCCGCGTGAAAACAGCATCTTACTGGAGCTCTCTCACAAGTTCTGTCAGATTCCTATAAAAAAGTGAATTTGAGCAGATTTGAGAGAGTTAAAAACCACGAGAAGTCTGAGTGGGGCAAATTTCCCAGCCAAGAGAGTCTGAAAGGCTGAAGGAACGAATCTGTAGGCTGAGAGCACTCAGCGTGCAGAGCTGCTCCAGATGGGACCAAAACAGAAGCGGCTGACCGGGAAACACAAGTGGGAAACAGGCTGGGAGAAAGCCAGGCGCCTGAAACCAGTGGAGATCCCCAGGTCTCACAACACAGCACTCTGTGGAAGTGACTAGAGGCAGCGCAATGCCACCGACTGTGAAATACCAACTCCTGAGGATTCCACCCCAAAGGTATGAAACTCTTCTTGAACTTCCAAGAGACATAATGGCCAGGTAAACAGCTCTAATCCCTCCCCTCCCCATCCAGAGAATTCCTGGGGAGGGGGGAAGAATGCTAGAACAGAGGATAAAGAAGTGGGGCTTCAGTAGCCATGTAGTAAGAGTACCTGAGTCCCAGAGGGGCAGAGCCAGCAAGGGTCAACACCAGGAGACCAGACGTACTCTTGCTCCGCTAGGGGAAATGCAAGACACCCAGCTTGAACAACAAAGGGCTGAGACCATTGCTGAAGAGCAACAGTACTGGAGGACAACCCCAGGGGAAGAGGAGATTTCAGGCAGCCAGACCTTCCCTCCCCCACACCTCAGGAAACTGAAGGCTACAACTCACAAAGCCAACAACAAGACTCACAAGTCCCAGAATAAGAAAACTGGGACAGTGAGCCCTGAGCCCCAAAAGCAGAAATTTATTGTAAAGCCAGGAAAAGGCTAACCAACATGAAGAATACAAAAAACCGAGGACCATTGATTCTTTTTATGGAAACAGGCAGGATCAAAATACCAATTTGGAAGAGGATAACAATGACACTATATTCACATCTGATACCTCAAAAGGT
>CM053623.1:384369235-384393280 GCA_028646595.1 Phalanger gymnotis
CTGGGCCCTGAATAAATTTTTTGATGCCTTCTGCTTGGAGAATTCTATATACCCAACGATTTTGAACCATTCAGATATTTATATGATCCTTTTTGAGATCATAAATTCGGCCTTCCTACTACATCATCTCCTGAAAGAAAGAAGTTGAGTTGGATATATGAGATAAGAGAAGGCATAAAAAGATTGTAGTAGTCTACTATAATTGCCTAAAAGGACTTTCTTGTTAAGAGCTCATTTGTGATTGGTTAGCAAAAAGTTGTGGCAGGACACAGAATTTTTTATGCTATTTAATAAGAGTGATTTATAGGACTTAGATTTGTTATCAAAAATAGAACACGATACTGTAAACAAAAGTTTTCTTGTTCTTCATATTCTTTAATTAACAAATAACGAGGACTATTCAAAAGTACTTTCTGTAGAGGATTAATTTTTCGCCTTTTCTTTTGCAGTTAAAATAGGACATTGAAGTTGCAACATTTTATATTCACATTTTAGGGTCTGAATCTGCTCAGTTTATTTATCATGGCTCAGACTTGAAACTAATGTTCTAGTACATGGGATTTTTGTACTATTTTAATAATTAGGTGTGATAGCTGTCCTTTTCTTTATCTAAACTAATTCTGGGTTCCACTGGAAACTGTCAGATGATGCTGGGTAGTAATAGATTAATTATTTTGATGTTTCAACAGATCTATCATTTCTTATATATTGGTACTTCCTCTATAGTTGCAGACAATAGAATTTTATGTTTCCTTATCCTGTTAGATTTTTTGAAGGATATGGAAAAGAATCAGTCATGGAAGATTTGCACAATGATTCAGAGCCCTTGTTCTGCTTTTAATATTTCATAGATATCAGCATGGCACTCAGATTTTCCACTGGTTATCTTTGCTCCTAGAACATGAATGGCTCAAATTATTTTCAGATTATATCTGTCTTTGGTGTTGCTTTTTATACACATCGCTTTCAGTAATATGCTTCCAAATAATTAATCCTACCATCCATTTTTCCACTGCTCTTTAGGTCACCTACAACTTGGATGCTTATGAATTCAGTGTTTCACAATTCATAATTCAAATCTCATAATACTATTTAAAAATCTAGACTTGTATGAATTGGTTTAGAGTGAAGTGAGCAAAACCAGGAGAACAATTTATACAAGAGCAATAATACTATAAAGACAAACATCTTTGAAACTTAGAAATTCTGGTCAATACCATAAACAATAAAATAATCTAAAAAGACTCAAGATGAAACATGCTGCCCATATCCTGAGAGAACAGATTTTAAAAAATGTATGTGGACATGGCAGATACAGGAATTCATTTTATTTGACTACACATGTTTTTAAAAGTGGTTTTGTTTTTATTACTTTTTTAATTAGCTATGGAAAGGGTTTAGGAGAAAATGAAGATCTAAAGAAAAAACCTAAAAAGGAAAATGCGGTACAATTTTCTAGATTCTAGTCTAGTTTTATTTAGGCAATTTTTATCCTTACTCATTATTGATCCATAAGGCCTATCCATGTACGCCTGTCTATGCACATATGTGTATTCACATGATCACAGACATAGTGATGGAAGGGACTACATCAACCATCTTAGTGAAACTTCCCCCATTTTACAGATTAGAAAAGTGAGGTCCAATAAGATTTAAGTGATTTGCTCAAATTCACACAGATAGTAGATATATTAAAGGCGGGAATTAAATCCAGAACTCTGACTCCAGAGCTAGAAGTGTGTTTCTGTGAGCATGCATATGTGTGTGCATGGATAACAATCGAATATTCTATCTGCCTATGAATGTTAAAATATGGGTAATGTGTGCTTTTCATGCAGTATATTTTGCCAGAATAGATGTAGAGACTTTTCCCCTTTGAATGGTTGTAGATCTCATTGAGTCAGTCAAGTACCATTGATGAAGACAGCATAAGGAATAATTTACATTGATAAGTAATCCTTTTCTATTTGGACTCTCAATAGCACATCCAACATGACCCTGAACTCTGGCAAGTTCATTTCCCTTTTTAATACCATGCATGTTGTTGATATTCAATAGTTAATCAGTTATAGCCATAGAGGCATCTTCCTAAGAATAAGAATGATTTTGATCGCTCATATTTAATGTATTGCTTTAAAGTTTAAAAAAGGTATAAATGTTATCTAATTTGATGAACATGAATGTTGTTTGAGGGGGTGTTATTATTTTCCCAATTTCACAAATGAAGAGACAGAGGCTCACTGAAGTAACTTGCCCAGGCTCATATGCCTAGTAAGGCATTTAAAGTCTCTGCTTCAACTTCCTTACATATAAAAGCATGGTAACTTTAGGATGTAACTCTTAGGGTTGCTGTGAAGATCCAATGAGATAATATTTGTAAAACACTTAGCCTGGCACATGGTAGGTATTGTATGAATGTATACTTTGTTGTTCTCACTATCATTATTATTATCAAATAGACAAGTTGGTTATGGAGGAGAGTAAAGTGTGAGAAGACTCGAAAACTAGGATGGTACCAGGTGGTGAAGATTTTTAAATGGCAGAATACTCTTTATTTGCTCCTAAAGGAAATAGGCAACTAGTGGAGTTTATTAAGTACAGGGTGACATTGTCATATATGAGCTTTAAAAAATAATTTTGACAGTTGAGTGAAATGTGGATTGTAGTATGAAGAACTGAGGCCCGGAAAACTACCAGAAGGCTATCATCTAGGTGTGAGGTGATAAGGGTTTGAATTAGGGTACTGGCTAGATGGGGGCAGGGAAGGGAATTTACAGCAGAAATGTTGTCGAGATAGAAACAAGACTTTTTAATAGATTGGACATGCAATGTGTGTGTGAATAAAAAGTTAAAGATGATAATGAGTTTTCAGGCCTGGATGACTGAGATGATGGTTCTGGTCTCCACATAATTGGAAATTCGGAAAGAAAGGGAGGGTTTGAGGAGGGGAGGAGATAAAGAGTTTTGTTTGGGAAACATGGAATATGAGATGCTTAAAGAAATTCCAATTTACTATATACAAAAAGCAGTTTTGATTAAAACTGAGATCAGATGAATGATTAAGACTGGATATAAAGATCTGGGAATCATTGGAAGAAAGATAATAAATAAACTCATGTGGAATGAATGTCTGACCACGCCAGGCCCTGCCCTACTCAATAAACTATCAGCTCCCTATCTTCTCCAGCATCAAATATAAAAGCCTGTTTAATATTCAAAGTCATCAAACTTGCCTTCCCCCATCTACTCATGCCTTATATCCATCCAAATACTCTGCAATCCAGTGACACTAGCTTCCTTGCTAATTCTGGAAAAAAAAATGCTATCTCCTGATTCCAGACATTTTTATTGGCTGTCCTCCATGCCTGGAATTCTTCCCCTCCTCATCTCTGCCTCCTAACTTCCCAGGCTTCCTTCAAGTCAGATTTAAAATTTCCACCTTCTACAGTACAACATTCTCTCCCCCCCTTTAATTCTAATAGCTTCTCTCTATAAATTACTTCCAATTTATATTGTATATAACTTTTTTTGTACATGGTTGTTGGCATGTTCTCTCACCCAAAGTATTTGTGTTTTTTTGAGAGCAATCTGTTGCCTTTCTTTGTATCCTCATAAGTTAGCACACTTCCTGTTATATAATAGCCAATAAATGTTTATTGATCGACTGATGAGATCACCAAAGGAGACAGCAGAGAGGGAGGAGAGGAGGAAAAGAAACCAAAGCGTCATGTCCTTCATCACATGACAAGCCATGACTTTGTCCATGGTCTTGCAGATCAGAGGTGTTGCCTGCAATGACTATCCCAATTAGAAATAATCTGTTAGGAACTGAATGTTGTTAGTTTTTGTATATTGATTAGCAAATATGCTTAATAGTGAAAATAATCATTTTAAAATAGTCCCAAACTTTGCACCTCATCAGTGCATTTATTATTGTAACAATGAGTAACCATGATTTGAATTTGGAAGTCTCTTGTATCATAGAATAAGGTTAATGAAAATTATGGTATTATAGTATGATTTTAGCTGTCTTCATGAAGAAGGAAACACATTGTTATTCTGTAAGATGGGGAAGACCATAATAATACTGGATAATATTGACCTTTCTTTGCTGCTTTAAAGTTTAAGAAACATTTTAAATACTGTATCACTAATCTTTATAGTAACTTTTTGAGGTACTTGATATCCCATCTTACAGACATGGAAATTGAAGATTGTTCATCGTTACATAATATAAGGTATCTGTTGAGCATAGGCCTAGCACTCTTTCTACTGCTTCTAGAAACAATGGAAACATTACTGTGAGGGTGTGTGCACCTATCAATTTCCAAATTATCTCGAGGTGGAGACATTCATCAATCAAATAGATATGCCTCACCTCTATTCCCCCAGGTTTGTGGTGTCCCATATCTAAAGAAAATCCTTCCCTTAGTCCTTATTATGTGCACAAATCTGGAAATCTAGTAGGTTCTCAAATATTTATTGATTCTTTTGATATATTCTTTAACTGAAATGAGCTGAATATAAGACCAATAACTACTCTCTACCTTGGGTCGTTCCATTGTTTGGTGTCTTCTTCCTGGGGGCACACAAATTCAGTATTTCCCTTCACAGATTTTTAAATTTAGTAAAGCTTTTAAACATTTTAAATCAGATTGTGACATTTCATATATTTCTCCTCTATGTAAACAATCCTTTTGATCACCTGTTTGGTCCATCTGCCATGACTCCTTTGGAACAGATGTCTTTCATAACATCACTTTCATTCTGATACTTGGTATAATAAAACTAAGATACATAACATGTCAAAACTCTTGATGTCAAAGATGTCCTCTGCCCACATATAGAAAATGCGATATGCATTGCTAGATATTTGGGGATGCTAGAATTTAGTAAGGGGAAAAAAAGCAGAGAGACAAAAACTTTAGCATAAGAAATTGATTTTTACACAGGTCAAGGGCAAATTATTCTATGTAGACTGCAATATATTCAGAGATTTGTGATCATCTTACAATGGTAGGTATTTTCTATGAATTTTAATTATACACAAAAATGTCTAATTACTACAAGAAAACTAGCATTTTCTCTTTAAGAAGTGTTGTCCTTCTGGATACTAATAGCCAACATAAAATGTACCTCAAGAAATAAGGCTTGGATTAAAATTGGAAAGACTGCTTTAGACACCAAATGAGAGAATTTAAAAAGGTATGTGTGTATGTATACACACACACAAACACAGACACAATATATGTATATATACACATATATATATTTATTCATAAATGTTTATTTCAAACTAAATACATTTTTATGATGAGTTGCTCTGAAATCCAATTTACACTTTCTTCTCAAAAGATCTGAAAGAAAAATAGATTTAATTCAAAAGAACTTCCAACTTTTTGTTAATTTTTTGATGTAACAAGTGAATATTTCACTTATTCTGATAACCTGAGAGAAATCTTGCATTGGAAATATAAAGAAAGCACATTAAAAAAAAATAAACAACAAACCTGCAAAAGTAGGTACTACATAGCAAATCATCCAACTCAGCTATCATAAGCTTCAGATTATTATCACCTAAATTAATCATGGGTAGTTGACACATCTTTTATTGAGGATGAAGTATACAAGTCAAACTTCTTTGAACATATGGGAGTATATTTAGTTACAGGCAATCTTAACCACATTTCTTCCTACACAGAAGCTACGACAGTCTGGTTTCCAAGTGTAGTAGTGTCTGGATTCAGCATGCAAATTCTGTGGCTCATTAAAGAGCTTTGTTAGCACAAGGATTTTCTTTCTTGTTCATTGAGGATAAACTTTTCATACTGCATACTATGTACTCATAGATTCGAGCCATTAGAAATCAGAATGGCTATCCTTCTACTCTTAAAAAAATTGAACATTCCTCAAATGATTACCAAATAAGATATTGTCCCAACATGAAACTAGGACAGTGACATTGTTCTTCAACATCCACAGGAGTCAAGTGGCGATTTCACAGAGAAAATTTTGACATGTGGGCGGTGTTGTCAAACTCAAATAGAAATGGGAGCCACTAAACTATACATAAAGAGCTGCATATTAACTTAATTTTAAAATATGTTATCATATGTTTCATTGTCTTTTTAAAATTTATTTTTTTCACATTTCCCAATTGCATTTTCATTTATTTTGGGACACATTCAGAAATGTTGTGGGTTACATGTGACTCATGGGCCAGCCTCTGCTCTACCTTATGAGAAGAGTGTGACATTGAATGTGTGAGGAGATGTTAAAGATCTTTGCCAAGAGGAAATCAAATCACAGCATCATAGGATCATATATTTAGAGCTGGAAGGGACCTAAAAACACTCTTTTATATTTGAAAGAGGCTCACAAAAGTTTAGTGGCTGGTGACTATAACTTAAGGAAGAGTAACTTTATGATGTTATATTTTTGTTGTCTATTCTGTATCACTTGTACACGGTGCCATTTCAGGTGTTGTTTGAATGGAGATCATCAAGATAACACATCGCATATATTCTATATGAGGTAATTTTTTTTCTTAAAGTGGGAAAATCTTCATTACGAATAGAGATTCTACTAGATTATTTCTGAAAATGAAATTTCTGCTTATTACTTCTTTCTTTTTCCCCTAATTTATCCCTATTGAAGTCCCTAGACTAAGTTATTACCAGAAAACTATTTTTAAATTGTAATTAGTATCTTCACATAGCAAAAGAACCAGAAACACCTTTACCTCTAGTAACCAATGATTTCCATCTTCTTGAGGTGTGAGATTTACTGCAAAGAAGACATATTTTGCCATGTCGCCCTTAATGATTATCAGTCATTTAAATGAAGAAATATATGACCCTCCCTCCTCCCCAATATAACATTTTTGTGATGAACCATGTTTTGAGGATTTAAGCCAAAATATGCGAAGTCATCTATTCTAACTAGTTTGTTTGAAGGTATATATGAATATTTCATTATGATTATCTTATGGGTTTTTTTGTTTGTTTTTGAAGAGAATGCTTCCTAGGACTGTGATATCAGTGATATAGGAAACTCTGAGTGTGGAAATTTCCCTATATTTATGCAGATATTAAGCTTGTCTGTAACTTACAGTCTTAGAATGATCCCTGATCATAAAGTGGTTAAGTAAATTATTCTTGGAAACACAATTTGTGTATGTCCAGGGGAGGGCCCTTATCCTCCATGCCAAGCTGCTTCTTATTCTGTGTTCAGTGAAAGGTAAAACACTGGACTATACTGGGTACAGAAAATATACAGATCAAAGAAAAAAGCCTGTCATTCATTCAGCTACATATGCCAAAAGAAACCATAAGAATAAGTGATATGTAGGAAGGGAATGCATAGAGGCCTGGAAAAGCCTACTATGAATATGTGAAAAAGAAGAGAAAGGGCGGATAGATATTGTAAAGCATGAAAGAGTAGCTATAAAGGTGGTAAAAGAAATGCTAGGAGATATCACCAAAATAACTAGTTTCAAATGGCAAAGCCCGATCAATTCTTTTGTTGACCTACATATTGGTAAATTTCATTAACTGAATATTTTGTATTCTGAATTATTTCATTAGCTATCTTGTGAGCATACATTGCAATAATTACTTTAGCATTTGTGAAAAGTAATGCAAAAAATAATTATAATAAATACCAACATCAGTTCCTGAGAGAGAAGTCGTAGAGAAATTCAAAGCAGAAATTGATGAGAGGGGGCACAACTAAGATGGTGGATTAGGGACAGCAACCCAGTGGAAACTCAATATTCCCTCCAAAAATAAACTTTAAAATAAGGCCTCAAATCAAATTTTGGAACAACAGAGCAACAAAAAGTCAAGGTGAGACATTTTTTCTGGCCTAAGGAAACTAAGGAAGTTGGCAGGAGAAGTCTGTGACACCAGGGTTGAGGCCTGTCTGGAGCTCAGGCACATAGCAACATCAATAGTGATGGCAGCAACAGCAGCTTTGGGAGCTCAGCCCAGAGATGGTTCGGAGGCCAGACATCTAGTCAGAAGTAGATTATAGGGGATTCTTTGCTGGAATTGGGTGCAGCTGGCACTGATTGGCCCCTCTGTTGCCCATACACACTAATCAGTCACAGTTCTAGACCAGAAAGGAGCACTTGTGGATAGTCACAAGGGAACAGGGACCCTGGTAGCAATTCCAAGCCTGATAGGAATGCTAGCAAGGCAATTGTAGGAAAGCAGGGAATTAGTTGCAGTTCTAGGGCCAAGAGGAATGTTAGCATTGTGGCTGCAGTGGAACAAGGATCTTTCCTGGGTAAAAATCAGAGTGTAGATCAGGAAACCAGGGACCATCTCTCCCCAGACCACAACACCATAAAAGTACTGAAAACTTGCGGACCACCAGAACTAGCTCTGAAAACAGGAGCATGCAAAAGTCTGAAACTGGGGGGAAGGATCTCCCCACCACTAGGTAAGAAGAGTCCAATTTTAATATAAAGGTCAAAGTCAAGAAATAAGCTAGAAAAATGGGCAAAAAAAGGAATGTAACCATAAAAATCTTCTAGGGTAGCAGGGAAGACAAAAACAAATTCAGAAGAAGATGAGAATATGAAAATAGCTACAAGTAAAGCCTCAAAGAAAACTGCTAACAGGATATAAGGCCAACAAGAATTCCTAGAATAAGAAAATTGGAAAATAAATGAGGGTGAAAAAAGAAAAATTATGGAAAGGGAATTAACAGCTAGGTTAAAGAGTTATAATACTGCAGAAAATAACATCTTAAAAACACACACACAACAGCATTGGCCTGATGGTAAAAGAGGTACAAAAATTCAATGAAGAAAAGAACTCCTTAAAAAGCAAAATAGGCTAAACAGAAAAAGAAGTACAAAAGCTTCCTGAAGAAAATAATTCCTTAAAAATTAGAATTGGACAAGTGGACGCTAATGGCTTCATGAAACTTCAAGAAACAACAAAGTCAAAAATAAAAAAAGAAGAAAATGTGAAACACCTCGTCAGAAAAAACAACTGACCTGGAAAATACATGAAGATATGATTTAAGAATCATTGGACTACCAGAAAACCATAATTATAAAAAGAGTCTAGATATCATATTTAAAGAAATCATAAAGAAAAATTGCCTTGATATCAGATCCAGAGGGTAAAACTGAAATTGAAAGAATCCACAAATCACTTCCTACAAAAATCCCGAAATGAAAATTCATAGGAATACTATAGTCCAAATCCAGAGCTCCCATGTCAAAGAGAAAATATTTCAAATAGCCAGAAAGGAACAATTAGAATATTGTGGAGCCACAGTCAGCATCACAAAAGATTTAGCAGCTTCCATGTAAAAGAATGGAAGACTTATAATAAGATATTCTAGAAGGCAAAGAAACTAAGATTACAAGATTACAAAAGAGAATTATCTACCCAACAAAATGAATATAATCCATCAGGGGAAAAATAGATTGTTAAAGAAATAGAGGACTTTTAAGCACTCCTGATGAGAAGATTAATATGGCATAGAAAATTTGACATTTAAACATGAGACTCAAAAGAAGCACAAAAGGGTAGATCTTCCTTGTCACCAAAGTAAGTTTCTACAATCTGAGTTTTTTTTTATTGTTTGCTTGTTTTCCCTGATTGACTTTTTAACTCTTTGTTAAGGTAGGCTCTGCTTCCAGGGTAGATGAGTGAACTTTCCTAAGTTTCAGGTTTTTGTGCAGCTCTTTTCAGAGATACTTCTAGTGACCTGTAAGTTTTCAGTACTTCCAAAGTGGTATGATCTAAAGAGAGGCATTTACTACTCTCTTAGCTTGTGCTCTGGTCTGTGAGTAACCACAAGCACTCTTTTCTTCCCTGGAACTGTGGAGATGGGCTTACTCCACTGTGGTCACAAGATCTGTTATGCTAGTTCTCCTTACCCTGAGACTATTACCCAGGACTCTGAACCTGATCTGAATGTGGGCAAAGCAACAGAGTCCTGCTAGCAAAAAGACCTCTGTAATCTCCTTCTGACTAGTTGTTTAACCCCTTTACTGTGTATGGGCTGAAAACTGCCATTGCTGATTCAGTCACTCCCAAGGCCTGCTTGGGCTGAAGCTGTGCTGTCACAGGCTGCACTGGACTGTGCTCCACTCTCCCCTATTTGCAACAGACCTTTCCTGCAACCATCGAAGTCGTTGTTTGTATCTGTGGGGACTGTTGCCAAAAATTCAGTCTCCTGGAAGCCTACTTCAAGTTTACTGGGGCTCAGACTGCACTGGCATAGCCTGTGCAGGACTATGCTCCTCTCTCACTCTGGTAGAACAGACCTTTCCTGCTAATCTTTCAGATTGTCTTGCATTGTAAATTTTTTTCACTCCATCTTTTTGTGTGTTCTGATTGTATAGAATTTCTTTAAGAGTCATTCTTTAAAGGGATTTGGAGGGGTTTGGGCAAGAGTTCAAATGAGTACCTTCCTTTATTCCACCCTGATATTTAACTTTTAATAACCTAACCTAATTATTAAAAATAAAAAATGCAAAATAGATAATGGAAATGACATTGACACCTGCTATACTTCCATCCAAATATGATTTCATCATTACTTCTAGAAGTTTAACCAATGTAAATGAATTGTCACAACAAGAATACGAAGAGAGCTCAGAAAGCACCTTAGCAAACATTTCACTTACGTGCCAAATCAAGAGAGCTTTGGGTTACAGTATAAACTTTTCTACATTATATTATTGAGGATGATGGATGATTATGAGCAGGATTGTTTCATAAATCTGAGTGATTCAATGGAATATAAAAAATCTCCACCCAAGCAAAGTTATCCCAAGGGAATGCAAGGGTGAAAATGGAGAGTACTACCAACAGAAGAAAAATGGAAAATGTTTCCGAAAAAAAAAAATCAACAATTTGATCCATCAAAAATGCTGGAGAGACCTACCATCTATTTTCCCCTTGGTATCAGTCTTAAAGGGTGGAAGCATATTATTTCATTGTACTCATCTTCATTAAAGGAGTCAGACATATTTCATCTGTATTTTCTTGTCGTAACTTGTCCTGTCTCCACTTCCTTTCCTGGGCTTTGTGAAGTCTCTCCTATGTGCTTCCAATAGCCTCAGTTTCTTGCTTCTATTCTGCTGGCATATCCACTGATGTTCTCAATCAGAGAAAATCAGGTAAAGTGATTCCAAGCTGGTAGTATCTTTTTTTTTTTTCTATTAAGTCTATTGCTGACCTGCATGGCTATTCCTCCTCTTACTCTGTTCCCATCTCTGGCTTTGTGGTCTGGTCTTGTCCTTTTAAAAAACTCAGTGAGAATTATCATTCACAATATTCCATAAGTTTTTGGTTTAGGGCATTACTTTTCATATTTTGACACTGACATCTTGGAAATTTAAACTTCCAATAATTAGTCCTAGTTCTATCCTCTCTGGCAAAGCAGGACAAATATAATCTTTCTGTATGAAACTATTCAAATACATGAAAACAATGATCACTTGCCTTCCTCATCCCAACATGTACTTGCTTCTCTAAGCTAATCCTCTCTAGTTTCTTCTGGTAAACCTTAAATATCAGGATCCCTAGAGTGCACATTAAATTGTTTTCTTTTAGAATCACCCAGTTAATAAACTATGAATAAGATACTAATATCTGGCTGGCACTTCGCTAGGTTTTAGAGATAAAATGACAAAAATGAAAGTTATTGCCCACAAGGAATTCATGTTCTATTGGATGGCGGAACAGAAACAAACCTGAGTATATAAAATAAATATAATGCAATTCTGAAGTGGAACTGAGATCTGAGTCAGGAAGACTGGGAAACAGGATAGACCTCATATAAAAAGTGATGTTAGAAGGAAACAAAGTATTTAAAGAGAGAGAGGTGAGAAGGGGGCACATAGTAAACATGGAAGATAGCCTACACAAAGGTACAGAGATAGGGAATTGAGCTTTATGTATGGTAAGAAGGAAACTTTGATTGGATCACAAAGTGTGTGAATGGCAATATAATAAGGTTGTAAAACTAAGTTAATAAGGGATATACATACAAAAACCCTTGTTTTTATTTGATCCTAATGCTAATTACAAGCTAAAGGAGTTTACCAAATAGGAGAGTGATGTGGTTGGGCCTTTGCCACAAGAGTAACACTTTCCTCACTGTGAGGAGAATGGACTGTGGTAGGGAGAGATGTGGAATAATGAAACCAAGTAAGAGGCTATTACAATAATCTAGGTAAAGAGTGCCTGAGCTAGAGTGGAATGGCCACATGAGTAGAGAGAAGGGAATAGATACAAGAGACATTGTAAAAGTAGAACTGAGAAAACTTGGATTTGTGGGGGTAAGGGAGAGTGAGAAGAATTAAAGATTACTGCTGCTCATATTACTACTGCTGCTGCTGCTAACTAGCTAGCATTTATATAGGACTTTGAAGTTTGCAAAGTAATTTACAAATATTATCTCCTTTTATCTTCATAATAATACTGGAATCTTGATACTAGGATTATTCAAATTTTACAGATGAGGAAACTGAGGCAGCCAGAAGTTACATGACTTTCCAGAGTCATGCAGCTAGTAAGTATCTGAGGCAAAATTTGAAATTAGGTCTTTCTGACTTCAGGTCTAGATCTCTATTTATTGTGCCACTCAGAGGTTGTGTACCTTGGGTGACTGAAAAGGTGGTGGCACCTTTTATAGAAAGAGAGATGTCTCAAAGAAGGATAAGTTTTGGAGAAATTTAATCAAATATCTTATTGATGTGTTGCAGTTGAGATGCTGCATTTCATTACAGTAGTAGGGGGTACTAGATCAGAATTCAGAACAGTAATAAAGATCTGAATTATTTGCAAAGAAATAATAATTAAAACCAAAGGGGTAATAAGATCACTAACAGACAGGATAGAGAGAGAAAAAGGTGATCCAGGACAAAATGTTGATTTATACCTACCAAAATAAGGGGCCGTGTATGGGTGGTGATCTAGCAAAGAAGACTAAAAAGAAACAGGCAGGCATGTCAGGAGTTTAACCAAGTCAGTAACCTTTTTTGTCTTCCCTTGGACATGTTCCAGCTTTAAAAGGTCCCTCCTAAATTATACCCAGAACTGGACACCTGAACTATGCTCCCTGAAATCTTGGTTAAATCATTACTTTACTCCATGAATACTGTGAGCATACAAGAAAGCATAGGGAACGAATTCTTTATTAGTATGAAAGAAAAACAATGTTTTACTATATATTTTATCTGATCTAAGACAATAACCTTCCCCAAACCATCTTGTTAAACCTAATTTATGATCAATACCATCAAAATATGGAAAATCAGTTGAGTTCCAAATTTCAAGATTTCTCCATAAAATAAATCAGACTGTCAAATCTGTGGAGTTTTTTCCATCCCATAATACTACTGAATTATCAGAAACAGTCATGAATTGCTATTATTTGAAGTAATTCTGTTGCTAAGGTTACAGCTGATGTGTGTATGTGTATGAAACAGTGTACAGCCTAATAGAGCATGCTCCCCACCACCCCCACTTCTCAATCTTATGGAAACGAAATAATTCCATCTTTATATAGCACATATGTTTGAAATCCAAACAAGAGTTGTCATTTGATTTTTGTTTAGGTTTTTTTCTTCTTCTATGAAATTTGCTGACCCTTCTAAGGGACATATTAATTCACCTATAGCAGTTCAGCAGCAAACCTGAAAGAGTAATTTCTCAGTTTAATATCTATATTTCTCTATGGAGTTTCAAGCATATGACATTATTGAATGATATTAAGTTTTCCCAATAACTGAAACTTCCCACACAATTCTCTTCTAAAATGAGCAGAACAAGGCTAATATTTGTAAATGCTTTCATGTCTCTCAAAAACAGCCATTTAAAAAATACAAAAATTTAATTACCCAAATGCTGTTAATAATCATTATTCAATACTTAAAAATGGAAATACAGTCATAAGGCAGTATATAATGCAATGTAATATGTTAATATATTCCTTCCTTTGCCAACATCTTACTATATTTTGTACAAAAGCAATTCCTTTTGCATATTTGCATTTCTCCTAATAGATAATATATGTACATAAAACTTTCTTTTAAGTAGTTTACCAAATCTTTCTTCATATCATTTTTCCTTATAAAGTTACTGTAAAAACAATTTAAGATGATAAAGATGAGAGATCTTTGAAAGTAATTGAACTAATATTTATTAAACATGGACTATGTGCCAGGGATAGGACTAGGTGTAAGGGATTTTCTTTTTGTTCAGAGTGGTGATTTCATTAGTGAGGATCATCCCTCTATAAACGAAGTTCTGTAACTTAGGGACCTGGAATGTTTGTTATATGGGGTATTGAAAGGAGAAAGTCACATAGCCAGAATGTGTTAAATATTGGATTGAAATCTGGGTCATCCTGACTCTAAGGATGCCCAATTACATCTCTATTCTTCATGGTACACTGCCTTGTGGTCCAGGAGATTTCTTTTTCTTTCCTTTTTTGGTTGTTTTATTTTTTTAATGAACCTACAATTTTATTATTACAGGAAACTGCTAGGGCAGAAATGCCCTCTGCCTTAGTATAGAAAATGCCCAGTGAGGAAACCATGTAGCTAAGACAATGTTTAACTTCTTCAAGAGCTGACTGTTCTACTAAGAGGTTAAGACCCTGAGAAATCACACAGATCACACAGTCAATACTGGTTAGAAGCAAGACTTGAATAAATCTTCCTGCTTCTGATATCAGCTCTCTATCCACTGTGGCATGTGGAATCTGGACACGTACAAGACAAAAATGATATTCCTTACTCTTAGGGCTCTTACTCTTGACTGTGAGAAAGCAACATAAATGCAGATAAATAAATACAATGTAGATTCAAGATCATTTTAGGTGGCTAGGGGAGACCAAATGACTGGATGAATCTGGGAAGGTCTCCTATAGGAGAAGGCTTGAGCTCAGTCATAAAAGGAGATGCTGAGGAAACATTTTGCCTCCAAATATCCAGTTCCTCAACTCTCAAAATCAAGAATTCTCAATCTTTTGGAAACTGTAAAAAGCACATGGAAAAGTCAGGTCAATAAGCAATGAGCATTTATTAAGCACTTACTATGTGCCAGAATTGTGCTAAGAGCTAGGGATACAAAGAAAAGAAAAACCAAAGCACAACAATGAATAGTTGCTATCCTCAAGAATCTCAGAACCTAATAGGGGAGACAACATAAAAACAGTCATATATCAATACCCCTCCCCCTCCCCAAAAAGGCAAAAAAACTATATACAGGATAAATAGGAGATATTCAACATATTAATGATACTAGTATTAAGGAAGATAGGGAAATATTTCTTGTAGAAGGTGGGATTTTAGCTGGGAATTGAAGGGTGCTAGGGAAGACAGGAAATAATGATGAAAAGAGCAAAGATTCCAGGAATGGGAGACAGTCTATGAAAATGTATGGAGAAGGGAGATAAAGAATCTTGTGTGAAAAACAGAAAAAAATGCTACTGTCACTGAATCAAAGAACACATAGTAGGAGGAGCAGGGAGTAATTTATAAGATTGCAAAGTAAAAAGGGGGTCATATTGTAAAGTGTTTTAAAAATGAAACAGGAAGTATATTTGATTCTGGAGGTGATAAATTGTGTACTTTAATAAATAAGGAGGTAACATGATCCAGCCTACACTTTATAAGATCACTTACATGTCCGAGTGGTTGATGGACTGTTGTAAGGACAAATGAGGCAGGGGAACAAACTCCAAGGCATTTTCAATGGTTTAGGTCTTAGGTGGCATATACATACATACATACAAAAGCATATGTATGTGTGTATGCATGTATATACGTGTGCATGCATGTATATATGTGTATATATATATATATGCCTTCACCAGAATGGTCACAGCATCAGAAGAGAAAAAGGGAAACTATAAGAGATGTTATAGAGGTAAAAGGAACAGGACCTGGCAATAGATTGGATATGGCAAGTGAAAGAATGAGGAATCAAGGATACAACTTAGGGTGTCAGAGTGACTGGGGTAAAAGGTGGAGTCCTTGATATCATAAGAGGAAAGCATCTATTTCCTAAACTGGTGTCAAAAAATGAAACAACAAGTTGGAAGTCAGCCAGGAATTGCTTTCTCTGGTTACCTGGTTAAGTATCAACAACTCACCATATGCCTTGCCTAATAGTGTCCATTTTCTTCTGGTGTGCTGGGGAAGGTGGAGGAAATTATATCTCTCTACTCTGTCTACCACATTCAGGCCTGGAATTCCAAGTGAAAGAAAGCATAGAGGAAATAACTGATTTACAATTTACTTTTATAGACAATGGGGAAAGGGCATATCTAACTTCCTCAATGTTGCATTCATCTTGGAAGAAGATCTATTCACAGGGCACTAATAAAAGGATTTACTTCTCTTCTCTTAGTTTAGGGCTATGTTATATTTCCATTTCCATACAAGAGACCCTTCTAATAAAGTCTGTCCCATGTGACATCATCAAGTTGACTGGAGGAACTTATCAGATTTATTAAGGATTCCTTTCATCAACTCAGCATTAAGAATCCACAATATAACTGGTACCTAGTTGTCCAATCTCTGCTTGGAGATCTCCAGTAAGAGTGAGGGAGGACTTCCTACCTGCCCATTCCCCTTTTGGAGAGCTCTCCATATAGAAAAGATTGTCCTCCTCTCAAGCCCATACTTGCCTCTTTGCATCTTCTGTATACTGTTCCTAGTTTAGCCCTTTTGGGTTATAGAGAATAAATAGATTTAATCCTTCTTCCATAGTACAGCCTTTTAAAAACTAGAATACAACTACCATGGTCCCCTAAGTTGTCTTTTTCCTAAGTTAAACATCCCAGTTCCTTTAATTTACTCTCTTTTGGTATGGTTTCAAGATCCATTACCATCCTGGTTGTACAGTCATGTGTATGTGCATATAACCTCTATACTGGTGAATTTGTGTGCATATATGAGCTTACAATAAGATAGCATGAATCTGAATCTCCTTATAAAAGAATTATCCAAGGGGTTAGGGGGAAGAACCAAGATGGAGTAAAAGCAGGGACATACCTGAGCTCTCACAAATTATTTCAGATACTTCTTAAAAAGTGAATCTGAACAAATTGGAGAGAGGTAGAAACCTCTAGGAGACAGACTATGGTAGACTTCCAGCCCAGGAGAGTCCAGAAAGTCCATGGGAAGGATTTGTTGTACTGGCTTGGGAGAGCACTGAGTGCATGGAACTACACCCAAACATACCCAAGTGGGAGCAGGCCAGGCAGGCTAAATTTCTGGCAATGCCCAGGCCTCTCAACATAGGATGGAAGTCTGTCAGAACTAGGTGAGACAGAAGTGGAAAGCTTGCAGCAGCAATAACAGCTACTCCTGGGGCTATCAACCCACACTATAAAGGTTTGAAACTCACCTTCTTGAACTTCTGGGAGCCATGATAACAGAGTAAACTCTAAGAGCTCTCATCTGTCCCTCATTGACCTTGAATAACCCGGAGACTACTGCCCTGGGAAAAACCCTGGAATACAGGAGGCAGAAGTAAGGGCACAGGAGTCTTTTAGAGCGGGAAGCTAGAAAACTGGGCCCCCTCTTCTTTGTTATAAAAATATTGACCAAATGGAAAGGGAGTTACTGAAGCTATCTGAAGAAAACAATGTGTTAAAAATTAAAATTGGGCAAGTAGAAAAGAACAACTCCATGAGGTATCAAGAATCAGTCAAACAAAAGCCAAAGATGAAAAAAAATAGAATAAAACATAAAATATCTCATTGGAAAACAACTGACCTGGAAAATAGATCCAGGAGAGATAATCTAAGAATTATTGGTCTACTAGAAAGCCGTGATGAGAAAAAGAGCCTGGACAGTATCTTTCAAGAAATCATCATGGAAAATACTCTCAGTTCCTAGAACCAGAAGGTAAAATAGTCATCAAAAGAATCCACCAATCACCTCCTGAGAGAGATCCCAAATTGAAAACTCCAAGGAATATTGTAGCCAAATTCCAGAATTATCAGGTCAAGGAGAAAATACTGCAAGCAGCCAGAAAGAAACAATTCAAATATCATTGAACTATAGTCAGGATCACACAGGACCTTGCTGCTTCTACATTAAAAGATCAGGGGATTGGAATATGATATTTTGAAAGGCAAAGGAGATGGACTACAACCTAGGACAAACTATCCAGCAAAATTGAGCATAATCTTTCATGTAAGGAGATGGATATTCAATGAAATAAGGGAATTCCAAACCATCTTGATGAAAAGGCCAGAGCTCAGTGGAAAATTTGATCTTCAAATACAAGACTTAAGAGAGACATAAAAGTAAACAGGGGGAAAATGGGGCAGGGGGAATCTTGTTATTCCACAAGGGCAAATTGTTTACATCCCTATATGGGTGGATGATATTTGTCAATCTTGAGAATGTTATAGTTATTGTGACATATAAAAGGGTGTGAGTATAAATTAACTTATGTGATGGTAAAAAATAGTAAGTGGTGTAAAGGGATTGTAATGAGAGAAGAGGTAAGGAGGAGGCAGAAAAGAGAAAATTACATCACATCAAGAGGTACAAAAACATAGTAGAGGGAAAGAATGGAGGGAGAACCATAGTGTTTGAGCTTTAGTCTCATCAGATTTGGATGAAGGAGAGACCAAGATGCTCTGTTAAGCATAGAAATCAAACTTACCCTACAGGCAGTTGGAAGGGAAAGGGGAAAGAAAAGGGCAGGGTGGTTAGAAGGGAGTGAAGAAGTAGTATGGAAAAGAGGTAAGATAAGGAAGGGGGCTGATAGGCAGAGAAAATTGAAGGAGGTGGTGGAATACTATTGTGCTATAAGAAATGAGGAGCAAACGGACTTCATAATAACCTGGAATGACTTACATGATTTGATACTGAGGGGAGCAGAACCAGGAGAACATTTTCCATAATTACAGACACACAGTATCTGTGATGACTAACTTTGATAGACTTGGCTCCTCTTATCAATGC
This sequence comes from Phalanger gymnotis, assembly GCA_028646595.1. NCBI lineage: Eukaryota > Metazoa > Chordata > Mammalia > Diprotodontia > Phalangeridae > Phalanger > Phalanger gymnotis. The sequence continues at coordinate 384,388,206 of CM053623.1, forward strand.
AAGGTTCAAAGACAGCTTCAAAAGACTCATGACTGAAAAAGCTGTCCACAACCAGAGAATGAACTAAGGAGTCTGAATGCTGATTGAAGCAAACTATTTGCTCTCTCTTTTTTTCTTCTCTTTCGTTTTTGTTTCTTCTTTCTCATGTCTCATTCCCTTCGTTATAATTCTTTTTTTCAACTTGGCTATTGTGAAAATAAGTTTAATGTGAAGGGATATGTTAAACCTATATTGGATTGCATGCTGTCTTGGGGGGGGGTGGTAAGGAGAGAAAGGGAGAAAGAGAAAATTTGGAACTCAAAAACTTGTGGAACTGAGTGGTGTAAACTAAAAATAAAAATTAAATTAAAAAGAGAATTATCCAGATATTATAAAAACCTATTTCATTCCAGGAACTCTTAACATACATCTTATAAGAGCTCACATTTACATTTGACGATCGTAAAGTGTTTTATTATTATGTCGTTTGAACGTCATAATAAGACTTTGAGGTGAGTGCTATTATATCCTTTTTACAGATGATGAAACTGAGAACCTGAGGGATTCTGGTACTTGCCTAGTAGACATAGACAAAGTTTATGTGTCAAGATTTGAGTTCAGGTCTTTGGTTCCAAGTCCAGAACTCCATGAACTAAACCACCAATCTGCCTAACATACTTGTGTATTACTATAGATGTTGTTAACAGGTTGTTTGTGGTTAATAAATTTCCTTTATTTACCTTTTAAAAAATCGTGAGCCTTCACACAGGAACAGCAATGAAACAATTCACTGAGGAAAAATCAGCCAAAATAGTTTCTTAGCTACCATTTCCTAAATAGTTAACTGCTCTCAAGCACAGCAGTTGATGTGAAAAGCCCAAGTTTGCCTTCATTAAATTTTCTCCTAAAGGGCAGAGATACTTTTGCTTCATTTGCAACCACCTGAAGTGGCTAGTGAAATGTCTTGTATTAACTGAGCCCTCTGTGCATATCGCTGAATAATTGCTGTCATTGTTTTACAGAGAAGAAACCAAGAGTGAATTACATAGCAGTGAAAAAGGAAGTCATTGCCCTTGGCTTTCTACTTCTTAGGTCACAAATCTGTACTACAGTTGCAGTTCTCTTGCCACTAAGTCCCTGTTAGGCAAAAGAAAGTTTCTGGTGACATCTTAGGTGAAAAGATCACTAATACTTATTAGGACAGCCTAAGGGAACCAAAGATGGAGAGGTGACATCTGATGAGAATATGTATATATGAAACATGCTATGAATAGGCAAGAGAATTAAAATTGGCTAAGTAGGAGGAGTTGGTCAATATTTTAACATATTTACAGAAGCTAAGTAATGCAATTGAATCTTCAAGGTTAATATGTGAGAGTAGATTGTGATTTTTAACATAGCAACTAAGTATCAATTTGCTTTTTCTCAAATTAGAGGCAAGTCAGAGTTAAATTTTAGGTTAGAATCTTGCTTTCTTTTTTCTCCTAATAGAAGTCATAATAATTTTATAACAAGTGAATTATGCACCTTCTGAATTTTACAGTGCTTAATACAGTGCCTTACACAACAGATACTCAATACATGTTGAATGAATGAAGGAAGGAAGGAAGGAAAATGGATGGATATAGATATGTAACACATGCTTAAACAAGGATCCAGAAACAACATATGGAATTCAAAGGAATGTAGAAATAGAATTGGCATTGGAATATAGACTAGAGCTGGAAAGACCATTAGAATTTACTTAGGTCAATTAGGGGTTCATTTATATGGATTTTGAAAATTGGGACACCCAGACTCTAGGGTCTATATAGGAACAATTCCCCCATCCTCCTTTGTGCTGCCAAGGCCTTAGCAATTTTATCTTTGCATCACTTCTCATATAGCCTTCTTTATCAACCTTGATACTGCCATCATTCTAGTGTAGGCTCTAGTCACCTCATACCTGGATTATTGCAATCTGCCTGCTTAAGTCCTTCCCCCTACAGTCCATCCTCCATTCAGCCAATAAAGTGATTTTCCTGAAGGTCAAGTTCACTCATTTCATGCCCTACTCAATAAACTCCTTGGCTTCCTATTGCTTCCAGGAGCAAATACAAAGTAGTCTATTTGGCATTCAAAGTCTTTCATAACTTAGCCCCCTCCTCTCTTTCTAGTTTTATTATACTCATTTCCTGACATATACACGTACTCCCAAATCCAGTGACACTGGCCTCCTGGCTGTTCTAAAAATTAGGCACTCCATCTCTATACTCCACACGTTTCCTCTGGCTCTCTCTCATACCTGGAATGCTCACCGTCCTCCACTCTGACTCCTGACCTCCCCGACTTCCTTTAAGTCCCAACTAAAATCCCATTTCCTACAGGAAGACTTTCCCAACTCCTTTCAATTCCTTCTATTATCTCTTGTTTATCCAGTATATAGCTTTCTTTGTACATTTCTGTTTGCTTTCTCCTCCTTTAGATTGTAAGCTTCTCAAGAGAAGATACTTTATTTTGCCTCTTTTTGTATGTCCAGTGTCAAGCACAGGGTTAGACACATAGTAAGAGCTTAATAAATGTATATTCATTGATTGATATGTCTCATTTTCCCAAAGGTATAGAGAAATTATAAGAATACTATAGCCTAAACCCAATATAAATGCCAAATATTTACCAAAGGTTATCCACAAGTAAATCCAAGTACCAAAGGCATAGCAAACAACCCAGAATCAATTCCATTTGATGCTATAATAATAGCTAGCATTTATATAATACTTTAAGATTTTCAAAGCTCTTTGAAAATATTATCACATTTGATTGTTATTACAACCCCAGGAGAAAGGTGCCATTATTATCCTCATGTGCAATTGAGGAAACTGAGAGGTACAGAGGTTAAATTACTTACCCAGTGTCACACAAGGTAATAATAATCTGAGGGCAGATTTGGATTCTAGTTTTTCTAACCCCAGGGCCTGCACTCTATCCAATGTGTCACCCAGCTGTGACCTAACATTTCTTGAGAAAAATACAATATTACCCCACCCATTTAATATCCAGTTTTAATGCATATTGTATCTTTGATTTCCAACCAAGTCCCCTATATTTCCTTAAGCAAAGGCTAGACTTATTCTAGCTTGTCCACCATTTAGTATTGTCATTAAACAAAAGAAAGTATAGAAGAAATGAAAACAGGAAAAAGCGGAGACATCTTTTGTCAATTAAATTCAGTTGTCTAGAATCTCAAAATTCTCTAAATTCTTCTCTACTTATAAAACTAGTAACAAAACTCAGATTCTCATAGATCTCTCCCTCACTAATGTACTGTTTGTGGAGTTGTGAACTGATCCAACCATTCTGGAGAACAATTTAAAACTATGCTCAAATGACTATAAAACTGTATATACCCATTTATCAAACAATACTATTACTAGGTCTGTATCTCAGAGCAAAGAAAAAAGAAGTGGACCTACGTGTACAAAAACATTTATAGTAGCTCTTTTTGTGGTGGCGAAGAATGAGAAATTGAGGGGATGCTCAGCAGTTGGAAAATAACTTAACAAGTTGTGCTATAGGGTTGTGATGGAATGCTATTTTGCTAAAAGAAATGGTGGTCATGATAGTTTCAGACAAACCTGAAAGGACTTATATAAACTCATGTAAAGTGAAGTGAGCAGAACCAGGAGAAAATTATACACAGTAACAGCAATATTGTAAGGTTGACCAATGTTGTGAATGACTTAGTCTGATTAATGCAATGAACTAAGATAATTCCAAAGGACTCATGATGAAAAATGCTATCCATCTGCAGAGAGTGAACTGATGGATTCTGAAGACAGATTGAAGCATATTTTTTTTTTCACTTTATTTTTCTAGCCTTTTTTTTGGCAAGATGGCTGATGTGGAAATATATTTTTCATGATGTCACAAGTATAATTGATATTATATTTCTTGTTTTCTCAATGGATGGAATAGCGAGGTGGGAGGGAGAGAATCTGGAACTTAAAATTTGAAAAAATGTTAAAGTTAAATTATTAACTTAAAGAAGAAAAAAAGGTGTATCCCTGACTTAACATTTATACTTCAGTCTAGGAATCATGAATTAAAGTAAAAAATGTCTTTCCAGTATGAACATAGCTTTATAATACCCTCTTCTAAATGTCCAACATAAATATAGATGCATGAGCAAAAGCTTATGCATTCAATAAAAACACTAAAGAGAAAAAAAAAACTGTCAAACCTATAATGTTAATTCCTATGAATTCAGGTGAATGTGTGTTGAAGTCCTCCACATAGGTAAAATATTCTATATGTGTGTTTGCCAATGTGGGCATTTCTATCATTTGCATAAAAAATAAACAAAAAGGTCATGAAGGAACATAGCAATATCATTGTATAAATGCAACTAAATATCAAATATGTCATAGAAAAATAGCTGCCCAACAAATATAAAAGTAGGTATATTCCCCAAAAATAGAAAAAGTATGTCCATATTCCTTTATAAATTAAAATAAAAATGATGGATATTATACCAAATTGTCCTTTTGCTAAAGGAGGTAATCGGATACATTAAATTAAATACACAAGATTTTATTTTCTGGTATGGTAGTTCTAGCTATTCTTTCCAAATCTTTTCTGGGATTCTAGAATATATGAAGTTAAACTTGAAATTTATTGGAAATTGTCCTAAATCGGCTGAGCCAAGATGGCGGCTGGAAAGCAGTGAAGGGCGTGAGCTCCCCACCAAATCCCTCCAAAAACCTATAAAAAAATGGCTCTGAACCAATTCTAGAACTGCAGAACCCACGAAGTGGCAAAGGGAAGCAGGGCTCCAGCCCAGGACAGCCTGGATGGTCTCTGGGTAAGGTCTGTCCCACATGGAGCTCCCAGCTGAGAGGAGCGGAGCTGAGCCAAGCAGAGCCCAGAGTGTGTGGCGCAGACCAGCAGCTGAGCGGAGAGTGCCCTACAGTCCTGAATTACTGAGCTGTGGCATCTACCAGACCTCTCAACCCACAAAGAGCAAAGACAACAGAGAACGTTAGTGGGAAAAGTTGCGGGACTGAGTTTGTGGTTCGGCCACCGCCCCTGGGGCAGCGGAGGTGGGGCAGCTTTAGAAC
>CM053623.1:384393780-384423505 GCA_028646595.1 Phalanger gymnotis
GAAAATTCAATAAAGGGGGATAGGTTAGGAAGAAGCAAAATATAGTTAGTCTTTCACAACATGAGTATTGTGGAAGGGTTATACATAATGTTACACATGTGACCCATGTTGAATTGCTTGACTTCTTAGGGAGGATGGATGGGAAGGGAAGAGGGGAGAGAATTTGAAAGTCAAGGTTTTAAAAAAATAGATGTTCAAAAGTAAAAAAAAAAAAAAAAAGAAAAATTAAAAAAAAATTGTCCTAAATTCCTGGGGAATATTTGTTTTCTAATGCTAGTTCCATGAGTGCTGTATCTTCACTTTTCCAAAGTGAGATTGAAGTCTCTAGAGGTAGGTACTGTTAAGGAGTTGAGCATGTCTAGCATCTTCTGCTACCAACTCACGCCCCTATTCCAGTGTGTTCCTCCACTATTAACAATTAGTGCCTAGTTCAGGGGTAGGGAACCTGCAGCCTCAAGGCCCTCCACGTCCTAAAGTGTGGCCCTTTGAGTTCAAATTTCACAGAACAAATCCGCTCCCTCAGTTTCACTGAACCAAATCAATTAACTTCCACAAAGAGATATATATGAAAATTTAGCAAAATAAAAACAAAAAAATGGTGCAAACATCTCTTTGCTCAAGGGCATTCAAGGACATTGATAATATGGGGACATGTCTATTGGCAGACAAACAGAATGGCACAGAGCCTTAGATGCTAGATGAAGATCAACTGAGGGAATGAGATTACATCCCTTAAATCTAGAAAGGACTTTATAAAGCACCTTTTAAAACCCCCAAATTTACAGATGTAGAAACAAAATCATCAGTGCTTAAGTGGCTTTCCCCAGATCATGGCATAACAGAAAGAATCAAGACCAAACCTAGTTCCTTTGATTCCAAATAAAATATTTGTTTTCTACTATACAACATAACTTCTAAACTATAATTATTCACAGTGGAGAGGAGAGGAATGCTAGCTGTCTTTAAATATTTGAAGGCAAGCCATTAAGAACAGAGATTATACTTGTTCTACTTGTGTCAGACTGAAGTACTCAGAATAATGGGCATGAAAGAATGGAGGGGACATCCTAGGAGATTATCCTTACTCCACTTAAAGTAACTGGCAATAGACTACACCTTGATAACTTTGTTGCATGAGAACACATCTCAGTCCAACAAACAGAAGTGTTAACTAGTTTTAAATAAAGCATAGATATCAATTAATCAAATGACATTTAAATTGTGTACAAAAGGAAGTCTGTTAGGATTGGTTAAGAGGTTTGGCTATGCCTCGTAGGTCTTCTCAAAAACTGGAGACAAGCTCAGATCCTAAGAGTTTTGACTAAGTGTTGAGGCAGAAGAAAGTATTTTCAGCCAAGATCTTAAGAAGTAATCAACTGGTGCCGTTGGGGAGATGCGTAGTGCCTCTGATTCAGCATTGGTTTTCCTACACCTCCTTGTCCAGAGAAGGACCTCAGGAACTTAAGAGGATTAGAATATTTGTACTTACAGATTGCAGTCCTCGTTGGGTCTCTTGGATAGCAGCAGCAGTATCTAAATATAGATCTAAGAGTAGATCAGATGTGATGAAAAAAGGCTGCTTCAGGGCTTTACAAAGTGCTCAGAAGAACAGCTATATTACAACTTATAGAAACAACTTGAAGACTTTAGCAAAAGAACTTCTAGGAGTTATGAGTTAGTTCTTTGCCACCTGTACTCTAGACTTGAGCTCATTTCCCCCTAGAACAGTCCTGCACAACATAAAGCATTTCCCCTGTCCAGTGAAAAATGTAGGGTTGCCTAAACACAAGTTCCTGTATGTCACATGATCTACAGCAACCAGTCATTGGCAGTCTCTGGCCTAACCGGTCACATGACCTGCAGAAACCAACCATCCTCAGTCTATCTCTAGTCTGACTTACCTGGTGCTGAAGTTGTGCAGGTCTGCCCTAGAGACTGTGTGTACTTGTGCAAGCATGTGTAACAGAAGTTAAGGAGTTGATTTGTTTGTATCAAGTATATCAGTGTAGTAAATATTTGTTGCTAAATAGGCCTGGCTAGCTAATTTTTAATGATCATGAGGGGATGAAGCATAATGAGGGGGAGGTGATAAACTACAGCATTAAAAAAGACCCCTGGTTGTAGCCATCCTTTGGGGATGCACAGAACCATTGCAAAGCTGGGGTGGTGGGGAGCTGCTAGAATAAAACCAGAGTATGTAGTACAGGGTGGTAGTTGCAGGGAGGAAGCTTTCAACTTCATACGAGGACATTTTTCCTTAAAGTAAGAAGTATTTAAACAATTAATGTTCTGTCTTGGGTAGGTACTTGCTTTCCCTTAAACAAAATGTTAAACAGAATGTTAAAACTAACAAGGAATGATCATTTGTTGGAGGTCCAGGAGAGAGGATTCTTTTTCAGATATGTTGCTCCTGTGATTTGCTTCTTATAAATAGTTTACTTGTATGGATAATCATGTCTTAAAGATGAATTCTTAATGAAATGTGAGAAAAGACTTGAGGTAGGGAGATCAACCGGCTGGCTCTTGTGCTCGTCCTGGCATACTTTCTCCTCTGTCTTGTAGCCTGAAAGGCCTGCTGGAGGCAGAACTTCTAGCAAAATGACTGGAAAGCTGAGGGTTAAGGTAAAAGCAAGACCTATGAAACTAGAGGGAACACAGAGCTCTTCTGAAAATTTAATAGGCTTTAATTTTTCTGTTTATTTTTTCTGATACTTCAAATTTCTATTTTGCGGTGTCTGATACCATTTTTACAAACCCTTTTTTCTGAAATCACCTCATACATACTTTTCATTGTAGCTTTCTATTGTCACTCTTCATGTGGTTTTTTAGTACAGATATTTTTAATTAAATTAAAGTAAATTATTGACTTTTATTTTTTTATCCCATGCAATCTTTTGCCTTTTTAATATTAAATTGTTTATCAATTCACATGTAAAGTTATGGTTGTTACATTTGCATTTCCTTTCATTTATTTTTTTTTGAGTTTATACATTTATTCTATCATTTCAGTATATTACCCCTCAAATTAGATTTTTCTCTCTTCCCTCACCTCCCATTTACTAGCCTTATCTCTAATTCCATAGAATTAATTAAATTGTTGATTTCTATTTATTTACTCAGATCTCATTCCTTTGACTTTTCCCTGCTCAGATGAGTATACTTCAAAATCCTCCCTACAATCCAGACTATTAAGTTTAGTATTTTTGTTGTGTAGTACCTGTTTTCATTATTATATTTTTTTCCTCATTTTTCTAGCTACTCCTAAAGTATTCTGGTTTCTATATTTCTACTCCTATGTCATAATTTTACACATTACTACATCAACCTGTATTTATTCCTAATGAAATATAGAAGTACTGGAGTATAAAGAACTTCCTTCTCTGTTGCTTTTATCTCCCATTAAATCTATAAATGATACCCTAAAGATGATGGATTTTTCAATAATTATAGCACTAATATATTTTTTGCATTTTATTGATTTTTATTACTTAGATTTTATATGTATATGCATATTTAATATTCATAGAGGTTAATTATATGTGGTACATTTAAATATAATGTTTTCCTCAGTTGTCTCTCTTGACAATATGTATTTTTATTTTTGCCTTTTCTAAAATCATGACGTAACTTTTTATATTTGTATAAAGCAGTGATGTTAAAATCAGATAGAAATGGGGTCTCTAATCCATACATAAGGATCTCTGCTAGGCCACATATTCGCTTAGTGTTAAAATGTGATGTTATTTATGTTAAATTGTATTTTTATTTATTTTGTTAAATATTTCCCAGTTACATTTTAATCTGTTTCAGGCTGCACTCAGGATGGTTGTGGGTCATGTATGGCCAGAGGCTCAATGTTTGACACCTCTGATTTATAAAGAATAATTAGTTTTTAATACAGCACCCCCCCTTCCCCCCAGGGGAAAAAAAACATGAACTTTTTATTTCTCTTTATGGTTCTCATAGGTAGGTTCTATTTTCTAATCCACCCTTAAACTCTCTTTTAAAGGACAATAAATTAGGCTAATTAATTACAACACTAAATACCCTGTTATAATTCTTAAATTGTTAAATTTCTTCTGCTCCCCATCAGATCCTATCACCTTCCTTAAAAAAAGAAGAAACTGTGACTACAAACCTTCTATCTCCCTGGTTTAAAAATAACAGGTGTTCAGTTTCTTCCTTTTAAAAGAGATAAGATTCCCATTCCTTAATCAACTCCCTATACTTACCTTAAGACAAAGACAAAACATAAAATATAGCCAAAGAGCTAAGGAGCTTATTTTTCTTGAAATAATTAGGCGTATCTCAGTTCCTATTACTTATAAATACCCTCTCAGCCTCCACACCCTAAAACAGCTCAGGTCTTGATCTCATATCTAAATTTGATGACCTACTTTTGGTATATTTGTCTTGCCCAGCTCCGACTTCACCTTCCCATCTATATTGCTTTGAATGACAAACTTGGTCATTTCTCATGTAAGATTTGCTAATTATTTTCCTTCCTCACTTCCCCTTGTTGTAAGTACTACCTGGTCACTCATCATGGAATTAACCCATTAGTCCTCTCTTTTCTACCTCAAATTGTTGATTAATCCCTTTTAGTGTTTTCCAGATTTTTTTTGAAGTAGTCGACCACTTTATTAAACATTTTCACTTCTAGTTCCAAGGTTTATTTTAATTCTTTAAGAAATATAATTTGGATCGTTACGTATTCCTTTAATTTTTATCATGTTATTAAGCTTCTCAACCACTCTGAGAGTCCTTGATTTATTTCCATTCTTATTTCAAGAGATCAAGTTCTTAATATAGCATTACTATTTTTTCTAGATATATCTTATTTTCTTCATCCATGTTTATTCAACTGTCTTCATCCATCATATTCATTCATTATACAATGGCCTCTTTTTTCTCCGTATATATTTTATTTAATATTTTAGTTTTCAACATTGATTTCCACAAGATTTAGAGTTACGAATTTTCTCCCCATTTATACCCTCCCCCCATTCCAAGATGGCATATATTCTGATTGCCTCGTTCCCCAGTCAGCCCTCCCCTCTTTCTCCCTATTCCACCACCATCCCCATTCCCCTTATGTTCTTGAAGGGCAGGATAGATTTCTATGCCCCATTCCCTTTATATCTCATGTCCCAGCTGCAAGAAAAAAAAAATTAAAAAAATTTTTAAGCATGTGCTTTTAAAACTTTGAATTATAGATTATCTCCCCACTTCCCTTCCCACCCACCCTCCCTAGGAAGGTAAGCAATTCAACATAGATCACACATGTATCATTATGCAAAACACTTCCACAGTGCTAATGTTGTGGAAGGCTAACTATATTTCCTTCCATCCTATCCTGTCCCCCTTTATTCAATTTTCTCCCTTGACCCTGTCCTTTTTCAAATGTGCTTGCTTGGGATTACCTCCTGCCCCTATCTGCCCTTCATTCTATCATCCCCCCTTTTTTCCCCTTTTCCTTGCTTTCCTGTGGAGTAAGATACCCAATTGAGTGTGTATGTTATTCCCTCCTCAAGTTGAATCTCATGAGAGTAAGATTCGCTCATTCCCCCTCACCTGTTCCCTCTTCCCTTCCAACAGAACTTCTTTTTCTTGCCAATTTTATGTGAGGTAATTTACCCCATTCTACCTCTCCCTTTCTCCCTCTCTCAATATATTCCTCTCTCACCCCTTAAATTTATTTCAATTTTTTAGATATCATCGCTTCATATTCAACTCATCCTGTGCCCTCTGTTTATATTCCCTTCAACTCCCCTAATACTGAGAAAGGTCTCCTGAATTACATGCATTATATTTCCATGTAGGAATGTAAACATAACAGTTTCACTTTAGTAAGTCCCGTATGAAGTCTTTTTCTTGTTTATCTTTTCATGCTTCTTTTGTTTCTTGTATTTGAAAATCAAATTTTCTATTCAGCTCTGGTCTTTTAATTGAGAAAACTTGAAAGTCCTCTATTTTATCAAAAATCCATATTTTGCCTAGGAGCATTTTATTCAGTTTTGCTGGGTAGGTGATTCTTGGTTTTAATCCTAGCTCCATTGACCTCCAGAATATCATCTTCCAGAGCCCTTCGATCCCACAGCGTAGAAGCTGCTAGATCTTGTGTTATTCTGATTGTGTTTCCACAATACTCAAATTGTTTCTTTCTGGCTGCTTGCATTATTTTCTTCTTGACCTGGAAACTCTGGAATTTGGCGACAATATTCCTAGGAGCTTCCTTTTGGGGATCTTTTTTCAAGAGGCAATTGGGACATTCTTTCAATTTATATTTTACCCTCTGGTTCTAGAATATCAGGGTAGTTTGCCTTGATAATAACTTGAAAGATGATATCTAGGCTCTTTTTTTGACCCTGGCATTCAGGTAGTCCAATAATTTTTAAATTATCTCTCCTGGATCTATTCTCCAGTTCAGTGGTTTTTGCAATGAGATATTTCACATTGTCTTCCATTTTTTCATTCCTTTGGTTCTGTTTTATAATGTCTTGATTTCTCATAAAGCCACTAGCTTGCACTTGTTTCATTCCAATTTTTAAGGTGGTATTTTCTTCAGTGGTCTTTTGGACCTCCTTTTCTATTTGGCTAACTCTGCCTTTCAAGGCATTCTTCTACTCAGTGGCTTTTTGGAGCTCTTTTGCCATTTCAGTTAGGCAATTCTTTAAGGTGTTATTTTCTTCAGTATTTTTTGGGTCTCCTTTAGCAAGTCATTGACTTGTTTTTCATGGTTTTCTCATATCACTCTCATTTCTTTTCCCAATTTTTCCTCTACTTCTTTTACTTGCTTTTCCAAATGCTTTTTGAGCTCTTCCATGGACTGAGCCGAATTCATATTTTTCTTGGAGACTTTCGATGTGAGCTCTTTGACTTTGTTGACTTCTCACTGTATGATTTCATCTTCTTTGTAACCATAAAAGGCATCTAGAGTTTGAGTTTGAGTCTGAGTCTGAGTCCGAGTCTGTTTGCACTTCCTGTTCATGTTCCTACTTGTACTCCAGCATTACCCCAGGCTCTGTCATGGCAGCAGTCCTCTTCCCCTAAGAAGCACCAACCAGGACTGCAATTCAGATCCAAGCAGGGCACAGCAAGAGAATTTGCCTATGTGTCCACAAAGTGCTGCTTTCATTCCCTCTCTGATCTGCTGCCAGATTCCTCCCACCTTGTGAGCCAGGGACTCGGGAAGCCACTGATGCTGGCACTCTGGAGGCGACCTCAGGAGCTTCCTGCTGCTGCTACTGCCACAGGTGCATGTGCATGTCCTCCTCCACCCCCAGGGCTGGTGGCTGGACTGCTCTGAACTCGATCCCACAGTTTCACCCTAACCTGCTCCTTGGCTTTTGTGGGTTGAGAAGTCTGGTAACTGCCACAGCTCACTGTTTCATGGCCCCAAAGCCCCTTCTAGCTGGCTGACTCTGGGTCTGTTCTGTCCCGGTGGGGCCCATGGTAGGCTGCCCTCCACTCTCAGCACCATGCGATAGGCCCTTCCCAGTGACCATCCAGGCATTCCTGGGCTGGAGATCTGTTTTCCTCTGCTTATTTCATGGGTTCTGCAGCTCTATAATTTGTTCAGAGCCATTTTTACAGATGTTTGGAGGGATTTGGCAGGGGGGAGCTTATGGAAGTCCCTGCTTTCCTGCTGCCATCTTGGCTCCACCCCCAATGGCCTCTTTTTACTTAATTTTGTTCTCGGTCTCATAATTTTTCTATTTTTATTCATATGAGGATTTCTTTTATTTCTTCTTTTTGTTATTATTAATTGCATTTCTCATTATTTTGAGGTAAGGAAGAGAACCTAGGCATAGGCGTTCAGCTATCATCATAAAACTCAGAACTATTTTGTCAAATGTTCACTAAACCATTTTCACAGTTTCCCTAAGTGTGCCTCCAACTCTTCCTCTATTTGGACAAATAGCTCAATATCTCCTATGTCTCTCTTGATATTTCTAATTTCCTTTAACTGTAAAAATGTTCATTTCAATATTTTATGACTAAGCTTGTACATAAGTTCCATCAGTTTGGGTAATCTCAAAATCATCTAGAGAAAGTTGACAGGTCTGGTAAAAGATTTTAGCATCTGGCCATGTGATCAATCAAGTATTTGTTAGACAGTTACTAACTTAATATCAGGTACTTGGATGAATGCTTGTGACATAAAACATAAAAAGTCCCTATCCTCAAAAAGTTTGTAGTCTAAAGGGGGAGATAACACATTCACATACAATTATGTATATATGTCTAATGAATGAAAGGTAAATTTGAGGCAAAGGGTACTAACTTTCTAAGGGGATCAGAAAAGATTTCATGCATGTGGTACTTAAGGTGTCTTGAAGGAAACTAGGGATTCCAATATTAAAAGTATAGAAGGAGAATGTTCTAATGATGAGTGATGATCAAAGCTAAGTCATGTAAGTGGAAAAATGGAATATCATATAAAAAACAGAACAAGTAAGATAGTGTTGCTTGACTGCAAACTGAACAGGAGTAATATACAATAGTACTGGAAAAAGAAAGAAAGGGCCATGTTATGAAAGGACTACTTGACAAAAGATTTTATAGTTAATGATAGAGGTAAAACAGTACCCACACAATTTATTAAATCAGGGGGTTATATGGTTACACATGTGATTTAAGAAACTCACTTTAGTGGTTCTATGGAAGATGGATCAGAATGGGAAGAGACATGAGGTGGGAAGACCAATTAAAAAGTGATTTTAGTGTTCCAAGATAAGGGTGGCAAGGGATGAAAGCTAAGTTGTGGTCATATGAGTGAAGTGCAGAATGCAGAAGTTGTCATAGAGAGAGAAAAAAATAAAAAAAAAATTGAGTATTGATTGAAGGAACTGGAGATGTTTAGCCTAGAGGAAAGACTTTGGACAAAAGACCATGATAACTATCTTCAGGTATTTAAATGGCTATTATACAGAAAAGTTGATCTCATTCTTCTTGGTCCAAAATGGCAGAATTAGGAATAATGGAATGAAGTTGAAAGGGGACAAATTTCAGCTTAATATAAAGAAAAATAAAACAATATATTTGAAATACCTGAAACAGAAATGAACAGCCTTGAAAAATATTGGGTTTTCCATCCTCACTAGAGGGCTCAAGCAAAGGCTAGGTAAGTTGTAAAGGAGATTTTTGTTGATATGTGAACTGAATGAAATAAAGTCTTAAATTCTGTCATTCGTGGAGGTTCTGTAATTTAATTGGAAAAAAAAATAAAATCGAGTAAACCTTTTCAATGTTCTGTATGTATTCATGTTTAAATCAAACTTTCTGATGCTAAAATTGAAAGGTTTGGAGTAGTGTCATTTGAGAAATGCTCTCCTAGTCACTACATTTCTAAGAGGTAAAGGCACAATTTTAAATTGAAAAAGAAGAATGAACTCCTGGTTCAAAGTATACCTAGAGGGCAGTTTTGAAACATTAAGCTGGTGGCTGATACTGTCAGCATCACTTTTCTGCCCTAAAACAAGGGGAGAAAGTAAAATAGGTGCAATGTGCCTATAAAACATGGATTTCCAGGTCTCATTAAAAACAACAACAACTACTACTACAGAAAAATATCATCAATATTGAGTGGAAACCAGTAAAAGGTTTTATTTTCTTTAACTTTATGCCTTTCAAAATTGGCTAGTGAGACATAAGGACAATTGGATAGGTTATTTCTACTAGTCCTACCATGAGTCACTCTTATTCTAAGAAAAATTCATTTTCTTTGCAATCAAAAAATTCAACACATTTGAAATTCCTTGAGTTCTCATGTCCCATGGTACTACTCTAACAGTTTGCTTTTCCTTAATTGACTCCATTGGATTTGTTGGGACAACTACTTCACAAAAAAGATGTGGGATTCTAAATGAACTGACAATGATTCTTTTTTTTTTCAGCACCAAAAAAGAGAGTGTTTGGTTTTCTGAATCCTAATGAATAAAAAAGTCACTTCTCATCTGTGATCCTCAGTTTCCTCATCTGTAAACTCAGAGAGATGGAATAGATTATCTATGTTTTAGTCCTCTGATCTGAGAGTGGAAATTCATAAGGACCACACATTCAGGAAGATTTCTTGCTCATTATAAGTTTTCTCATTCAGCAAAAAACATATCCTATTCATTGAGAATTTGATTCCTAATGCTAATCTTAAAAAGCAAAAAAAAAAAAATACAAGTTTTTCCCTCTAAAAATCAGACAGAATCACATGACCTCTCAATAACGCATTTGGGCTCAACCTGATCTGAACCTTCCAAATTCTAACCATTCAAAGAGAAAAGGAATAGAGATGAGAACTAAAGGAAAGAACGAAAGGGTCTGCTACTCTTCTTCCTGAGAAGAGTAATTCATGTATGTGCCAACTACTCTGTCATTGAGAAGAGCTAAACCTGTTAATCTTTAAATTAATTCCACTATTACCTCTCTAGTAGATCAGTAATTAGCTTTTTTTGCTAGACTTTCTGGCTTGCTCTTAAACTCTTCCTATGATATGCAGCCAAAATCATCTTTGTATTCTGAGATTTAAAGGTCAATGTAAATCCAGCCTATTTTCATGGAGAAAAATTACAGTGCTGAATTAGGTGGATATACAACCCTGATCACAAGAGAAAGCTACTTCCTTAAATCAACCTCGTGACTTTTTTTTTGCTACCGAGTATCTCAAGACCTATTATTTCAGCTGGGGATGAGTGAAGTAGGCCAACTTTCAGTTGTATTGAGATAATACCAAAGACAGCTAAGCAGACAAACTCTTGATATCATCCTCCTGTCCACCCTCTATGCTGCACCCACATCCCCTTGATGAACTAATTAGTTGGTTTGTTCCTGAGTTATGTTGATTGCACACAAGGAAAAGAGAGGGTATTTACTTTGTTTACATAGCAGAGAGATAGAAAAGAGATCCTTGTGGCTTGAAGAATATAACCAGAATCTTAGAATCAAAGAGTTAGAGGGAACTAAGAACTCAAGTCTAAATTGAAACATAAATCTGCAATATTCCCAAGAAGTATTCATCCAGTCTCAGGCTGAGTACTTACATGTAATGAGACATTTGCCAAGCAGTTTTATTAATACTCTAGAGATCTAAGAATACTGCACTGCTAGGGATATCACACACACATTCAGCAGGACTGAAGAATATTAATGCATTTATCACCAATCGCAGTGCTCCAAACTATCACTATTGGCTAAAGGACATGTTTTATAATTGTAAAACATTTGAATTGAATAGAAAAGGAGGTAGGCTGGACATTTAATGTAAATCAGAATTAATAGATAAGATGCGAAATGTAACATGTTAGGCAATCACAATGATTGTCTCCAATGTGTTGGATCACTCAGCTATGGAAGATTCATCAATAGATAAAAAGCAAAAAGCCACAGATAACTGGAAGGCATAGAGTAGCATCCATGATAGGAATAACCACATATGTAATCACAAGTCTGTCAAAGAAAAAAGAAAGTATATTCATTGCTAAGTGATCTTAAAAAAAAACTCTCCTCCAATACTTTATAACAATATGGGGATGATCATGAGTGTTGAAGACTATGTCGATAGGGCACAAGTTCTAATACAACTCTTCAAACTAGAAATCCGTTAAGCTGAATATACGTCTACAACTGAAGTGCCAATCTAGCAACATTTGGCTTAATCCTTTACAAGAACGCTAACTTCTAAGAAATATTTTTTTTAAATTGATACAACTCATTAAACTACATCTCAAAGGAGTTGCTTTTGCTACCTATCTCCTCAATGTCAACAGTTTTCTAATTATTTCTATTCTACTCAACTTTTGTAATATCATGTAGTGGGAAAAAACATCATTAGTGTCAGATTTGAAATCAACTTGTTGTATAGCTTTGGTTAAGTCCCTTAATCACTGGGCTTTATGTTACCTATATCTAAACTCAAAGAGTTGGCCTAGATGATCTCTAAGGTCACTTTCAGCTATAAATTACATTATTATATGTAAGGTTTTTACATGCCTATTCTTTTCTTTTTTTGGAGGAAGAACAGTAATTGGGTTTAATTGACTTGCCCAATGTCACACAGCTAGTAAGTGTGTCAAATGTCTGAGACTGGATTTGAACTCAGGTCCTCTTGACTCCAGTACCAGTGCTCTACTTACTGTACCACCTAGCTGCTGCCATGCATATTCTTTTCAAAAGAGTTTTACTTACTTTAAAAATCTCCACCTCAGAACACTAATTAATTGCGGGTAGAGCTATGAGCTGATCCAACCATTCTGGAACTATGCCAAAGGGCTATAAAAATATGCATATCCTTTGACCCAGTAATACTACTTCTAGATCTATATCCCAAAAAGATCAGAAAAATGGGAAAATGATCCACAGGTACAAAAATATTTATAGCAGCTCTATTTGTGGTGTCCAAGAACTGGAAATTGAAGAGATATCCTTCAATTGAGGAATGGCTGAACAAGTTGTGGTATATAAATGTAATGGAATACTGTTGTGCTATAGGAAATAATGAACAGGCAGACTTCAGGAAAACGTGGAAAGACATATGTGAACTGATGCTGAGTGAACCAAGCAGAACCAGGAGAACGTTGTACATAGTAACAGCCACAGTGTGTGATGACTGATTTTGATAGACTTAGCCATTCTCAGCAATGCAATGACCTAAAACAATTCCAAAGGACTCATGATGGAAAATGCCATGCACATCCAGAGAAAGAACTATGGAGTCTGAATGTAGAGAAAAGCAGACTATTTTTTATTCTCCCCTTTCTCATAGTTTGTTCCATTCATTACAATTCTTCTATACAACATGACTAACATGAAAATATGTTTAACAGGAATGTATATATAGAGAGCCTATATCAGATTGCAGGCTATCTTGGGAAAAGGGGGAAAGGAGGGGGAGAAAATTGAAAACTTGTGGAAGTGATTACGGGAGAAAATTGAAAACTTATGGAAGTGGATATTGAAAATGAGAAATAAATAAATTAACTAAAAAATCACCACTTCAGGTTTTTCTGCTTGTTTATATTTTTCTACACATATTACATGGGATGATTCTAGCCAAAAACTGGAACAATGATTCTCAATCTTGCTTGTCCAATCACTGAATTCACTTCAGTGTCATGAGATAAGCAGAGAAGCAGTAAGCAGTGTTCCATACCATTTACAATGGCTTCTTCATTAGTATTGAAGTGCCATAGGAATATTTGATATGCAGGTTGGATTTTAAATCATTTTCCAATGACTGCAAATGTTCAGTTTCTATATAACTAGAATACAAAGTGAATATTCATCATATCCCTAATCTTGTTTACTAAGCACTTATCTTTTCCCTAGTATCTCATTGCAATTGATTTTTCATCAACATTTTTAGGTACTATTAGACTGGTCTCTTAAAATAATGATGACAACGACAACAAAACATCCCTAAAGCAATACTTATTTCAGCTTCAATTAAACCAGAATATATAATGGCCCTTAGACCTGTTTCTCTGTACTTTAATTTATTCAGATTGTTTTGGCCATCAGCACAGTATCTAGGCACAGAACCATCCTGTAAGATTGCTTACCTTCAAGGTAAAGAAATACTCATTACTTGTGATAATTATTTGCTTCTATTTTAATAATCTATTTTGAATGCCTTCCAATTTCTGCTGCTTGCTTGACAGGTTCATATGGTTTCTAGTGAAATTTGGTTCAAAGAAGTGAAAATGTTTGATGACTGAACACATCTATTGTAGTGAGGAAAACAGAATTGCATCAATTATATTGTCATGTCTTGAAATTACATTGCATGTAGCAATGATTTATCCTTTGAGATTCAGGCAGCACACAAGATCTAATTTCTCTAATTAGTTGCCTTGTCCCTGCTTCTGTTTTCATGGCAGCCATCCACAAGCAACCATCACAATTGAAAATGAGTTTCTCATTAAACAACCAGCTAGATTAGCACAGACATTTCCCTAAGAGTTCAAAACAAATATGGTTGAGGATAGGGAGAAGGTAGTATAAGTTTAGAATGGCCCAGGCAATCATATTTACTAAGATGTTTTCTTTTGGCCTTTGTTTCAGCAAAATATTTTGGACTACCATCAGATAACTCAACTAGCCAGTGAGAACTATGAAATGTACATATCAGACTAAAACTTTTCATTTCTCCAGTTTCTACTTTAAGAGTCTCTCCTATCTGAATTTGTGTGTGTGTGTGTGTATGTATGTGTATCTTTGTCTTAAAATTTTATTTCCAATATGTTAGGCTGTGTGTGTGTGTGTGTATGTGTAATAGAAATGAAGAACTAGTACTTAGGATTTGGGTAAAAAACACAGCTCTGAAGGAATGAAGTAGAAATTTGAATCTGGCCCACTTGTGAAAACAAGCATCGCAAAGGGTGGGATTTCTTAAGACAACCCAATATGGCAAATCCTTAATAAAGTTTGTCTTTTTCCTTGGCAAGAAAAAAAAGAATTTTTTTTACCTAAACCATGTGAATCAACATAAATCATGTAAAATACTGACTGGAAATTTTCTCCCCTGTTCATTATACATTTCCTCTGTAGACACAACATTAGTGAATGTTTATATTACTTTCACAGCCTTTTGCTATTCCCTCTGTTAATATTTTGGGATACATGATGTTTCAGGCAGTTGAGTTTTTTAAAAATTTAATTTCACTCTAAAATTTTTGCTGCCTTTTCTGGGAGGTTTATATGAAAGGTTGAGGAAAGGGGATCCATTAGCTAACACTAATGCGTTTAGGCTGATTTGAAAAAAAAATATTAAGTCAAACAACTGATTATTTTGATGAAAATTAATCCTATTTTTTTCTTAAAATCAAGTTTGTATGTCTTCCTGTGGCCTATGTTATAAGAACAGTACTTATTAATCATGGTTTGTGGATTTTCTGTAGAAAATAAGTACACTTAAGGAAAGGTAGGGAATAGTGGGAAGGGGCAGGATTAGTACTATTTAGACAGTGAATCTCATTCTTTCAGTTTGGAGGGTTGACTTAAAAAACTACATACAATGATATTCAGAGAAACAGAATTATCCTGAGACTATAAATTTTAGTTAGAAGAATCAGTATAGTCTTACCACAACATTTGGAATTGAGAGTATATAGAAATAATCTAGTCTAGCTCTTATATTTTACAAATGATCTGGGTGGCGGTCCTGGGGTGAAGAGGAACACTGACGTGGCAGAGCTTGTGGCAGCTGTGGAGAGGGAATCGCAGTTTCAAGGCAGAAAAGAGTGCTTGTGGTCATTCACAGACCAGAGAATAGGCCAAGGAGAGGAATAAGCAGCTCTCCTTTGATCACATCACCTTAGAAGAACTGAAAATTTACAGGTGCCTAGAAGTATCTCTGCCAACAGCTGCTCAAAACCCCTGAAACTTGGGACAGAGCAGTCTCTACTGTGAGAGTAGAGTCCTACCTTCACAGAGAGCTCAAAAGTTAAATAATTGGCTGAGGAAATGAGCAAACAGTATAAAATGTCACATTATAGAATCTTACTTTGGTGACAAAGAACATTAAAACATATAACCAGAAGAAGACAACAAAATCAAAGCTCCTATATCCAAAACCTCCAAGAAAAAAAAAGAATATAAATTGGTTGCAGTCCATGGAAGAGTTCAATAAGGAGTTTGAAAATCAAATAAGAGAAGTAGAGGAAAAATTTTGGGAAGAGAAATGAAAGCAATGCAAGTAAACATGAAAAATTAATCCACAGCTTGCAGAAGGAGACCCGAAAAATACTGAAGAAAATAACGCCTTAAAAAAAGACTAGGCCAAATGATAAAAGAGATTCAAAAAGACAATAAGGAGAAGAATGCCTTAAAAGCAGAATAAGCCAAATGGAAAAAGAGGTCCAAAAGCTCACTGAAGTAAATAATTCCTTAAAAATTAGAATGGAGAAAAGGAAGCTAATGACTATATGAGAAATCAAGGAACAATAAAACAAAACCAAAAGACTGAAAAAATAGAAGACAACTTGAACTATCTCATTGGAAAAATAACTGTGATGGAAAATATATCCAGGGGAGATAATTTAAAAATTATTGGACAAAATAAAAGACATGATCAAAAACGGGTCTAGACCTCATCTTTTGAGAAACTATCAAGGAAAACTGCTCAGATATTCTATAAATAGAAGGTAAAATAGAAATTGAGAGAATCTACCAATCACCTCCTGAAAGAGATCTTAAAATGAAAACTGCAATGAATATTATAGCCAAATTCTAGAATTCCAAAGTCAAGTAGAAATTATTGCAAACAGCCAGAAAGAAACAATTCAAGTATGGTAAAGCCATAGTCAGGGTAACACAAGATTTAGCACTTCTACACTGAAGGATCAGAGGGCTTGGAATATGATATTTCAGGGGACAAGGGAGAAAGGATTACAACCAAGAATCACCTGGCCAGAAAACTCAGTATAATCCTTCAGGAGAAAAAAAGATAGTTTTTCAATGAGATAGAGGACTTTCGAGTATTCTTTTTTTTTTTTTGAGGGGGAAAGGGAGGGCAATTGGGGTTAAGTGACTTGCCCAATGTCACATAGCTAGTAAGTGTGTCAAGTGTCCAAGGCTGGATTTGAACTCAGTTCCTCCTGACTCCCAGTGGTGCTCTACCCACTTGTGCCACTTAGCTGCCCCACTTTCAAGTATTCTTGATGAAAATGCCAGGGCTGGATAGAACATTTTATTTTCAAATACAAGACTCAAGAGAAAGACAAAAGCGTAAACAGATAAGGGAAATCATAAGGGACTTGATAAGTTTAAATTGCTTACATTCTTACTTGGGCAGATGATATTTGTAACTCATAAGACCTTTCTGATTATTATGGTAGTTAGAAAGAGTATATGTAGATAGAAGGTACAAGTTTGAGTTGAATAAGAAAGGATGATATCTAAAAAATAAAATTAAGGAGTGAGAGGGGGAATGTACTGGGAGGAAGAGAAGGGGAGTGGTATAATGAGGTCAATTATCTCACATAAAAAAGGCAAGAAAAAGCTTTTACATTGTAGTGAAAGAGGGGGAAGCTTAGGGGGAATAAGTGAACCTTACTCTCGTCAGAATTGCCTCAAAGAGGGAATAACATATACACTCACTTGGTTTCCCTACAGGAAAGCAGGAGGGGAAGAGTATGGGGTGGCAGTATGATGGAATGAAGGGCAGATTGGTAGAGAGGGTAGTCAAAAGCAAAACACTCGAAGGACAGGATGAAAGGAGAGAGAGAATAGAATAAATGGGGGGGTTAGCATGCGGGGACATACAGTTAGCAATAGTAACTGAAAAAAAATTGAAACAAGTTTCTCTGATAAAGGCCTCATTTATTAAACAGAGATAACTGAGTCAAATTTATAAAAATAATCTTTCCCATTTGGTATGTGATTAAAACATATGATCAGTTTTCAAATGATGTAATCAAAGCCTCCTACAACCATATGAAAAGATACTCTGACTCACTATTGATTGAGAAATGCAAATTAAAATAATTCTGAGGTACTACCTCATACCTATTAGATGAGCTAATAGGACAGAAAAGGCAAGTGACAAATGTTGAAGGGTAGGTGCCAAGAATGAGACTTCACTGCACTGGTGCATTGATGGAGTTGCGAAGTAATTCTGGGGAGCAGTTTGGTACTATATCCAAAGGACTATAAAATCATGCATACACTTTGCCCTAGCAATACCACTACTAGGTCTGTATCCCAGAAGAGTTAAAAAAGGAAAAGGGTATATATTACCAAAACATTTACAGCAGCTTATTTCTGAAGGCAAAGAATTAGAAATTTAAGGCCATCAATTGGGGAATGCCTGGATAAATTGTGGTACATGATTTTGATGGAATACTATTGTACTATTAGTAATTATGAACAATATTCTCCCAGAAAAAACCTGGAAAGACTTGCATCTGCTGATACAAAGTGAAATGTACCCTACAAAGTAACAGCATGATTTTAAGTTGATCAGCTATCTATATGTTAACTATTTTCAGCAATACAAGCATCCAAAGTCAGCTCTGAAGGACTTATAATAAAGCTTCTATCCATTCCCAGATAAAGAACTGATGGTGTCTGGATACAGATTGAAGCATAATTTTGTTTCTCTTTCTTATTTTTCTTGTTTTCCCCCTTGGCCATATTTTCTTTCACAACATGACTATATAGATATGTTTTGCATGTATGTGTGTATAACTCGTATTGCACTCCTTGCCTTCTCATTGGGAGGGGGAGAGGAGGAATGAAATGAAAGAATTTGTAATTCAAAGTTTGAAAAATAGATGTTAAATTTTTTTTACACATAACTAGAGAAAATAAACATAAAATAAGACTAAGAAAAAATCTAGCTTTAGCATAGTTAATAATGACAGGTATATTGTCTAGGACTAGGACACTGATTGTCTTTCTGTATTTTATATTTATCACACCACAGCTGAAATATTTTATTCTGTTCTGGACACCATATTTCAGGAAGGACAATAATAATCTGAAAAGTAATCAGATGGGAAAAACTAGTGACTAGTTTTTTATAAAGTTCTATTGAAGGAAGTAGGTATACTTAGCCAGCCTGTGGAAGAACTTCAAGAGATATAGCCACTGCCTTCAGTTATCTATAGGACTGTCAGGTAGAAGAATTTTGCCTTTCTGAATCCATTGTGGTACGATAGACTTGTTCTACCTGACCACAGAAGGTCGAATTAAAGTCAATGGGCAGAATTTGTAAAGTGAAAGACTTAAGCTTAATGTGAAACAAAGAAACAAGCAATAAACAACAACAACCAAAAACATCCAAAATTCCTCACAATTACATTAGCTTCAAAGTATAATGTGTTTGTTAGTTTTCATGAGAGAACTTATGAGATAGTGAGTTCTCCCTTAGTAGAGATCCCTGTACAAAGTTTAGATGACCCCCTGTCACATAGAGGGTATTATCATCATTATTATTTTTTTCCAAGTATGGGTTGACCTTCTAAGGTCCTTTTCATCTGAGACTCTGTATTCAGCTCACAAATAAAATAATTTTACTAATATTATATGATCCTAATCAAGTAATTATTGTCAAATCAGAATATGAACTATAGTCTGCAGCAAATAAATTGAATATAATTGCAAAGATCTTTCAGATCTTTTTTTTTTAACCCTTTGCAAAACTATCCTGCCCACACACACATTGAAGGATGAAAAAAAAATCCTCAAAATCCTAATATGTGCCACTTTCTAATCTATTAAGCACAGGGAAGGTGACTGACAAACTCAGAAGCAACACCTCCCAACCATCCAATTCTTGTTCATGTTTGCTTCCAAACTATTTCTAGGATTTTATTAAGAGGAAAAATGAGCTTTTTGCTTTTGAAATCTACATGGAATATCTGCATTTAGATGCACGAAACTCAAGAATATTTTTGGAGTGTGGGTTTCCTTGCAATTCAGAGTATTTATTAATCCTTTCTAGCTTCCAACTAATATTTTGATGCTTTTGTGATGTGACCAATACCTCCAAAGTAAGACAATGTAGGTTGATTTTTAATGACCTATCCAGATCTCTTAATCCTGTTCAAACATTTTCTGTGTTCTCCATAGGTACTCCACAAATGTCCACCCAGACTTTCTTATAAGACTCTTAACAGTGTGCCAAGGGGTCACAAAGTCTGTCCATCAGCTATCTTTTACTCTCATTTTTACATTCTTTTTCAGTCATACTAATTATATGGATTGAATATAGCCTTTCTATGCCCTCCATGTGCCCTATTGTTGTCTTTGGGGTATCTTCAGCTACAATACTTTGGGGACAATGGCATTGCATGACTCATAACTATTCATCATAACTGAAAGAATACTGGTACCACCAAAATAGGCTTTCATTTTGGGAAAAGTTTGAAGGACATTAAAGCAATAAGTCAGCAAATATTTATTAAGTACTTAATATATGCCAAATGTTAAGCGTTGTGAATGAAGAAAGACAGAAACAAACATAAAATAGTCCCTGCCTTCTAAGAGCTTTCAACCTACTAGGAGAGAAAGGAAGTAAATAATTTGATATACACAAGAAGTAGAGTAAATTGAAGGCTCTAGTATTTAGAATAAGGCATAGTAAAAGCCTCCTATAGAAGGTGGAGTTTTGAGGTGAGTCTTGGTGGAAATGACATATTCTAAGTGGGGCTGAGATAAGGAGTTATGTCATTCCAGGTAAGATGGAGAAGTAGTGCAAAGACACAGATTTACAAAGATAGAGCATCATGAAGATGTAACAGCAATGAGACCAGTATGACTGGATTATAAAATATATGAAGGGAAATAAATGGTTGGAAGACTGGAAAAGTTAGAAGAGGCTGGGTCATGAAGGGTTTAAAATATCAAATGGAGTGTTGGAAGGAACAAGTTTTTTTTTGAAAATATCTTCTATGAGACAGATATTATGCTAAGAACTTTAAAAAAATATTATCTCATTTAGGATATCAAAACTAGCCTGTGAGGTGGATGTCATTCATATTCTCATTTTTACAGTTGAGGAAACACAGACAAGTTAAATTATTTGCCCAGGTTCATACAACTATTAAGTATCTTGATTACATATCTAGTGCTAGCATAGACATTGTGCTGTCTGACTTTATATTTGATCCTGGAGCTAATGGGAATTACTAGGGGCAGTTGAAAAGGAAAACAAATATGGTCAGACCAACATTTTAGAAAAGTCACTTTTGCAGATGTGTGGAGCATGGATTACAGAGAAGAAAGAGAAACAAATTAGAGGACTATTGCAATAGTCTAGTTGGGAGGTGATAAGTATCTGAATTAGAGTGATAGATATGTGAATAGAGAGAAGGGGATAAAAATGAGACATGTTGTGAAAGGAAAAAAACAGTAAGATGTGTCAATTCATTGGATACATGAGGCGAGTGAGAGTCATAAGTTGAGGATGAAACTGAGGTTATAAACCTGTGTAAATGAAAGGATGGTGATGCCTTTAAGAGCAATAGAAATTTTCAGAAATTGAGAGAGCTTTTGGAGAAACATAATATGTTTTTTTGTGGGCACATATAGCTTAAGATGCCTGAATGAAATCTAATAGACAATCAATGATACATCATGCAAGTTCAGGAGAGAACTGATGGCTAGCTATATAGATCTGGAAATTGTGTGCAAAGATATCTTAAGTAAACTTATTAGTGCTTCTGAATTGCCTGAGAGTAAATATATAAAGAAAAGATAAGATCTTTCAGGATAGATCCTTGAGGGACATTCACTGTTAGTATACTATGGGTGTATTTTGGAAATAGTAAAGAGAGTAAAGAAAGAACAATGCCATGAGAACATAAACAGGAGAGAGTATCTAGAAGGAGAAGGTGATCAACAGCATCAAATGTTTTAGAGATGTCAGGGAGAATAAGTACTGAGAAAAGCCAAAAGATTTAGCAATTAAAAGATCACTGGCAACTTTAAAGAAACCAGTTTGCATTGGGTGATTGTAAAAGCCAGCACCCTGAATTTCAGAGAAAACTCAAACAGAAATTACAAGCAGAAATTATATAAACAAAGCAAGTAACATAACTTAGCAGACAAGGCTTCTGTCTGTCCATAGCAATACATACATAGTTACCAGAGAGAGAAGGACCAGCATCTGGGTTTTCAAAGCCAGGGGGCTCCTTAATGGCTACCCAGAGTCTCATTTGGCCAAATCATAGGAACACTCTTCACATGTGTGAGCCCCCAAGCAAAATGTTAACCTTGGAGTATATATGCACTTCTTCAGGCTCAGTGGGCATCACAATCAGGTGACTCAAACTCATGTGACTTAGGCTTTCTTGTGACTTAGGCAGGTCATCCAAGACTCTAGATACAATCAAAGACTAAATCAAAGGTCCTTGATTGCCTTAGTGCTGAGAAGCACTCCAAAAGAAAAAAAAAACAGCAGAAAGTCCCACTTTGCTTGCCATTACAGTGGTCATGTGTAAAGCTCAGAAAATGTTTGAGAAAGAAGGGATAATAATTGAGGGCAACAGTTGAATGGGAATGAGAGGAAGGCATTAAGGGTACATTAAAAGGGTTGGGCTTTAGCAAAGATTGGAACAAGTCATCATCAGAGATTAAAGTCATGTAAGAAATAGTGGGAAGTGATGTCAAAGTCATGTGAGAGAATGTATGAAGTTGGAGCTCTTATGAAACAAAAAACTTCAATTTGTTTAAGTATAGTGTTTTCTGATCCTGCTTTTAAATATTTGTTTGTTTATTTTTAGTTTTCAACATTCACTTCCATGAGTTTTTTCGAGTTTCAAATTTCCCCCCTCCCCCTACCACAAGATAGCGTGTGATTTGATATAGGCGCTCTCTCTCTCTCTCTCTCTCTCTATATATATATATATATATATGTATACATATACATATATATATATATTCCTATTAAACCTATTTTCACATTAGTCATGTTGTAAAGAAGAATTAGAACCATTAGAAGAAACCACTAAAGAAGAAACAAACAAAAAAGAAAAATGAAAAAGAGCTATTTTAATTTGCATTTCTCTAATCAATTTAGAGCATTTTTTCATATGACTATTGATATCTTTAAATTCTTCCTCCGAAAACTGCCTGTTCATATCCTATGACCATTTATCAATTTGGGAATGGCTTGTATTCTTATCAATTTGACTCGATTCTTTACATATTTTGGAAATTATGTCTTTATCAGGGACACTGGTTGTAAAAATTCTTTCCCAGTTTTTTGCTTCCCTCCTAATCTTGGTTGCATTGGCTTTGTTTATGCAAAATCTTTTCAATTTAATGTAATCAAAATTATCTATTTTGCATTTCATGATGTTTTCTATATCTTATTTTCTCATAAATTCTTCTATTCTTCATAAATCTGACAGGTAAACAATTCCTTGCTCTCCCAGTTTGCTTATACTATCAGCCTTTATATCTAAATTATGTATTCATTTTGATTTTATTTTGATACATAGTGTCACAGGTTGGTCTATGCCTAGTTTTTGCCATACTATTTTCCAGTTTTCCAGGAGTTTTTGTCAAATAGTGAGCTCTTGTCCCAGAAGCTGGAGTCTTTGGATTTATCTAACAGTAGATTACTATAGTCATTGATTACTGTGCCTTGTGTACATAACCTATTCCATTGATCCACCACTGTATTTCTTAGCGAGTGCCAAGTAATTTTGCTCCTTGCCACTTTATAATACAGTTTTAGATCTGTTATGGTGAGGCCACCTTTTCATTAATTCCCTTGATATTCTGTACCTTCTCATCCTGCTTTTTTATATTTGCTAGGATGAATGCTATGTTCCAATAGATCTATGGATAATCCAATCTTTTCTTCTGACTCTAGTATCATAACTAATAGATATTGTGGGAAGATGGGAATTTCCTCCTTGGCATAAAAATTCTAAATTTCTGTATTGTCACTTCAGAATTCTTCAGGTTTTCCTATTAAAGTTGTATCGTTTCAAAAGTGGCTTTCTGGTAGTCCAGTCATGATAGACTTTTGTGTTGAAATCAGCAATGTGAGTTTGTTATATTTTGTTATATTTTTATTATAACATACCAGAAAAGGGCCAAATCAGTGACCATTAATTCTAGGATTGTTGAAGGTAAGAGATCAATAGTGTTTATATAAAAACGCTGAAAATATTGTAAATAGAAGTTAAAGGACTAGGACTAGGCAATTAGAAATATGTGATCTTTTTTTGACAGGGCAATTGGGGTTAAGTGACTTGCCCAAGGTCAGACAGCTAATAAATGTGTCAAGTGTATGAGGCTGGATTTGAACTCAGGTCCTCCTGACTTCAGGGCTGGTACTCTACTCACTGTGCCACCTAGCTGTCCCCAATATTTAGTCTTTTTAAAAAATATTATTAAAATATTTTGGACAAAGAAATTTATGAAACTATCCTATAAAGTATGAAGGGCATTGGAATTAGTGCCGCTAAAAAGTGGTATATAGGTAGAAGAAATTACATCCTTGATGTAATGAGGTGTTAGGATCAGACATCCTTCTAAGAAAAGGAATCAGTATCTTAAGTCATCATCCACAAAGTCCTATTGTGTTTTAGTTATGACCACCCAGTAAAATATGAAGTGTTTTTATAAGAGATCCATATAAAATACACAACCAGGGTGGTTATTGTTCTCTATCCTAGTCTGGTCCCATCAGATGTATCATAGTCAGTCCTAGTCTAACCAAAAGAAAAATAGGTTTCCACAAACATCATTGACTTCTATTTAAAATACTGATAAATTAAAGAGTGTCCAAAAAAGAAGAGTGGAAAGGGTTGTGAGAGAATTAGAAGCCATGGTAGACCACAAAAGATTTGGCTCAAGAAACATGTTGTGGTTAACATAATGAAGAAAAGATTTAGGGGAGACAAAGTAGCTGTCTCTAAATATATTTTATGGAACTTATATGTGGAAGGAAAAATTTAAAAAAATATCTGCTTCAGTCTGGAAAACATAACTAAGGGGAAATGGATGAAGGTTTTAAAGAAGCAAATTTAAAGTTAAAGCAAGGGCAAACTTCTGAATAATTAAAGCTGTTTCAAAATTTAATAGGCTACCTCAGGATTTTTTTTCCTCTGCATTAGAACTTTTTTTTTTTTAAAGTTTCATTTCTCAACATGGTCAAATAATTCACAACATGATTCACAAAGAAGAGAAGAGAATATTCATGGTTTGGCAATCTCTTATTCTCCTATTGGTACAAATTCTACCTCTCAGTGACCTGTGCTGAATTATTATTCTCATGTTTTGCTCCAAAGAATCTGTTATGGATTCTCTTTTCCTGTCTCTTTTCATTCATTGTCAGAAGAGGAGATGTAAAAGAAGAGAAAAGAAAAGAAAGTAGGGAAGGAAAAGGAAGAGGAATTCCTTAGTGCTGTATGATTCTCTATTTCTTTTGTGATAATAGGAGAATGGGGGTGGAAGGAAGGGAACATGCATTTAGTAAGTACCTGCTATGTGTCAGACACTTTACTAGGTATTTATATATTCAAAATAGAGCAGTTTTAGGCTGTCTTCAAATATTAATTTTACTGTTTTTAGTGTTGAATCATGGATTTTTAAAGTAGAAGAGACTTATTTCTAAACAATACTGACCAAGAATATCCCCTTCAGTTTTCATTATGAATGGTCATACAAAAACCTCCAATGTGAACTTTACTCAGTAAGCAGCAATTTAAAACACTGATAAAAGGAATCATGTTCATATTTAATATTCTTGCACTTAATGAAACCAGAAAATTTAAATAGCCTACAATTAAACAGAAACATAAGCCATAGGCTTTCCTTGGCAAGAATAAAAGGTTTGGCATAGTTGGCTTTGTTTTGCATGTAAAGTATAGTTTGTTTGTTTTTTTTTTTTAATTATGTTGCATACCACTTTGGAAGTCTGTTAAAGCTGAGTGACCATTTCTCAAAATGATGTATTAAAATGCATACAGTTGAATACATTTAATTACAATGGACACAAATTCCTTTGAAAAATTGTGATAAAATTTACTTAAAAAAAGTTCATAGGTCTTGAGACCTCTTGATCTAAAGAGAATGGTAAGGACAGGTTGGTGGAGTAGAAGTACTAAGCTGAGCTCTTTCAACATTCCCTCTAAACAACTTTAAAATAATACCTCAAAAAAAATCTGGGCTGACAGAGTCAACAAAAGTTCAGGGTGAGACATTCTTCCAGCTCAAGGCAACTTAATATTTTGGAAGGAGAGATCTGTGACATGGAGTTGGAGGTAGGCCAAAACTGAACACAACTCCCTCCATCTTTTGTTAAGAATTACCTCACCAATGAAAGGACCTGCTTGCCATGCTCCCCACTCCAATTACACCGCCACAAGAACACATTGTGTCATAAAGTTTGTTCTGAAAGACTTCAAAGATCTCCTAATTTCAGGAATCTGTTTGGTTGTTCAGGTTAAGATATCTTATCCAATCATCTAGTTCTATTGATGTCCCTTCCAAATCTCCTTTTGCCTAAAAGCCTTTCCCCTCCTTCCCCTGCAGTGGTTTAAGCATCTCTAAGCTCTGTCCTTTTGTTCCCTCTGGTAGTCTCAGGCCTTATGAGTGGAGCTCCAGTGCTGGGGAACCTAATAAACCTGAAGACAAATTTGGTGCTCTGCAGTGCTCACACTAGAAAGGAGATTATAGCAATATGTCACAAAGATCATAAAATATGACCAGATGGCATTTATACTAGGAATCTAGGACTGGTTCAATATTAGGAAAATTATGAGCTATGACCATATTCATTGTCATAAATAAAATGACCATATTAATAGTAATAAATAAAATTGTATGACCATATTAATAACAAAAATAACTAAAACCACATGATTATAACAATACATGAAGAAAAAGCTTTGGACAAAATACATCATTCATTCCTAATTAGGAAAACGCTAGAAAGCACAGGATTAGAGAGTTTTTCTTAAAATAATGAACAAATTGTATCTAAAACAAAGAGGAAGCCATTTTTTTGTAATGGTAAAAACTTGAAACCTTACTAATAAGATCATGGGTAAAACAAAGTTGTCCATTATTACCACTATTATTTAATGTTGTATTAGAAATGTTAGTTATGGACATAAGAGAAGAAAAAGAAATTGAAAGTATTAGAATAGGTGATAAAGAAACAAAATAATCGGTTTGTGTAGATGATATGATTTTATTTATGTATATTTGTATTTATATAGATAGATACATATTCCTATAGAAACAACTAAAATAACTAGTTGCTACAATTAACACTAGCACAATTACAGGATGTAAAATAATTTCACATTAATCATCAGCATAGAACAACATCTTACAGAATGTACCAACATAAGGTCAAGATGGGTACATGATTTAAATATAGTAGGTGATACCATAAGCAAATTAGGAGAGCAAGAATAATTTACCTGCCAGATCTATGGAGAAGGGAAGAGTTTTTGACCAAACAAGAGATAGAAAACATCATGAAACACAAAATGGATAGTTTCAATTACATAGTTGGTGGAGTTGTGAACTGATTTAACCATTCTGGAGAGCAATTCAGAACTATGGCTGAAGGGCTATAAAACTGTGCATACCCTTTGATCCAGCAATACCACTAATAGTTCTGTATCCCTGTAATGTTATTGGGATTTGAAGATCTTCCCCACCCATTAATAGGCCTCACATGGAGCCCATTGGGGGAGGGACTTGCCTTAGGGGGAAGCTTGTTTGTAGGAAAGCTTACGCCTTTTACTAATTTCTATTTAGGCACTGGGTCACAAGGGTTGTGAAGCCCTCTGGCTCTGAGAAGGGTATATACACTCTGAGGTGAGGTTTTGCTTTGGGAGCTCACTCATCAGAAGAATGTCCATGTGATCTGGTCAAACAAGACTCTGAGTAGCTGTTAATGAGCGCCCCCCCCCCCATCAGCTTCAAAAACCCAGATGTTGGCGCTTCTCTCTCTGGTAAGTACACATGCATTGTTTTGGTCATACAGTTAGAAGGCCTGTCTGTTGATCTGTGCCATTTTCTCTGTATTTTCTCTGCTCGTCTCTATGTTCAGGGTGCTGACCTTTCCCCTAAATTAAGTGAATGATATATACATGCATATATATATATATATGTATATATATATGTATATATATATATATATGCATGTGTGTGTGTGTGTGTATATATATATATATATATGTATGTATGTATGTATGTATGTATGTATGTTTGATTAAAGTAAGATTGTTGCCCCCTTTAGAAGCTATTTTTCCTTTAAAAGCAGATCAAAGAACCTGTCCTAGCAGGCCATCTTGGGTATGCTAAAGTGCTTGCTGTTACAGTCCCAAACAGATCATAAACAAGGGAAAAGGAGACACATGTATAAAAACATTCATAGTAGCTCTTTCTTGTTGTTATGGTGACAAAGTATTAGAAAATGAGGGGATTCTCATCAATTGGGGAATGCATGAACAAGTTGTGGTTTATGGATGTAATTGAATACTATTGCTCCATAAAATTTCAGATTTCAGAAAAACTAGAAAGACTTACATGAGCTGATGCTGAGTGCAGTGAGCAGGACTAGGAGAACATTATATACAATAACAGAAAATTTGTTTCATGATCAACTTTGATAGACTTGTCTCTTCTCAGAAATATAATGATCTAAGACAATTCCAAATGCCTCGTGATGGAAAATGCTATCCACATCCAGAGACAGAACTATAGATTCTGAATGCAGATGTAGGCATGCTATTTTAACTTTTTCTTCTCATGGTTTTCTCCTTTTGTTTTGATTCTTCTTTCACAACATGACCAATCTGGAAATATGTTTAATATAATTGTACATGTATAGCCTACATCAGAATGCATGTCATTGTGGGGAGGGAAAAAGAGAGGGAGAAAAATAAATCTTATTAAAGTGAATATTGAAAATTTTGAAATAAATAATTTTTTTTCAAAAAATGTTAAGTATAATACTGAAAAAAAATGGACATTTAATGAATTCAAAGACTTTAAGGCTTTTGTTACAAAAACCCTGGAACTTAAAGGAAAATTTGATGTAAAATCCAGGAAGAATATAATGTAAACATTAAAGACCAATTACAAAGGACTCAATAAGATCAAATTGTTTGCTTCACATGTGTGAAAGTATTAGCAGTACTATTATGATTGTCAACATTATTTGAGTAATTTAAAAGGAAGGCATTGGCTAATCTGAATATGATGGGGTGATTCTAAAAAAAATAAAACTGTAGGGAGATATAAAAAAGAGTAATCATCTCATACAAATGAGGAAAAACTGATACAGAAGAAGCTAGTAAGGAAGGCAGGTGGTTCTCATACCTTACTCTCATCAGGAATTTATAAGATAAATGTGTGTGTGTGTGTGTGTGTGTGTGTGTGTGTGTGTGTATGCATACACACACACACACATGAGAAACTCTATATTCAGAAAGAAATAGGAGGGAAAGGGGATAGGGTGGAGGGGGAATATATGAGAGAAACTCTTATAGGAATGCGTAGGTTAAGGAATAGGAAAGCAGGATAGAGGACAGAAGTAAAGCAAATGGGTGAAGAGAGTAGGGTAAACAGGGTGAGAAGGATGGTGAGGAAAAATAGGAAAGAGGAAAACACATAACAAGTAATTGTAGGTAAGATATAAAAAATATATCCATAAAACAAATGGATAGCAGATTAAAAATTTATGTAAAACCCTTCCACAATACTCATGTTGTGAAAGACTAACTATATTTTGCTTCTTCCTATGCTATCCCCTTTATTAAGTTTTCTCCCTTGACCCTGTCCCTTTTTGAAAGTGTTTGCTTTTGATTACCTCTTCCCCCATCTGCCCTCCCTTCTATCATACACCCTTTTTATCTCCTTCCTCCTTTCCTGTGGGGTAGGATACCAAATTGAGTGTGTATGTTATTACCTCCTTAGGTCAAATCCAATGAGAGCAAGATTCACTCATTCCCCCTCACCTGCCTCCTCTTCCCTTCCTACAGAACTGCTTTCTCTTGTCACTTTTATGTGAGATGATTAATCCCATTCTATCTCTCCCTTTCTCCCTCTCTGAATATATTCCTCTCTCATTCCTTAATTTGATTTTATTTTTTTAGATATCATCCCTTCATGTTTAACTCATCCTGTGCCCTCTGTGTATATGTGTGTGTGTGTGTGTGTGTGTGTGTGTGTGTGTGTTTATATTCCCCTCTAATACTGAGGTCTCATGAATTATATACATCATCTCTTTCCATGTAGGAATGTAAGC
>CM053623.1:384424005-384466161 GCA_028646595.1 Phalanger gymnotis
GGTCATACATGCATTATATTCAGCCATCCATCTATCTATCCCTCCATGTATGTCTGAGTATATATGTTTATATATTTAAAATATGTATTCTATGTATTATATATATGTGAGATACACATATATGTTTATATACACACCCATTTATATATGCATAGCCATATATAAGATAAATGGAGGCATATCATATAACCATACAAGTATGGGTATATACACAATATGCATACACACTATGCATATACACATACATATATGCATGTGTGTATGTATTGTATATGTTTGTATGTGTGTGTAATATATATGGGAGCCATTCATTGCACAAGAAAAAATGACAAATTTTATGATAAACTTGATATAAGACATGATGAATGGTTAAAAGTTAAAAAAATTTCAAAGTTGCAAACTATGTGACTATGAAAATTCTGCTGCCTTTGACAGGGAAATAGGAAGGTAGAATGTCAAACTGATTTTGGAGTAGAGTCGATGAGATAGATTTTAGATTGATGGAGTTTGAAGTAAGAGTTTTCAACTGAAGAATTTTTATAGGTAGTTGGAGGTAGAGGACATCAACTTGGTGGTGAGAGTTTAGGGATAGAAAAATTTCTACCGTTTACCAAGGATTTTATAACTTGCAAAGCATTTGCTTGGTATTATCATTTTAGGGTACCTGTTGAATATAGGATTATTACCATATTATAGAGGAATATGTTGAGACTCAAGGAGAAATGGTTGTCCAAAAGTAATATATGTGATAAATGTTTGAGGTTGGACTCAGATTAGGTCTTTTATCTTCAAATGTAGGAGACTTTCTGCATGATTGACCATCTTTAATGTAGACAGAATAAGAGAGAAGAATATACTACTAATAATAAATAGTAGAAATGGAAAACATTTATATAGTTGTATTCCCAGCATTTTGATAAGTGCCTTAAATTATTATAACATTGGATCTTCACAAAAAACCCTGGTTGATAGGTGCAATAATTATCCCCATTTTATAGATGAGGAAAGGGAAGCAAACAGAGGGTGAGTGAATTTTCCAGGATCACATTATCTAGTAATATTTAATGACAGTTTGAACTCAGGTCTTCTTAATTCCAGGCCCAGCACTTTAGTCCCTGTGCCACCTAGCTAACTCCAAGCAGAAAGATATATAGACAGAACAGCAGACTAAGAACCGTGTCTTGAGGAATATTTAAAAGTAAATGACTTTAAAAGGAGGTTATCCTAGCCAATGAGAAAGAGAAGTAGTGTCTTTTCTTTCTTCATCTATCTAGAATATCTTCCTAGACAATCTCATTCAACTCCCCTTGGATTCAGCAGTTACCACTACATATTTTTCTCCAAAGCTGATTTGTCTTCCAAGCTCCAGACTCATATCTCCAAAACACTTGAGAATGCATATTTATTTTGTGTTCCAAAGGTGCCAAAAATTCATTTTATCCAAAATGAGATCTTTCCACAAAGCCTGCTCCTTCTGACTTCATTATTTCTTTCAGTGCCCCCAGGCAACATTCACTGTCTCTTATGTTTAAAATTTTGGTATTACCCTTTTATCCTTCCTTCTTCATTGCCTCTCATATCAGTCAGTAAACGATTAATTTTCATGCTATCTCCACAGTATTTCTTTCATTCTCTTCTATACTTTCCTGATACAAACCTTGTACAGGCCCATATGACTTGCTGTCACTATTCCAATAGACTCCTAAGAAACCTTCCCACCTTCACTCTCTATCCCTCTCCAACTCTTATATCCATCATACAGCTGCCATGCATCTTCCTTAGCTATGAATCAGTTTACTCTTTTGGTAAAAACCCTCCAATGATGCCTGTTGCACAAAAATTGAACTTTTTGGCCTGGCATTCAGATACCGCAACAATGTAGCAACATCTTCCAATTTCCTCCTTTGTATATCCCATATTGTAATCCAAATGTATTATTAACTATGAATAATTGGAGTAAAAATATCATCAAGGAAATGGATGACTAGAAGAAAAGATTGGCAAGGGATGCTTTGAAGTCAGCCAGAATGTTCCCCTTTTCCCCCTCTTTATATCAGGAAAAAAAAAAATAACAGGCCTCTAGAGCACTGAGTGCACCTCCCATGCTTAATTTGTGGAAAACATAGTCAGGAGTTTCATGAAATGATTGAGAACAGGAACATTACAACCTGTATTCTTGGTCAGAACTTCCAAGTCAATGAGACTTATTCATGTTTTTGAGTACCTGCTGTATGCCATTCAACCTCTGTCTTTGCTGATCCCATTCCCTAAGCATGAAATAACCTTTCTCTTTATTTATTATTAGATCTATTGAATTCTTACCCTTTATTTAAATCCCACATCTAATACAATATCCTCTGTGTTCCTCCAAAAAGATGCATCTGTCATACCCCTAACTGATAAGGACTCCTTTGCAGAACTCTGAAAACATTTTGTTCATACTTCTCTTGTGCAATTATTTTGTATTTCTGTGGATTGTAGTTATTTGTAAATTTATCACACTGCCTTGTTAGACTATGAACTCCAGGAGAACACACTATATTTTATATAAACTTTATATTTATTTTAGCAAATAGTACAGTTCTTTGCAGACATTAAATGTTTGATGAGTGGTTACTGAAAGGAACTGATTTGAATCTAAATGATGGTGATCAGAATTCACTGGAATTATAGAGTTTTAGAGTTACCAGGGTTTCAGAAACTGCCTAGTTTTATTATGTCATTTTGCAAATCAAATGAAATATTTGTAAAGTGCTTAGAACAGTTCCTGGTATGCAGGAGGCAATTAATAAATGTTTATTCCATCTTCTCCCTTCAGATGAAGCTACAGAGGCCCAGAGGTTATTGCCCAAGGACATATACATAGCCATATAACTTTAACTTAAACACATGACTTAAGAGTTCATATCTAACATTTCTACATGTGTGGCAGTTCTTCAATAAACACAGATTGGATGTAATCCCTGAATAGATTTGAGTATGTGGATTTAGTTAGAAAAACAACTAATTTCAAAAATAAGACTTACAGATATATTGAAGACCTATCTTAAAAATGAATCCTTTCATACCTGTCCCACTGTCTGCATTAGAAGAAACACTGAAAGCACAGTTCAGGGAGCCATACCCAGGTCCTGAAAGACAATTAAGATTCTTATGATATGAATAAGTGACACATATGACTCCAAATGTCCCCCCAAGAAGCAAGTCATCAGACACTATGTAATATAAGGAAAGATTGGACTAAAAGTGTGAATAAGGAAAATAGTATGGATAATTTATTTTTAGGAACTAAACCACTCATGCATAGAATTATTTGTTTTTAAAAGCAATGTATGCTATATGTTCATTAGAAATTAAATATGCCCTTTGTATTGATTTTGATTCAGAACTGAAATAGCTATTGTAAGGCCAAATATGCTTTATCAAGCACCAAATTTAAAAATTGTAACTGCAGTTAATTGTATTTGGCCATGAATCAAAAATTCATGTTTTTATCTTGTGAATTCTTCCTCAGGCACTATATGTGATTCAGTGATTTAAAGGAAGCACTGATTCTATGTCTGAAAATTTCTAAAGTGCTTAGTTTCAATCCCTAAAGAGTTATGAAAGCTTCGTAACATTCAGTTTCTCTGCATGAAGTTAGGATTCAACCTACAGACCATGGAGTTGCTAATTTAATTTTTCCATATTATAAACATCAAAGAGATTTCTCCTTTTTCTTCATAAATGTCACAAATGTCTCTTTTGCAGGTCCTGAGAAATAAACCATATTCTCTAAGTAAGGTGTTAAACAAAGTTTGTTCAGATGAGGTTACAAGAAAATATCTAGGATACCTGCACCACATATACTGCTGACTACCATGGTTCTCTCTAACCTGTTTTGGTTCATTCTAACTTAGGGCTGTTTTTCAATCATTAGGATTCTTTAGCAGTGCATTTGAGTACATAGAATTAGGATTATTTCTTCTAGAGGACGTTGGAATTTAAATTACTATAGATATCAAGGACAGCTTTTTCCAAAAGCAAGATCATCCTTACACAAACCTATGGATAAGTTTTTTTTTTTCATTCCCAGATGCTATTTTTTTTTATTTGATGGTCTTTATTCATCTGATTTTTGGAACCTGATTTCCTCATTCTCTCTCTTATTTTTCACCTGGTATTAGAAAAGGATCTGACAGACTTACTGTCACCAAGACATAAATTATAGATAAGGCATAAATGTTTAGCTTCCCAGGTTTCTTAAATTGTTATTCATCTTAAAAGACAATAGCACTTTAAGCCTTTGTGTGAAATTCTACTGGATTTTTCTCAAAACTATTTTGGGAATTCAACAATATCAATAATAATAAAAAGCATGTAACTCCAATATATGCATATATTTATAAATTACATATGTAATCTACTAAATTAATAGATTATGCACATTATAAAAGAGAGAGGTAGGTACTGAAAATGATGAAGTAAAAATTAAATTAAGTATTTAACATATTTTCCTTTTATTACTGTTACAAATACATTTTTACTCTCACTAAAATAATACAAATGTTATATTTGAGTAACAGCAATATGATTAAATATTGTTCATTATATTTTAAAAATCTCAGTAGTATGTGCTGAGGGAGTGATTTGCAAATAATAACTGTTTATTCAAAATTAATTAATCACTTAATTTTATAAAAAAAAAAAACTAAAACAAGGGATTTTTTTGTTTGTTTTTTAAAACTGTTTAAGGTGGAGCCAAGAAGGTGGAATAAAGTCAGGAAATTACCTGAGCTTCCTCCCATTCAAATCCTCCAAATACCTTTAAGTAAGGACTTTAAACAAATTCTAGAGTGGCAGGACCCACAAAAAAGGATTGAAACAGATTTCTAGCCCAAGACAACTTAGAAGGTTGGCAGGAAAGATCTGTTACACCTAGGTGTGAGTGGAGCACAGTCCACCCAACCCCAGTAAATCAGGAGCAGAGATTCACTGAATCAGTAACAGTAGCTGCTGTTTCTGGAGCACTCATCCCACAGACAGTAAGGAGGCAAAACAACTGGTCAGAGGGATATTGCAGGTGTCTCTTTGCTAGCACTGAGCAGGACTATGTTGCTTTGCCCATACTAAGATCTGGGTCACAGTCCTGGTGACAGTCCCAGGTCAAGGAAAAGCACTAGCACACCAGAGCTTGTGGCCATAGTGGAGTGAGAACCACCCTCCCTGTTCCAGGGCAGAAAAGAGTGCTTGTCTTCACTCACAGACCAGAGCACAGTCCAGGATAGTGGTAAGCATGTCTCCTTAGACCATACCACCCTGGAAGAACTGAAAACTTCAAGTACAATGACCCAAGAGAATTCTGAATTATGATGAAAAATGCTATCCATTCCCAGAGAAAGAAGTGATGGTGTCTGAGTACAGATGGAAATATACATTTAAAAAAAATCTTTATTCTTCTCGAGGGACTTTTTTGGGTCTCTGATTTCTTTCACAACATGACTATTATGGAAATATTTGTATGACTACACTTGTATAATTTATATCAAAATACTTGCTTTCTCAATGGGGAGGTAGAGAGAGGAGGGAAGGAATGGAGATAATTTGGAATTCAAAGTTTAAAAAACAAATATTAAAAATTGTTTTCACATGTAACTGGGGAAAAATAAAATACCAAATTAAAAAAAAATTGTTTACTTGAAAGAAACACATTGAAATAATCAGATATTATTTCATGAAAGTCAACATCACAGTTATTCAGTAGGAGTCATATTTCTTTTTCATTTTCATTTTTTTTATTTTTAAAATTAAAAATATTTTGAGTTCCGAATTCTCTCTCAAGCCCCTCTTTTAGCTTCTAAAGCAAACAATACAATATCCATTATATATGTGAAATCATGCAAACATATTTCCACATTATCCATGTGGATGGAATCCTAGCCACTGCCCCTAGCTAGCCACTTCTCCCAGACTTAATATCCCAACTTCTTTATATTCCTCACTGCCTCACTAGAATAGCAGGTGTGTATGCCCAAAGGGCTATAAAACTGTGCATACCTTTTAAGCCAGAAATACCACTTCTAGTTCTTTGTCCCAAATAGATCATGAAAATGGAAAAAGGACCCACATGTACAAAAATATTTATAGTAGCTCTTTTCGTGGTGGCCAAGTATTGGAAAATGAGGGAATGCCCATCAACTGAGGAATGGCTGAACAAGGGTATATGAATGTAATGTAATACTACTGTTACATAAGAAATGATGAGCAGGTGGACTTCAGAAAAACCTAGAAATGCTTACATGAACTGATGCTGAGTGAATTGAGCAGAATCAGGAGAATGTTATACAGTTATACACATTACAACATTGTGCGATGACTAACTTCGATAGACTTGCCTCTTCTTATCAATAGAAGGATCTAAGACAGCTCCTAAAGACTAATGATGGAAAATGTTATCCAAATCCAGAAAAGAATGATGGAGTCTTTGTTTGTTTGTTTGTTTTTGTTTCTTCTTTCTCGTGGTTCCTCCTATTGGTTCCAATTCTTCTTTACAACTTGACTAATGTGAAAATAGGTTTAATATGAATGTATATGTAGAACCTATTTGAGATTGCCTGCTGTCTTGGGATGGAGGAGGGGAGGAAGATGGAGAAAATGTAGAACTTAAAAAATCTTATCGAAGTGAATGTTGGAAATTAAAAATAAATTAATGAATTTTAAAAATAGAATAGCAGGTATGCCTATGTTCTCAACCACATCATCCATTTCATGTCAGACAGGACCACAATAGCCAGCCAGTCCCAGAGAGGACCACAATAGGAAGCCAATCAAAAAGCAACACCAAAAGGACATTGACTAGGATGTTTGGCTGCTAAATCACAGCGTAAGTAGATGCCTGTGCAGTACTAGCAAAGAACTGTCCTAGGGTAAACTTATGACATAAAGAATCTTATCATTATATCATTATCACACATGAATACCCCCCAGTGGGCTTTTTTGTATGCTTTCTGGGTAACCATATGTATAGTTTCACCAAGGTGAAGACCCCTCCTCATTTTAGTTAACTCATCTATTTTAATATTCTTATATTCTGTAATCCATATTCAAATATTCTGTTATATAATTTCATCTTTTGCTCTTAAAAAATACCTGCCTTTCTTTGCTAGCTGCTGGCTTCTCTAAGAAGCCTAGCACTCTGAGAGTTACTCCCAATAAATGGCTTTACTTGGTTTGGAAATGGTCTGAGTCTGTGAATTCTATTGAGACAACCCTGTAATCCACCTCAATAATGTCACAAAACAAGCAAGAAAAAGATAAAGTATACTTCATTTTCCACTCAGAGTTCATCAGTTCTCTCTAGAGTAAGATAGCAATTTTCATCATGAGTCTTTCTGAATTGTCTTGGGTCACTGTATTGATCAGAGCAGCTAAGTCTTTCACAGTTGATCATTATTACATTATTGTTGTTACTGTGTACAATGATCACCTGCTTCCACTCACTTCACTTGTGTCAGTTCAAATAGGTCTTCCCAGATTTTTT
Organism: Phalanger gymnotis; assembly: GCA_028646595.1. Lineage (NCBI taxonomy): Eukaryota > Metazoa > Chordata > Mammalia > Diprotodontia > Phalangeridae > Phalanger > Phalanger gymnotis. The sequence continues at coordinate 384,431,525 of CM053623.1, forward strand.
TTCTGAAATCCTCCACCTTGTCATACAATAATGTTCCATCAGAATATATACTAAAACTTTTTTAGCCATTTCCCAATTGACGGTTATCCTCTCAATTTCTAATTCTTTACCACCACAAGAAGACCTGCTATCAATATTTCATACATATAAGTCCTTTTTTTTCTTTCCTTTGATCTCTTTGGGATATAGAACCAGCAGTATTATTGCTGGGTCAAAGGGTATGCACTGTTTCATAGTCCTTTGGGCATAGTTCTAACTTGGTTTCCAGAATGATTGGATCCATTCACATATCTATCAACAATACATTAGTGTACCTGTTTTCCCACATCCACTCTAGCATTTGTCATCTCTGACAGTATGGGGTGGTACCTCAGAGTTGTTTTAATTTGCATTTCTCTATTCAATAGCTATTTAAAACATTTTTTTCACAGGTCTAATAAAAACTTTTATTTTATTTTATTTATTACATATTCCTATGCTTTGATCATTTATCTATTAGGTTATAGTTTTTTTTTTTTTATAAATTTGATTTAGTCCTCTATATATTTGAGAAATAAAGGCTTAATCTGAGAAACTCATAAATTTTTTGATATTATTCCATTGTCTATTATAACTTTTATCAAAATATATTTTCCATGATTATCTTTCTTAATTAAGTCCACTTTTGCTTTCACTTTGCTCAGGGCTATCCAACCTTAGGTTTTTATTGAAACAATAGGCAATATATTTTGATTTGCATTTTAGTGAGAGCTCTGCGGTAGTTGGGCTTCATTTACTAAAGCATTTATGTGAATTTCTATGCTTGTAGGCGGGCCCCATAAATCACACTGTGGGCTGTGTGTGGCCTGTGGGCCACATTTTGCACAGCCCTGTCTTAGATCATGATTACTAACCCTGCCTTTTTACTTCTGCTATAGCATAAGACATTTGACTCCAGCCCCTTATTTTAACTCTGTGTGACTTTCTTTGTCAAGTGTTTCTCCTATAAACAACATATTATTGGATTCTGGTTTCTAACCCAGATTCTGTTTTATGGGTAAGTTCATCCCATTTATATTCACAGTTGAGATATATCTCCCTTGATCCTGTTTTCTTCTGTTTATCTTTCTCTCTCTATTTTTTCCCTGTCCATCCTCACATCCTCAAAAGTCTGCTTCTTACTACTACCTTGCTTAGTCAACCCAACTTTTTAGATATGTACATATATAGATACACACACACATACATATATATATATATATATATATATATATATATATATATATATATATATATATGCAGAATTGGTTCTTTGACCCAATTCATATTAGAGTGAAGTTCAAATGTTGCCTACCACCCCCATATCCAACTCCAATTTAAAATCTCTTCCTTCCGCATATCATTTATGTTAGATAGTTTCCCCCATATTTTCCTTCCCCTCCTCCTCTTCCCAATGCATCTCTCTTCTAATTCATTTTTTTAGAGCATCCTAACATAATCTACTCAACTCCATGTCCTGTGTGTTTAGACTCCTCCTAACTGCCACAATAATGATAAAGTTCATATGAATAATGGGTATCATCTTCCTCTGTAGGGGTGTAAATGGTTAAACTTTTGCATCCCTAAGATTTCTATTTCCTGTTTAAATTTTTTTGTGTTACTCTTGGGTCTTCTGTTTCAGTGTTGAATTTTCTATTCATCTCTGTTTTTTCAAAAAGAAAACTTCAACGTTCTCTATTTCATTAAATATCTATTCCATCATTTCCAATGGATTACACTTAACTTTTCTGGGTAGATTATTCATGGGTATAATCCTAGCTCCTTTGCCTTATGAAATATTATAATCTGAGTGCTCTGCTTCTTTAACATAGAACCTGCTAAATCATATGTGACTTGACAGTGGCTCCATGATACTTAAATTGTTTCTTTCTCAATGCTTGAAATATTTTATTTTTAGTGTGGGAGATCTGGAATTTGGTTATAATATTCATGGAATTTTCCATTTTGGAATGACTTTCAGAAGGTGATTGGTGGATTCTTTCATTATCTGTTTTACCCTATGAATCCAAGATATTGGAGCAGTATTCCTTGGTAATTTCTTGAAATATGATGTCTATGGTCTTCTTTATTATGGCTTTTGGGTAGTCCATTCATTCTTAAATTGTCTCTCCTTGATCTACTTTCCAGGTCACATTTTCCCTAATGAGATATTTCACATTTTCATCTATTTTAAAAATTATTTTTATTATTTTATTTTTTTTTTGATATCTCACAAAGTAATTAGCTTCCAGTTGCCCAATTCTAATTTCAAAGTAATCATTTTCTTCAATGACCTTTTGTTCTGTTTTTCCACTTGCCTACTCTGCTTTTTAAGGAGTTATTTTCTTTAGTGAATTTTTGTTCCACTTTTTTTTACCATTTTCCCAATTCTCGTTTTTTAAAATGTTGTTTACTTTAATTTTTTTGCCAAGCTATTAATTCTCTTTTCATAATTTTCTTCTACCACTTTCATTTATTCCCCCAGTTTATCCTCTTATTCCTGTTATTGCTTTCTTTAACTCTTCTTTGAATTCTTGTGGGACTTGTGTCCAAATAACATTTTTTTCCTTTGTGGCTTTACTTGTAGCTCTTTGTTGTCTTCTTCTGAGTTTGTGTCTTGGTCTTCTTTTCTACCTTAGTAGCTTTTTGTTGTCTATATATTTTTGTTGTTGGCTTATTTTTCCAGACTATTTCTTGACTTTGAATTTAATGTTAAAGTTGGGCTCTGCTCACCTTGGTGTAGGAAAGCAATATCCAAAGCTTCTAGGTTTTTTGTCTGTTTATTTTGTGCTGCTGTTTTCAAACCTCCTTCTGGGCGTCTGCAAGTTTTTGGTGCTTCCAAGGTGGTGTGATCTGGGGAAAGGTGTCTTCTCTGCTTTCCTGGTCTGTGTTCTGGCCTCTACCTGTTCCCTTTCAGCCGCAAGTGCTAGCACTACTCTTGACTCTGGGACTGTGACAAGAAGCCTGTTCTACTTCAATGACTAATGTTCTTCCCTGCCTTGGAAATGTGACCAGGGCCTCTGCTTTCTTATAACATATTGCAAGTGTTACTCCTCATCTTGGAACTGAAGCCCAGAACTGTGACCTAGAACTACAAACTACAATTGTGTATGGGCAATAGAGTTTCCAGACAGCACCAGGCCCTGCAACCAGTGCCAACAAAGGGTTCACTGTAATTTCTGGTTATTTGTCTGACCTTCTTACCATATCTGGACTGAGAGCTCTTGCATCTTTTTCTGCCACTTTTTCAGTTTCCTCCAAGGCCTCATTGTTGGTTCTGCTGCATGCTTTCATTGTTTGCCCCTATCCCTATGCCACAAACAAATCCTGCCTACTTCCTAAATTGTGCTAGTCTGGAAAAATGCCTCATACCTCCTTTTGGTTCTTTGCCATTCCAGGGTTTGATTTAATCATTATTTTAAAGTTGTTTAGAGGTGAATGTTGATAGAGTTCAGCAGGGTTGCTGCCTCTACTCTCTCTTCACTCTGTCCACTCTATCTCTCCACCCCAACCCCCTGTTTCTTTGTGTACAGAAATTCACCAAAACAATGAAATATCAAGCAAAAGTAAATTGTCTCTGATTTCAAATCCTCAGATAGATTTCAGCATGAAATCTTCATATAGTTCTGCTTTATCAATGGCATAATATCTTCATTCCCTATTTATGTTTGAAATTGTTGCATTTTGGTATATGTGAGGAAAATAAAAATGACCAGTTCAAATGGGACAAAGAGTAATGTATAATATGGCTAGAATGACAGTTGGAATTTTGTGAAAGGCTGTTAAAGCCTAACAGAGGAGTTCATTGATAGTAGAGTCAAGCAACAGCCACTGGAGTTTATTGAAGGGACACTGGTGAAAGAGTGAGATAATCAGGAAATCTCTTTGGTTAGGCTGTGAAGTTCTTTTAAATAGTACTTAAAAAAATTCATGTGATTTGAACATTGTTTTATATACTCCTACTTACTGCCAGACAATATGTTCCATGGAGTTTTACCATCTGAAGTAGTGAAAACACGTGGACTTGGACATTAACACTTTGGATTTATGGTGATTCTCATTTCATATTTTTGAATACTTCCTCTGAATACATGCAAACACAAATACACACACACATACACATTACCATTTGGGGGACAGAGGTAGTTGTTAAGTTAAGGGAACCATTTTGTCAGAGATAATTAAGAGATTTTCTTCAAAGAAGGGATTACAAACATAGGTACAAACATTACTATCATTCATATGGTTTGCAGTAGACCTTGAGGTTAATCTTTAAGTGATAGTCTTGAACACCCATCTCTCAGCATTTGATAATTCAGTTCGTATTTAATTATCAAGTATCTTAAAGAGTTCCTAAAATGTTGAATTTATGTATGCTGCATCATTTATAGCTGAAACCTTTAAGTGTTCATTCCTTTATTCATTAAATCAGCAAATATGTATTGCCCATCTAATATTTGTAGAACACTTGTAGTAGTTGAAAATTATCTGCTCACCTTACTGAGAAGGATTTCTCACCTGGCTTTCACCTACATTGAAAAGTGGAAGTATTAGACATCTAGAAATCTAGACTTGAATGATGTAGATAACCTCATTTAGTTAATTCCTTTTGTCTTTATCCAGTTATCCAGAGCTTTAAGACTCCTTGCATTTAAAAGGGTGTTAAGTATTTTCATGTTGTTATTAACAATAGATAAAAAAGAATTATTTGAAACATGTTTGCAGATGCTATAAATTTTTAATTAATTTTATTCATACAATATGAAAAAACTTATTTTTAAAGTAGTGAGTATAAAGGAAGGCATTTTAATGCTACGTAAGTAGTTAAGGGGTGCATAGACATGTAAGTTGCTGTGGAGAGAAGCAGGCTGAGAGTAAATTATACCTAGGGTTTGGTGCTTCAGTAGAGACAAAGACTGAAAGGAGACATAAACAAAGTCCATAAAACCACAAAGGAAAAATCTAGTAAACCCATTTATTTACCAAAATCTAAGAATATTAGAACTATAGGCTACATTTACAGTTAAAATCAGTAATTTAAACAAGGTGCTACTTTACACTAAAGGTAATGAAATAACTCCTCTCTCTCACTCTCTCTTTCTCATGCACATTAATGCACACAAGAAAATACTTAAGGGAATGACAAAGGCTAAAGATACTAATACATGTAAAAACTTTAAGCTGAATCTGTTAAGTGGTAGACATAAAAGGATTGACAATAAAGTAAAATTCAGTTCAAGACGGTAATTATTTATTACGTACATAAACTGTCCAGAACACTTTCTAAACTTGGAGGAAGTTACAATATCATCCTGGCCATCAAAAAGATTATAATCTGATATGGACATGACTTTAACACAGAAAACTACAACATGAGATATCCTATAACGATTAAAGATACAGAATAAAAGGCTTAGTGAGGTCTGAGAAATAAGGTCTTATTCATCAAAACTTAAGTGAAGGTTATACATACAAATATTCATGTTCTTTAAAGCTTTTCATTTAACTATATTCCTTTTGAGATTTAGCCTTAAATAGTTCTGAGAGATCTGATTGTTGGAGGAGTATATTCCAATCTTATCTTTTGAGACTTGTTATAAACACTTTGGCTTGCCCTTCCACTTGAAATTACCATGGTCACTAAGTGAGAAAAGCTTTTTTTTTTAATAAATAAATAATAAAAAAGACAAGGAATATTATAAATATTGTACTTCTCTTATTCTTTTGTTTCAAATAATTTTATGCCATCATACATATGATACTAGTTACTTTGGCAAAAAAAAGTTTAAAAAAAGTATTAATCATCTGTTTGTATCCCAAAGTAGCTGTATGCCTCATATCATATAGCCAGATCATGCAGATGATAAATTTAAGGTTTTCCTTGGATCTAGATGTTTTATTGCTATGTGAATTTAGCTACTTTCATTTTTTATTAGTAAATCTTTTGAAAAATAACTCCATAAATATCATATAAATCTATCTTGAAATGTAGGCAGTAAATATAATTATCCTCCTTTAATTAGTAGAGGAAAAAAAAGTTCAGAGGTAAAGTTATGCTCACACACACACACACACACACACACATAGCATGGCTTCCAACATTCTCTAACATTTTCACAAGTAAAATAGTCTGGCTTGAACAGTAATTATTTGAAATAGGTTATTGGTTATAAAAAAGACATTTACCTTGTTCTCTATATCAAAGAAGAGTGCAATTGGAGAAATAAGACTCTACTTGAGGGGGAAAAATAAGAAATGGGAAATTGAAAGACCTCTTCAATGACACAAGGTGGGGAAAGATCATGAGGACCTTTTGATACATAGTTTTGAAAATTTTCCTTGTCTCTCTTAATATTCACTCTTCTAACAAAATACAATTTCAAGAAAAATAAGTTTCAAATGGGAAACTGAAACTAGTGAGAAGAAAAACATCTGTCTTGTCTGCTGATCTGCTGCTTAACATGATCCACAGTATGCCAATTGTCAGTAACAATTTCAATGAATGAGTAACCTTAGTAGCATCCATAGAAATAGAGAGATAGATTTCCATCTCAAATTAAAGCCTCAATGACAGAAACAGTATTGCAAAAAAAAGGAAGAAAGGACACTGTAATCTAACACCATAAATCAAAAGAAAATTTAGAACAGTATTTAATTTTGCCAACTCAAGTTGATGGGGAAGTCTAATCTTTCTTCAAAATCTTGCTTCCCCTTTTGTGCCTTCTGGGGAGGTGGCAAAAGACAGAATTGTGTAAACCAGGATTCATAAACAGGAAAGCTATCTTTCTAGCACTCCTGATTTCTCACAGATGATAAATAGTTTATGGCAACTGACAAAGACGACATTTGGCAATTTGTCTAGGAGTGCCAAGTGACGAAAAGCTGTCAGCCGAAGAGAGTAGATTTTTGTGCTGAATGAATACATAATTATACAACAGGAAATTGGGATGAGAGAGCACTTCAAAACTTCAAGACATTCATGAATCTATAAAAGAAGGGAAGATGAGAATGAAAGACATCAGATTAGAAGCTGTGTACTTGAAGTTCTGGGAGAAAACAAATGTTTTTTTAAGTATTATGGTTAGCAACAAATGTGCTTAAACTTTTACTTTTCTCTCCTTGAATGTTTCAGTGTGTTCTGTGGCCCTGCCTCATCAAGGAGAAAAAAATGCCTCTTTTGCAAATTGAATCTTCTTAACTTCTACTATTTTCTGTAGAAAAGCAGATTGCAAGAGAATGTTCCCAGCTGCCCCCCCACTTTATTGTTTCCAGTGAAATACCCCCTGGCAGTGTCCTTTGATGATGAGTGCAGGAAAAGGATACCTTGGACCAACATATCCAGGAAGTCTCATGTCTTTATTAATTGTTCTCCTTATTTTTTAGCTTTCAGATGGGGAAACACTCATTTGTGTCCATGATTCTTTAGTGCAGAGAGTCATTATTCAGTTTGCGGCATTGTACAAGGAACATAACTTTCCAGTTTGAATCTGGACTTGAAAATTCTGTCTTTTGATAACTCTGAAACATAATTTTTTCTTTATTTTAACAAAGGATTAATATTTTTTATAAAGTTGAATCACCTAAATCACACAATTAAATTCTCAATTCATTTTTTGGTATTTATTTAGTATTTTATTTTCCCTAGTTACATGTAAAAACAATTTTTAACATTTGTTCTCAAAATTTTGAATTCCAAATTCTTTCCCTTCCTCCTTCCCCGCCTTTCCCCATTGAGAAGGCAAGTAATTCAATTCACTTTTACTGCTTACTTTAATACTGATGTTCATATTTATTTTGTGTACTGAGGTTCCTTCCCTTGAAGCTGATGAGGGAAAGTGGCATTTATTTATTCTGAACTACTTATCATATCCCTAGAATACGTGTGGTAGGTAGATAAAATTCTAACCTGATATCCTTCCTGGAAATAGAAGAGTAAAGATATTGTTTAGCTGTGTTGGTCCTGGATCCCTCCTGACTTATTCCTAGTGACTATTGACTATTCCAGTACAACCCTCTTCACTCTTTCCTGAAATTTGGAAAGTGCACTCTTCTTTGGGGGTAGAGTGGGCCAGATCCCATGTTAGGTATCTATACATGTATCCTTATCATACAACTCTAACCAGAATATTCCATCTCCTATCACTATGGCTATTGACAGACTGTCACTATACTTATATTGGTTTTCCTTTATACCTCTGCTGTTGGAACTCCTAGCTCCCTTGATAATTCAGCTCAAGTGACACCTCTTAATGAAACCTTTTTTATGCTTTCAGTTGTTAGACCCCTCCCCTAGATCACTCCATAACACGTACATGTCTGTGCATATATAATGCACACATATACATATACAATATACTTTATATGTATATATGATATATAGTTAATTTACTCAAATTTATGAATGCATAAATAATAAATTATTTCTTATGTGCCAAACACTTACCCAGAGCCAGATCATATTTCCCAGACTTGGCAATCTGGGACTTGGGATTTGAACTTGGGATTCATATCAAAAGAGGAGGAAAGTCCTTGCACTCATGCAGCTTACATTCAAATGGGGGAAGTAGACAGATAACGGTGCACTAAAAGAGAAAAAGATATTTGTACTTGGTGGAATGGTTTGAAAATGGTAAAGTGATGTAGAGAGCTAGTATTGTTCAAGACAAGGCAAATCACACTAAGGACATCTCAAGGTGATTCCAGGTATAAATTCCAAGGCTTTAATGTGAGGGGGTGAAGACAATGAAAACAATGGCTAGAGTGCAGGTTGTATAATTTAGAAATGAGTAGGAAGTATTATAGAGACCTGGTTCATGGAAAGATAAGAAAACTTGACTTATAGTAGAGGGTAGTTCCATGCAGTTTATAAATTTCCTAAGTGAACATGTATGCCAGTGGTAGGATATAAGCATCTTGAATAAGGAGAGGTCTCACAGTTGTGTTCATATATACAGACTCAGCACAGTGCCTGGGACAGAATTGATTAATTGTATATATCTGTTTAGTACTTCATAGTAAGTTTGCTTTAATATGTAAGAAGTAGGTATGCTGTTTAGGATGAAATGAGGAGCATGTATAGGCAATAGAAATTATTGCATTCTTCACTTTCCACAAAGTCATAGACACTGAGAAATCAAGACACTCAGGGAATTGATAGCAGCTTTGAATATGAACAGGACCACCTTAGATCTCTCACTGGCTGAAGAAAATGGAGTTACTACATTCTGGAGGCCTATTTCATCCTTTGACAAGACAAATCTTTTACATATTACTTCATAATTTAAGGCTCTTTTCAAAGATATTTTTACTATCTCCTCATATATGGATATTATAAAATCTCTATATAGATTATATGTATAATATACATATATAATTTATAGATTGTCAAGAGAATAAAAATGTCAAATTCTATTGAATTGTGTCTAATGATCAAAGAAAACTCACACATAGAAAGTATTGAGAGAATGGGAGCAGGTATCTTTAGTAGATATTAGTACAGTAAAATGGAAAGACGCGTTTGGATTCATAGGATTTAGGGCAGCATCCTTGCTCTGCCATTTACTGACCTTACAACTCTTGGCCAGTCACTTAAGCAATCTGAGTATCAGTTTCCAAAAAAAAAAAAAATGAGATGGACTTACTATATGATCTTCAAGGTTTCTTCCAGCTCTAAATCAAAGATCCTATGTGCCCAAATATCACAAAAAAGATACTTTATAAGTTTGTTTCTATTTCATCACTAGACTTTGGGGAAACCTGTGTATTCTTGTTATGTGAATGCCTGGGGGAAAATAAATGAATTTAGGTCAGTACATTATTGTATATGGTTCCATGTTCCTTTAAAAGTTTCTAGAACAAAGGTGACACAAGATGCAAAATCTTAATTCTGATCTTGGGCAATATAGATCACAGATGACCTATGGTATCATAAACCTTACAACTCTTTGCAATATTTTAACCTTAATAACCTGAAGTTACCTGAAGTAATAACCTTAATAACACTGAACGCCTGAATAATTGTCAAAATTATTTTGCTAATTTTAACACTCACTAAAGTGAGTATTAAAAGCTAACAAAAAGTGGCCCTTTTTGTCAAGTGTATTGGTAATTAAGTTGGGACTGTTTTTTTTTTATTGTTTTCTCTTTTAGAATGCTAAAGTAATCAAGTGCCTTTGATTAAGTCTTACTAGCTGCAAAGCCCCAGGCCCACACCCTTTTGCTAACTAGGTGTAAAGTCCCAGGCCCACACCCTTTTGCTGATTAGGTTTGAAACCTTCATGCCCTAAGAAGGGTATATAAACTCAGAGCTTAGCATTTTGTTTGAGGCTCTCACTCACTGGCAGAGTGTTGGTGTGGAGACTCTGGGTAGCCTTTATTAAGAGCCCCCCTGGCTCTGAAGAAATCCCAGATGTTGGCACTTCTCTTTTTGGTAACCTGTCTGTTGAATTGTGTTATTTGATCTGTTGATATTTTCTGTTTGTAATTTCTATTTCTATTTGCTCTGAAGTTCAGGGTGCTGTCTTTTCCCCCTGAACTATGTGAATGATATATGTATGTTTGATTAAAGTGAGACAGGTAACCCCTTAAAGTTGCTTTCCTTAGAAAAGCAGCTCCAAGTACTTGCGTTGGCAGCTCTTCTGTGTGCTGGTGTTGTTGATCTTACACAGTCATAGTAATGGCAAGCCACATTGTTGTTACAACCAGGTACAGCCCTTTAGAAATTTTATATACATATATGTGACTTTAGCGTATGAATTGATGAATGCTTAGAGGTTTACAGTTGACTATTAGAGTTCTGATTCTTGCAGATTTCATGCAATATTTAAAAGCAAACCACCAAACCAATGATTGTAATTCAAATACACAAAACTAAAAAATGTGGCTTTTTTGCTTAAAAAAGATCCCTAGAATGGAAGAGCTCAATTGGAATCACATTTTGTTTTCTTATATGGCCCAAATTAAGTCATCCCTGTGATTGCAGATAAGACATTGTCAACATAATCAAAGCACTATATGTGAAGCATTGTGCTAGGCAGTGAGGATTAAAAAAGATGAAGGAAACACTATCCCTCCCCTCAGTGAGCTTACAACTTATTGGAGGTCATTTCAATTTATAAAATCATTTGAAGCAAAAATAAAAGTGGAGATAATAGTTCTTAAATAAAATATCAAGCTCTTTGCTGTAAAGAAAATGTCATTAAATTGTTTTCGCAGCTTCAGAATGTTTTAATTTTAGCAAGTTAAAAGAAATGCAATATTTTCATTAGCTATTCTATTACATATTTATTAACCAATTAAATACTATGTATCTATATTTGTTAAAGAAAATGCATTTTAAAATATACTTAACATTAATTTACATTATCCACAAGAGTTTATAACTATATAGAGACTCAATTAGATTATGTATTTGATTTTAGTATTAAAGAGTTCCTTATCTCTGAATTCCTCACCTGGGTGGGCCAAAACCCATTGAAATACTTAATTTTGGATACTTGATAGTATTTTATCACTGCAAGTGATTTAATTGTGTAATTTCAAAATTATCTACTGTTTAAATTTAAGCTATAGTATTTTAGGCTCCCAAATATGCCATTCAAATGAATCAATAGACTTCTTTTTTCCCAATGCCCTAATAACAAGTTCCTTCAACATCTACAAAATGAAGTAAAAAAAAAGTTTGAGTTAAATGTCTTTCAAATTTTACTTTTTATTTCAAATCTCCTTTTTGCTCTAAAGCTTTTGTTCTCATCCTAGACTTTTGCTAACTTTTTCTTTCTTAGCATTGTCTTTTAAAAAATTGAGTTAGTTGTTTTCCATAATTTTTCACCTTTTTTTTCAGATGGAGGTATTTGCTTTCTCTTTCCTTTTACTTTTTTTTACTTGTGTGATTATTAAGGTTTGGGGTGCTTAATTTAGGAATGGAGTTCTTGTCTTGAAGGTGTCAGCAAAATAAAAAATCAGCACAAAGTATCATGTCCCATTGTGGTTGAGGTTGACTTCTAAAATGGGGTCTTAAGTAATCAAGTCGACACATAACATACTAACTCTGTACCACTCATTCCAAACTTGAAAGAACCAGAGCAATAAACGTGTGGCAGTAAAGAGAGGATTGAATTAGTCCAGTAAATAAATTTCACATAAGTACAGAGGCAGTGCAAAAATATACAAACTTCAGTAGTAAAGATATAAGATTAGATAGTTCTAACTTTTCTGTGAGAGAAATGAATCCTGAAATTTGTGCTTTTTTCTTCACCAATAAAGCTCTATTTTTTTTAAAGTAAGAGTTGGGCTAGAAGAGAAAATCTACTTTTCATCCTACCTTCAGGACTAATTTTCCTGTTTTCATGCTATATAGGTATTAATAAATAAAGCTCCTACATAACATGGGAGGGAGTAGGATCAAAAGCAAAATAGGATGGCTTAATCTTGATAAAGAGTAAGTTCAAGTCTCTATCTGACCTAGGGTTACAATTTTCTCCTTCATTTCTGTCACTTGAGTGCCAACATGAACTCTGTCAAAATAAATTAAGAGATTTTCTTTCAACAAGGCACCAAAGGTCATTTCATCAAAGAACTTTTGTGTTTCCCTCAATACCTTGTTCTGAATTACTGTCAGTTCTGTACATGTAGCTAGGAAACAGCCCTCCCTACCTTTAGCCACATCAGATTGTTAATCATTTCCTCAAAAACTGCAATGGTTTCCTCTTCCCTAAGAAATAAAGCCCCACCTCCTTAATGGGTCATTCAAGGACTTACATGTTCTTCCACAAGTTACATGTTTATGTCCAATTAGTCCCCTGCATAAGACCAAAGTGACACGTATGCTCTTTCCTTGGCTGCAGATCCAAACTCAGAGAAGCTCCCTCCCATCCTAGGAGTCATTTGTCCCCAATTTCCTTTAATCTTCCAATTAAGGGCTCATACTGTTTACTAGGGGCCTTTCTCTTGACCTCTTATTATTGAATGGGTTACCAGTGCAGTACATGCACGAGACATCCTATGAGAACAATATGTCCTATATCCTATGTTCTCATTAAATCACTTTCACTTTGTCTTCCAAGGATACATCTCTCTCATAACACACTTTACACTTTTTCTTGGGTGATTCATTTTTTTTACTCGTCTTGTGTAATTGTTATTAGTATTTTGTAGTCTGCAGCATATAACTTCCAATCCCATGTTCAGGTAAAAAGGCCTACTGGTTGTTACTTGACACCTTTTAATCTCCATGTTCACAAATTTGGACATATTACTTCAACATAGATTACTTTTCATTCAAACTCTACCTATAGATATCCTACTATCTCTTAAGTCCCATCTGAAATCCAACCATCCCCTTGAATCCTTTCCCAATAACTTTATCACTTTCTTCTCTTTTTTTCCTTATAATTAGAATACAGAATATTGCCCTTACTCATTCTCTAAGTAAATAATATGTCTTAGGCTTCTCAAATATGGGCTTAGGTCTTCTAAGTCTTTTTTATCCCTCAGAGCCCTTTTCAGAGGTCTAGGAACATAGGAAATACTTAATAGATCTAGGCTGATTGATTGATGGATTGGTCATTCTCAAATTAGGGGAAAGAGTGCCCTAAAAATTATAGCTTGTCATCTTGAGAACCTGTTAAGACTAGAAATTGTATGTTAAATATGACTTAATAAATTTTATTCTTGATACATTATATTTTCATTAGTTATCAAGATACAATATAATATTTAACTAACCATTTTAATTTTGACACACTAAGGAGAATATATTCCTTTTGCTAGCAATATATAAAGGTAAATGATAACACTGCTTTGAGGATTTTGTTCTTGCTTTTGTTTACTTGTGCAGAAATTCAGCATATATAATGGAGTAAAAAGATGGTATTTTATATGATTTCATCTAATTTAACAGCTCCTTTATCTTGACAAATAGATTTTTTTTCTTGAAAAAACAATATAAATGAACAAATATAACATAGAAAAAAGCATTTTAAAGTTTTGGGAAAATAAAAAAGAGTCCTTTGATATACCTACCTGGGTACCATTTTTTTGTCTATCATATGAAAAAAAGATAATTGAAATCATAGCTGGTAGAGGCTGATTCATTCATTTGGGATTTTGTTACATGAAGGAGGTTTAAGGAATAGAATTATAGGAGGATGTATCTCTCAAATAGTAAAGTATGTGGCACTATTAGAAAACATTTTATTGGATTTATCATAGGCAAAGAAAAAGAATAAGAGAGAAGCATAAGCATGTATTTATGATATTTGTAACAACTTGCACTTTCTTTGGGAAGATGAAGAAGAGGGTACAGATCTACTTTAGCTCAAAGAATGTTGAAAAGATTTCCCACCACCAAGTCTGGAATATCTCTAAAGCATCTGATGATATGCCAATGAAGACTAGTATGAGAATTAATACACATAATTCACTGCTGTGGCACAAAGAAATTCCAGCCACGTTGAGACATGTAAACAAATGTAAAAGACGAATATTAGGATCTAACATTCCAAGAAATAATATAGTTTTGCTTTCTCTAATATTCAGTAGTGAAAAAAGTTGGAATTAGGAGAGAGATTGTATATCTTGTCTCTAAAACTTAATATCTGTGTTATACTGGATGTTACTTGTCTGCGTTTCAGTTTCACTCTATGAAATGGAAATAGTAATACTTTTTTCTATAGACTTTTGAATAGGAAAAACTTTGTAAATAAATACTAAAGTGAACAATTACTAGGCCTATTTTCAAATAGTGACTGGATAATGTAAAAAGGGTGATAGGTAAAGTGTTCATTGAAAATTAAAATTTCATTTTGGAGACTTCTCATTCTATTGGTAGTTGCACAGCCCATGTTTAACTTTGATAAGTATTTAAATATGATATACATACATGTGCCTATATGTATGTGTCCATAGATATATACTATATGTCTAATATGTTTATATAATGTATATATGTGTATATACATATACATAGAATTATTTTGTGCATATTAAGTACAGCATATGTCAATTGCTTCATTGAAGAATATATTCGTAATATGTAAACATAATGCATTTCACTGGATACAGATATTACATTAAAGAACCAAGAATTAAATAAATTTTATAGATTTTCCCAAAATTGTGAGATCCATAAGAGACCTGAGTTAAAATTTGGACTCTTCCATTACCACCCTTATGATCTTGGACAATTAAAGTATTTATTTTGGGTCTCACTTTTCCACTACACCAATGCTGTACCACAATTCCCTTAATTATTTTCAAATGGCCTAAGATACAATCCCCTAAGCAACATATTCTCTGGATACATTTGTTTCTATTTTTCCTAAAATATGGTACCTAGGAACAACATTGAAGACCAAGAGTAGACTGTAACAAGACTAAATACATCTTTCTTCTGGAAGCTATGCTTCACAAAAGTTTACATGAGTTTTTTGGACAACATATAACACTGTTGATTCATATTGAATTTTAGTCTTGAACATGTTGAATATCTCTTTTGCATAATTCTTTTGTAACTATGTCTTCATTGTTGTACAATTATATAGTTTTAAAATCTGAATTCATAATTTTTTACCTAATGTTATTGAATCATGTATTACTAGAACTAGCTTTTAGTTCTACACTTTGGATTACTTTTAAAATCCTAAACTGACCGTCATTCAGTGTGTTAGGTATTCCTCTCATTAACTTTCGAGATCTGGTAAATATAACGCCTATTCTGTCTTCCAAATTACTAATAAAACTGATGAACAGGATAATATCATGAAGAGATGCCTAGCGTACTTTATTTAAGAAACTTAATGAGTCCTATTTGAATCAGATTATCCAACCTGAATAACTCACTCATTGGAAGAGTGTTCATGAGATGTGGCCAGACTAGACTGTGGGTAGACATTAAGAAGCCTCAGAGGTTTGAACACCCAGTTGTTGGTGCTTCTCTCTCTGTTGATTAAGTATGTATTACTATGGTCAGACAGAAGTCTGTCATTTTTGGGAAAAAAATAGAAGAATTTCCAACAAATATGGGAAAAAAGCAAGAATGCCATAAAGTTATCCCATTTGCCAAAAACATAATCCTATGCTTGGATAATGCTAAGAAGATATCAAAAATATTGATACTATTGATAAATTCAGCAAAGTTACTGGCTATATGATAATCCTTCAAAAATCATGAGTATTTCTATATGATACAAAAACCAATAAGCTCCTTTCTTGTCCTACATATATTAATTGTGTCTATACAGAACCTCTTAGGTTTCATGTAATAAAAGCTATTTATCTAAGCTTTTGTGATTGACTCCATCTCTTGTTTGATTAAGAAGATATCTTCTAATATTACAAAAGGGTTAATGAAAACAATCTGGTACTGCTTAAGAAATAGAGTGAGGGTGTCAGTGAAATAAATCAGGTACACAATACACAATATTAAGTGACTATAGTAATCTCGTATTTGATAAACCTAAAGATCCAAGTTTTGGTGGTAAGAACTCACTATTTGGCAAACATTACTTGGAAAACTGAAATGCAGAGTGACAGAAACTAGGTACACACGAACTAGGTACACTAAGAGAAGTTTAAAGTGAGTACATGATTTGGACATGGAGAGTTGTATCATAAATACATTATGGAAGTATGGAAAATTTTACCTGTTTTTTCTATGGATAACGGAAGAGTTTATGAACAAATAAGAGATATAGAGAATCGCAGGAAATAAAATGGTTAATTTTGATTACATTACTTGTGCTAATTAAATTAATTTAATTTTTGATTACATTAAATTAAAAATGTTTTACACAAGTTCAGAAGAGAGAGGTAGAATGAGGTCAATTATCTCACATGAAGAGGCTAGGAAGTTATAGTGGAGGAAAAGATCAGAAGGTGGACAATAGGCATCACTTGAACCTTACTCTCATCAGTATTGGCTCAAAGAGGGAATAATATACATAATCTGTTGAATATAGAAATCTGTCTCACAAGACAGAGAAGAGGTCAAGTAAGTGGAAGGGAGGGAAGCTCAAGGGAGGTTGTAGACAGAAGGAAATATTGGTGAGGAAGGAAAGAGTGAAAGGAAAGAGAGGACAAACAGGAGGAAGAAAAGGTTGGAGGGAAATACACACAAAATAATCCTAACTGTGAACGTGAATGAGATGATCTCTCCCATAAAACAGAAGTGGATAGCAGAGTGAATCAAAAAGCAAAATACTACAATATGTGCCTTACAAGAAACACACCTGAAGCATAGAGACACATACAAAGTAAAGGTAAGGGTCTGAAGTAGACACTATTATGTTTTAGAGGAAGTAAAAAACATGGGTAGTACTCCTGATCTCAGACAGAGTAAAATCAAAAATAGACCTAATTAAAAAAAATAAGGAAAGAAACTACATCATGCTAAAATGCATCATAAACCATAAGGCATTCATGTTAGAAGAGTAAGGAATAGTCTACCTGTCAGATTTATGGGGAGGGAAAGAATTCACGACAAAACAAGAGAGCATTATGAAACATAGGATAAATAATTTTGTTCACATTAAATTGAAAAGCTTTTCTACAAACAAAACCAATGCAACCAAGATTAGAACAAAAGAAGCAAACTGGGAAATAATCTTTACAAACAGTGTCTCTGATAAAGGCATCATTTCTCAAATATATAGAGAAATGAGTCAAATGTATAAGAATGCCAGTCATTCCCCAATTGATAAATGGTCAAAGGATATATAAATAGGCAGTTTTCAGATGAAGAAATCAAAGATATCTATAGGCATGTGAAAAATGCTCTAAATCACTTTTGATTAGAGAAATTCAAATTAAAACAACTCTGAAAAAAACTACCTTATACCAATCAGATTGACTAATATGACAATAAACGAAATGATAAATGTTGGAGAGGATGTGAGAATACTGGGACACTAATGTACTATTGGTGGAGTTGAGAATTGATCCAGCCATTCTGGAGAGCAATTTGGAACTGTGTATACCCTTTGATCCAGCAATACCACTACTAGGTCTGTATCCCAAAGAGATCACAATAGAGGGAAAAAAGACTGTGTGCAAAAATAATTACAGCAGGCCTATTAATGATAGCAAAATATTAGAAATTGAGGGGGTACCTATCAATTGGGGAATGGTTGAATAAACTGTGGTTTATGAAAATAATGGGACCTAATGTGCAGTAAGAAATGATAAACAGGCAGATTTGAGAAAAAACACGGAAAAACTTGTATGAGCTCATGGAAAGGGAAATGAGCAGAACCAGGAACCAGCAGTATCAGAAACATCATGGAATGATCAACTGTGAATGATTCAGCTCTTCTCAGCAGTGCAATGATCCAAGACAAGTACAAAGGATTCAAGAAGGAAAATCATATCCATATCCAGATAAAGAACTGATGGCCTCTGAAGACAGGTAGAAGAATTTTTTTTTTCATTTTATTCTTTCTCCTGTTTTTTTTTTGATCTGTTTCTTATTCCACAATTGTGGCAGATATGGAAATATGTTTTACATGATATTACATATATAAATTGTTTCAAACTGCCTACCATTTTCAGAAGATGGGAGGTGAGAGAGGCAGGGAGAAAAAGTTGGAACTCAAGTTTTTATGAAAAAGAAGGCTAAATTTTTTCTTAATACGTAGTTGGGGAAAAATAAAATACCCTTTAAAACCAATTCCTTTACATGGTGATTTCTTCCCAAACTTCATTCTGTCAGGGAGCTCAATCTGCAAAGGCTATGCAGTCATGTGAGTTTATTCTCAAAAATGGAAGGCAAAAGGCCAGGCTCTCTCTTCTCTCAAGTTCTGAATGATTCTTCCCCTTGTTGAGGCATGGAACATCAGATAATTTATATATACCAATAAGGAGAGTCTTATGCAAATAGATTTGATGTCCTGGTTACACTAGGAAAAAATGTGAATGGCAATAGATGAGTTTCTCTTCAGTTATGTTTGGTATCAAATACTTTATTTATATCAATGGGTGTCATAGGGATATAACTGTGTGTCACTTAAAAACATTAGTACTCCAGAGCCCAAGGTAGGTCTGTTGACATCTATGTGGGCTGCCATAAAAGCACATGCAGATGTAGATTTGTCAGGAAGTAAGGAAAACTTAAATAGGTTTCAGCTCTATATCATATGATACTTCCACTCTAGTACCCTTATGGTGGTCAGCAGTGATAAAGGGGAAGGAGTATCACATAAAAAAAAAACAGATCTAATTGGAAAAGAGGTCAAGTCAAAAAAGGATAACATGCATATGCCAGGACTCAAACAGATAGGGTGGAGTTTGTTGGGTTAGAGAGGCATCAAGAGTGGCACTATCAGGAAGAACTAATTCAGATTATCCCTTGGCCCTGTTTATACTTCTTGTTGAATATGGGTAATCTTTAATCCACAGGTTAATCATAGACAGAAGAAAGTCAAAAGCCCAGTGATATCAGAAAAATAATCTAGGATTACAACTTATGGAAACAAAAAAAAATGTGATACAAGAACATTAATATGTAAATGTAAATATTATAATATTATACTTCACTATTCATTTCAATAAAGCTAAGAAAGTTAGATATGACTGAATAAATTATTATAAGTACTGAAGTGGTTTA
Organism: Phalanger gymnotis; assembly: GCA_028646595.1. Taxonomy (NCBI): domain Eukaryota; kingdom Metazoa; phylum Chordata; class Mammalia; order Diprotodontia; family Phalangeridae; genus Phalanger; species Phalanger gymnotis. Next base: position 384,451,143 of record CM053623.1, read on the forward strand.
CAAAAAGGTCACTGAATGGGTGTGCTAATTTTTCTTCCTTTTCTTGAACAAGATATGCCTGGGATAAAAACATTTATAATATCCTCTTATGTGAATACGTGGTAGAAGTACTGGAAGGACAATCTAGGACTCTGAAGAAATGCAAATGAAATTATTAAATTCAATCTAATCTATTCGCTTTTCTGAACAACACTTAAACACATTCGATATGTATATAATGTAATACTAAGTATAATTGTCTTCTTGACTGTATGTACATATGCATAAAAATAAGTATATATCTACCTAGAATGTATAGTTGCATTTGAGATGGGTCAGACTGGTTTGGTAATATAAAATCAACTCTAAAATGCACATTTCCTGAGACCCAGAATGATAAAGCTTATAGCCTATTTTATATTGTTTTAATGTAATGCAGTTTTCAATAATATACTTGTCAAAAACAGTTTCTCGTTTGCGAATATGTTAGTCACTCAATGTTAGTATCAATGTGTGAGTATTCACATGAGAGTGTAGGTGTGAAAATGACTGAAAACTTTTAATTAGAATAAGTCTCAGTAAAGGCTTCTGTAGGGAAAAGTTGTGAAAGGAGGATGTCTCTTTTTGTTGTTCTTGTCTTTGTTGTTTTTTCTTCCTCTTGAGTTGTTTGGAACATCTTGTACTTTGTTTGCACTTTTTTCCTATGAATTCATTAAGTTTTGTCATATTAATATATTTTCTGAACTACATATGTCCCCCAAATCTTTAAACCTATGTCCCTGAAGGCCTACAGATTCAAATAAGCATCTTGTTTGGTTTTTTGTTTGTTTTTGTTTTGTTTTGTTACTAGTATGTCCAAGTCTTTGTGACGCCATTTGGGGTTTTCTTGTCAAAGATACAGGAATGATTTGCCATTTTGTTCTCCAGCTCATTTTACGGAAGAGGAACAAAAGCAAACAGGGTTAAGTGACTTGCTCAGAGCCACTCAGCTAGTAAGTGTCTGAGAACAGATTTGAACTCAGGAAGGTAAATCTTCCTTACTTCAAGCCTGGCACTCTATCCACTGTACCACCTAGCTCCCCTCAAATAGACATCACGGATATCTTAAATTCATAGTTTTTTTTTTCTTTCTTCAACAAGAATAATTTTATAACAGTAGAAATGAATAAGGATGATATAGATATGGAACAGACACAATAATGAATATGGATATAAATGTGGATATGGGTATAGATATAGATACATATGGTCCAGATAGGTCATTTCGTTGCTATGGGGGATTCCTTATAGAAACTTCATCTAATAATGCTTGTTGTCTATAAAAATTCAGTAGCAGCAAATCTTTATTAAGTTCCTGTTGTGAACCTTGCAACACACTAGGTGCTAAAGGTATGTAACAAAATTGAAAGAGTGCCTATCTTCCTTAAGCTTACACTTTACTGTTGGGTAGAAGTGGGAAGAGAAAAGGTGCATGGATTAGTGAATACTAAATATATGTGAAATATGAAGTTTAGTTGGGAAAGGAGAGCTTTAAGGACTTAAGTGATGAGGAACAGCCTCTTTTAGTAAGTGAGGCATGAGGTGAATCTTAAAATAAGCTATGGATTCAGAGGTGGGTTTAAAGAGGGGGTGCACTCCAAGTAGGAGATATAGCTTATTCCAGGGAATAGAGATGAGAAAAACAGAATATTTTGGCATTTAGGTGAATAGAGCACCACTGGAGTCAGGAGCATTCGAGTTCAAATTTCACTGTAATAAGCTGTGTAACCCTAGGGAAATCATTTATCCTCTGTCTGCCTCAGTTTTCTCATCTATAAAATGGGGATAATAATAGTACCTATTTCCCAGAGCTGTCATGAGGATAAAGTAAGATCATAAGATCCTTTTCAAAGTTTAAAGAGCTATTTAGCAAATATAATGCACGATGGGGGTTAATGGCTAATAAGCCAGGAAAAGTAGGCTGGAGCCAGATTGTGAAGCACTGTAAATGCTAAACAAAGGAGTTTTTATTTATTCCTAGAAGTACTGTAAACCACTGGATCTTTTTGAGTAGGAAAATAATATGCTCAGATCTATGTTTCAGGAATATTAATGTGGCAGCTGTGTTGAGGATAGGACAGAATAGGGAGGGGGTAGAATGCAGGGAAACAAAGTGGGAGGCCATTGCAATAGGCTAGGCTAGAGGTGATGTGCTACTGACCTAGGTAGCCACAGGATTAGAGAAAAGGGGAGACTGATGCAAAAGATGTTGTGGAGACGAAATAGACAAAACATGGCAAATGATTGTATGCAGCAGTGGGTGGGTAAAAGAGAGTGAAGAATGAAGAACTCTAATGTTTTTGAATTTATTGATGATTCTTCTCTCTTCTTACATAGTTATGGGTATATATACATACATAAGTAAATATGCAACATCTAACTATATTTGAAATCACAAAATACATAGATATTATAAATATGCCAGCATGGCAAAGATAGCTAGGTTATTGGATTTAAGGGGCAAAAAAAGAGCTTACTGACCTGTAACATTTAAGACATCCCTTGTGGGGTAGGTTTTGTTTGGTTGCTTGTTTTCTGGGCGTGTGATTTTACTGTACAGAAATGTCTTCTGCTGTTACAGCCTGACGATGCTTTCTTGCTCACAGATTTAGGAGAGAGGTATCCTGAAAAGTTAAGTGACTTGTCTACATTCCCATAACTACCAGAAATACGGGGTAGAAATTCAATGTAGGTCTTCCTGAATCCAAGGTCAGAGATCAGGCCTCCATCCTCTATGTGATACCAATTACCTCCTTGAAAATGTCCTTTTATTCATAAAATATTTAAAATTATATCTCTTTTCCCCATTTACACTTGACATTGTGGTGATTTATCCATTAATCAAAAAGCTAATGCTATTATAGTTACTTAAACTTGTCATATATCCGTTAGCTCTGTAGGGCACTTTATGCACAAAGACTGAATATTATAAAGTTATTTTTTTAATGTACTCTTCTAATTTTCATTATATCAAAGTTATTCCCAAATTCAATTCACTACATTTTTTGGTATCTCACAGCTATGTATTATGAAATCTGATAAGTCATTCAAAAGAGAATTTTTTTTATAATTAATTGGTCACACAAAGAGAATTCAAGTTGCCTGCACTCATGCATATGATCCAAATGCAGAGTGCTGCATTGGTATGCACTGCCAACCTTCTCAAACAATAATTTGCCAATATGTCCTAACCGAAATCACGTATGATTCTACTTTCATATTATTCAGTTACATAATGACACCATACATTCCCTTAATCATATACAACTCAAATTTTAGTGAGTTTTTAAAAATCGTAACAAAAGTACTCACATATTTATGTAAATAATAGACTGTAGCTCACACAAAATCATTAAAATTTTTAAAGTTTCCAGTGACAATGGGAAAAAATGAAAATTAAAAAGGAAACAATTTTTAAGATGAATTTCCATCACATTTATTTTCTAGCTTCTTTATAGAATCATAGAATCTCAGAATTGTGAAGTAACTAAGAGGTCATCTAGTCCACCCCATGTCTGAATAAGAATCTCTCTAATGATCTACTAGTGTTTAGTTGAAAACCCTTAGAGAGGAAAAATGACTCACTACCTCAGAAAACAAAGTTCTACTTTTGTCTAGTTCTAATGGTGAGGACGGTTTTATATCTTTGCAACCTCGTTTATTGATTCTAGCTCCCCCTCCATCTCCCCCCCCCATCAAAACAATTCCAATTCCTCTATAATATGATAGCAATTCAAGTTCTCAAAGACAGTTATCAACGACCTGAATATTTTAGTGAGGGATATAACCTGATCAGGGGCAGCTAGGTGGCATATTTGATAGAGTGTCAGGTATGGGAGTCAGGAAGACATCTTTCTGAGTTCAAATTTGGCCTCAGACACTTACTAGTTGTATGACCCTGGGCAGCTCACTTCAACCTGTTTGCCTCGTTTACTCTTTTGTAAAATGAGCTGGAGAAGGAAATGACAAACTATTCCAGTATCTTTGACGAGAAAATCCAAACTGGGTTCACAAAGAGTTTGACACAACTTTTAATTCTTTTTGGACGGGGGAAGGCAGGGCAATTGGGGTTAAGTAACTTGCCCAAGGTCACACAGCTAGTAAGTGAGTCTGACACAACTAAAATGACTCAGCAACAAGAATAGTCTGGTTGGGGCAGAGTATAAGACTAGCTTTGTAACTGACCAAATCCCTTAACCTCCTATATCTAGGAAAAACTCAATGACTTAGATATTGAACGACAACTGGGTGACCTCCCATACCTCACAATCTCATACCTCCTCAAAATTCAAGAGAAAATGAGAGAAACAAATTAAACTCACCCATCTGAGAGTGCTATTTGTTTTTTCTAATCATACTAAAAGTCATATTGGAAATTTATCATTTAAAGTCTTAATGTGGGGTGCTATGTTGTTTTCCCCTCTATAGAATAATTTGTAAAGTCCAGACACAGATTTAGAAGCACACTTTGTCAGCTGCCATAAAACAGATTCTAGATAGAACATTCTTTACTGAAAACTAAACTGGCATGTGAATGACAAGTATATGAATTTTCTGGGCAGGAAAACCATTACCCAAGAAAAAACCAACTCACCCACCAAACAAACAAAAAACTCAACATGGGGAAATGTACTTAATATATTCTTTAGGTAAAGAATCATGATAAAACTTCTTGAATAAATGCATACTGATTTTTTAAAGGGACATCCTTCTATATTGTGAAACGCAACATTTTAGGTTCAGTGTGACTTCAAGCAGTTTTTACCTCACCTTAAATTTTCACAATTTAGCTGGAAAAGTGACAGCAACCCTAAAAATAACTGAGTCCTTGCTAGACAACAGGTTGCTGTCCACTGAAAATCACTAGGAACTTGCAAAATTCAAATAAATTGGAATATGCTTTGAATACTCTGTTTTCAATTCATGAGAAGTACTTCTAGCATTTGTTCAGGCATTTTCAATATGTTTCAATTCCAGATGGTAAAAGCAGGATGTGTTTAAAAATTAAGCACTATTAATTTTTTGTTATACTACATTTGTGAAACAGAATTGGCCATATTTCCAATTTTCATTGCTGAAAAATATACAATAATTATTGAATGACTATTATGCTCATTTGTTAGAAAAAGCTGGAAAAGCTTACCATATCTCCATCTCAGTGAGTCATGTGGTTTCTGTAGAAGCCTACTCCTGAGGGTGGATGATAATGGGCTTTCACAAAGAATGTCTTATTCTTTTGATTTTTTTCTCATCCACATAGGATAATAAAATATCATTTTACCACTTTCAAAATTAGAAAAAAAAGTGTTCTCATTCACAGCTTGAAAAACTTCAAGGGGTAAAACTTCCCCCTACTTTCTTCATCTGGTTTCTTTTCTGAAAGTGTTTGCAAGGTGTGTGTTCATGCTTGCATGCATGTTTGTGTGTGTGTGTGTGCTCATGCACACATGTACAGTAAACCAATAGAATTTTGCATAAGGTATATCTCCTACTTGACAGCATAAATGATTATTCTGTACAGAAGTTATTAAGGATTACCTGCCTTTTGAATATTCTTTTTTTCAGTTAATTATTTAATATATTTAATTTTCAACATTGATTTTCACAAGAGTTTGAATTACGAATTTTCTCCCCATTTCTACCCTCCCCCCACTCCAAGATAGTGTGTATTCTGGTTGCCCTCTTCCTCAGTCTTCCCTCCCTTCTGTCATCTCACTCCCTTCCCATCCCCTTTTCCCTTCTTTTCTTGTAGGGCAAGATAAATTTTGACACTCCATTGCCTGTGTATCTTATTTTCTAGTTGCATGCAAAAAACCTTTTTGTTTTTGTTTTTGAACATCTGTTTTTAAAACATTGAGTTCCAAATTCTCTCCCCTCTTCCCTTCCCACCCACCCTCCCTCCCTATGAAGTCAAGCAATTCAACATGGGCCACATGCGTATCATTATATATAACCCTTCCACAATAGTCATGTTGTGAAAGACTAACTATATTTTGCTTCTTCCTAACCAATCCCCCTTTATTGAATTTTCTCCCCTGACCCTGTCCCTTTTCAACAGTGTTTGTTTTTGATTACCTCCACCCCCATCTGCCCTCCCTTCTATCATCTCCTCTTTTTATCTTCTTCTTCCTTCTTTCCTGTGGGGTAACTTTAGGGAACTTTGATTTTTTTTCATCTGGATATGACTGGTTGTAGAGTATAGAGTACTTTGTGCCAAGCTTGAGGTTCTGTGCTGTTGTTTTCAGAGCTATTTCTACACAGCAAGCTCTGCCACACCAGTGCTCCTCCTCCCCCAATAACTGCCAACCAGGACTGGCCTCAGATTTAAGCTGGCTCTGTACTCCTGCTTAGATCCACTACTTAATTCCTCCCACCTGTTGGGCTTGGAGCCAGAAGCAACCACAGTTGTAGCTCTGTAAGCAGCCTCAGAGTTGCATCACTTCTGCTGCCCCCCAGGTGGTGGCTGAACCAGGAACTCCTTTCACTCTGTCCCAGAAGCTTTTCCCACTAACCTTCTCTGTTGTCTTTGGTGTTTGTGAGTTGAGAAGTCTGGTAACTGCCACAGCTCACTGAATCAGGGCACTAGGGCCTGTTTCACCCTACTCCTGGTCTGGTTGGTCCAGGCTTGGCTCACACTGGGCTCAGCCCAGCTCCGCTCCCAGTTCCATATGGTAGACCTTATCCTGTGACCATCCAGGCTGACCTGGGCTGGAGCCTTGCTTACCTCTGCTATTTCATGGGTTCTGCAGTTATAGAATTTGTTCAGAGTCATTTTTTTTATAGGTGCTTGGAGGGACCTGGGTGGGGGAGTTCATGCAAGTCCCTGCTTTCCAGCCACTCTCTTGGCTCCGCCCCCTTTGTTTTAAAGGAAAGAAAGTGAATAAACACTTCTTAGTACCTACTCTGTCCCAGGAACTATGCTTTATCAATATTATCTCATTTGAGTTTCGTAATAACCCTGCAAGGTAGGTGCTATTATTTTATCCATTTCTGCGCAATATAGGAAACTCTAACAGAGGTTATGAGTCCCTCATGGTCACTCAGCTAAGTTTCTGAGACTGGATTTGAACATGTCTTCCTGACTCCAAATCTAGTGTCTATCCATTTTACCACAGCTTTTTTTTTTTTTAATTTTAAGAATCTTTGTTGTCTCCTAGACTCAGTAAATACTGGTTTGGTTCATTCCTTTTTTTCTCTCTCTCTCTCTAAAATCAAGGAGCCAATTCAGTAACTATTATTATTATTTTTTTTGCAATGAAGTGTTTTTTTTACATACTTACGTTTAAAAAAAATCTCACTTTAGTGACTTTGATGAGTTTTTAACTGATGCCCCTCCCCCTTTACTGCTAAGACTTTAAGAACCAAAATATTTTCTTTTCAATTTAGTCTTTCAGACAATTTTTTTACCCAACACTTTTTTTCTTCCCTGGAAGTCTTTCACTTTGATCCCTTAAGGTATCTGGATAATATTTCTAGTTTGTCTATCATGTTAATTATCTGGTAATCAGATTTTTGGTGATGGGATTATGCTAAGCTCTACTCTTTCCTTTTACTTGGCTATCTTGGTCTCTAGACAATAATCTTTTAAGGTGTTTAGTATGATATTTTAATACCTAGATCATCAGGAAGTAAACAGACTCTCAGTGAAGTTGGATTTTTACCCAGCTGGTAAGCATCTATAATGACACTTGTTAGAATAAGGCTTAGAACCAAGTCTCCTTTGTCTACATGTGCTTCAGTGCATTAAGAACACATTATCACACTGATCATATTGTTAGAGCAGAGTTTTTAGGTTGTCTACATTGTCTTCTTTAATAAATTTTAGAATTTACTCAAAGGTCAGGGTACCTTAAAGGCACATTCAAATTTATTTTGGGGCTATTGAGGGGGAGAGGTAGGGAGGGAGGTAGCAGGCCAAATTATGTAAAAATAATTCAGAAAATTTTTGTTCATGAAGATATTACATTTTTAAGATAATTGTGATTAATATCCTTTTTATTAATTGATAATGAATATTTTTATTCTAATTAATTCACTATTTAAAAATCTTTGTGTACTTTTTCATGCTTGTTAGTCTTTTCTATTTAACACTGTAATTCCTTTGAGAACAAGAAATATGCACTATATTTCCATTTATCCACATCTTCTTTTAGATCCTATATACCCCCATATCAGTGGCTCAGGAAATACTTGTTAAATAGTTGACCAACTGTAAGTATGTTAATCAATTTTCTTCTCCTAGAAGAGCTTATATGATGGTTTTATAAGTAAACTCCCCCCTTGATGCTATAAAAATCCATATAATAGTTATAATATTGGAATAAAACAGTCTGTTCACACCTTTGATTACAAAAGAAAGAAAAACATTTCAAATTCAAAAACAATACAAAAATTGAAAATGGGACTATGGATAATTGTTCAAACCTCACAATGGTAAAAAAAAAAGCAAATAATTTAATATTTGAAATGAATGGTGTTAATAATTTGAATTTAAATGCTACATGTCACTATTGTTGAACTGTCATGAAGGAAAATACATACACACACCAGAGGTTTCCATATCTCCTTCTACTATAATGCTTATCTAAGGGAAACAGTTGTGGCCTTTAAATTTTTAATACGACAAAGACTAGGTTTTCTTTAAATTAAAGTAAAACATCAAATTCTGAAGTTGATTTTTTCTAAAGTATTAATTCTTTCATTAGCTAATGCTAATTTCAATCTTTTCAAATTAATCTCTATTGTTTGAATATAATTCCATTCCCTAATCAACACAAAAAGCTGCTACAAACTTTAGCAAAATTGCATGATATAAAATAAACCTATATAAATCATCAGCATTTCTATATATTACCAACAAAGTTAGCAGCAAGACATAGAAAGAGAAATTCCATTTAAAATAACTCTAGACAATCTAAAATATTTAGGAGTCTACTTGCCAAGGCAAACCCAGGAACTCCATGAATACGATTACAAAACAGTTTTCATAACAATAAAGTTAGATCTAAACAATTGGAAAAATATCAATTGCTCATGGGTAGACCAACTTAATATTGGAGTAGTTTACCATTTCCTTCTCAAGCTCATTTTTAACAGATGAGGAAACTGAGGCAAACAGGGTTAAGGGACCTACTGAGACACTTAGATGTCACAAGATATAAATATATAACCTTTTATTAATAATATTCACTTATATTACTTAATTTATCAATTTAATATTAATATTTGTGAATAAATCACATAATTGTCTCAAAACTTATTTGTATTGTAATCATTAATTTGCATTTGCCATATTACAAAAATTTTAAATTTCAACTTTTTAATTTGTATTCTGGATATTCCCAGTAGTAGTTCTCTTGTCTACAAATATCTGCTCATAGAAGATTTACTACAATAACAAATTATGATTCCCTGGGGTGAAAAGGAATCATTTTGGTTTCCTAATCCAACTGTCATTTTTGTCATTATTAAATTTAAAGAAAAAGTACTAAGAGTATAAAAAACAAAATAAAAACAAACAAAAGCACCCTGATGGTGCTTAAATTGAGAAGTTTAGTTACTGAACTATAATAAATTATATCAGAAAACACAGTATTATGAGGGCAATGGTTTGTAAATACCCTATCCTCTAAAAAAGAGGAGACCACGGTGAACCTAATTACTGGCTCCAAGAATTTGAAAGACTATCATGTTTTTCATCCATACCTCTAAGCCCAAGAGGTAAAAATTCTTGGGAATTTCAGATAAGCAAAAGACAGATAATGTTATCCCAAAGTAGAATGGGCTTTTCTTGGTGGGTGGAAGAGGAGCGAGATCAGTGAAAAAAATAATACCTCTATTAAAGGAAGCAATTAAGTAAAAGCTGGATGACTGCTTTGCAAGAGAGGAAATACATGAACGGCTGGGTTGAGATTGTATTAGATGGCCACTGAAATATCTTCCAGTGTTAACCCAGAAGACATAAGGAGTTGAATTTTAAATGCCTCTGGCTAATAAACTCACATAATTAGAGAGGATGGATAATGAAGTTAAGGTTTGGGGATTGATTCATGAGCCAATAGATTGATTTCACTCGCTTCAATAACAGTAGACTTCATCTTTTATGCACAAGCATGTCATCAATATGAAGATGACTAGGTAGGAAATAATGGGGATAAAGATGTCCACCGTATATGCTATTTTTTAAAAAGCCAAAATTCTTGCTGAAGAATTGCTTACAAGCTACATGACTAGCTATTAAATAAACTATATTACATGAACGTGATTGTGTATTATTTTGTTCTAAGACATGGCAAATGTGAACATAAAGCTGTGTGGAACAACTTAAGACAAATTGTCACAAAATGAAATAAGCAGAACAAGGAAAATTATTATAATTACAATAATATAAAGATAATTACAATAATGTAAATAATTACAATAATGTAAAGAAAAAAGAATGACAACCCCAAATAATTCAATAATGAATACTGAAAAATGACAGAGACAAGACTGGTCCCAACGAGATAAAAGAAGATATTTTGTCTCACTCTCTGTGCCTTATGCTTTGCCAATGTAGGGGTTTACAGCTGTGGAGCAGTGTATGTAGCCTACATTTTATGTGCTGAGTGAAATTATAGGTGTTTTTCTTCTTTTTTAAAGAAAAAAAAGACAACTTTTTATAAAGGCTAGTTTTCTGAGAGGGGAAAGAGGGAAACAGAGGGAAATTTAGGTTATATAAAAACCCAAGCTATCAATAAAAATCTGGTTTAAAAATTATTTGTCCTACATGTGTCAGCAACAGCATCTTAATGAATGAAGGAAAGAATAAAATTTGAAATCAATTTAGGCAAATTATGTATCTTATCATAAAGCTAGAAAAGAGATTATATCTATCTATCTATCTATCTATCTATCTATCTATCTATCTATCTATCTATCATTATAATCTCATCACTCTCAAACAAGACACGTATGCAGAAAGGAATTCAACCAATGTACAACAAATTCAAGAACTGTTACATTAATTATTGTGTTAATTATGCTAATATAATGTTAAATATATTAGATCCCTTAGTTAATTATAACTACTCTAAGTTATTTTTCTCCATAAAATTTTAGATAAATCAGAAAAAAAAATCTATGTATTTGAATCATTTTAGTATACCTTGCTTGAAAAAAAAATTAAAGTTTTATTTCTCTATTTTTATTTTTTAAGGTTTTGTTATTTGGGAGATGGAGCCAAGATGGAAGAGTGTAATGAGCATTTTTCCAATCTCTCTCAAAATACCCTTCTAAACATCTCCCAGCAGATCCCTCTAAAAATATTTTAAAAATGAATCAAACTGAATTATAATTGAGAAAACCAAGAAATAATAAAAATGACTCATTGTTTTCAACTCCAGGAAAATCATATAAAGAGAGGTCTGCAGGCATTGGTATGGGGGCTCGCACATAGCAGAAATTGTACATATATTTACCAAATGTTATAATATTCAAATTATTAGAAAGAAAAGTAAATAAATTACAGAAAGGAATTGTAAAATTTTTCCAGTTGGAGACCTAAACAACCTCTCTCAGACCTAGATAAATTTAACCATAAAGTAAATAATAAAGTTGAAAAAATGAATAGAATTTTAGAAAAAAAATTAGACATTATATTCTTCTGGAGAATAATGAAGGAGAATAGGAAAGAGAGTCCTTTTCCTTTATTCTTTCTTTTTTCTGATTATATTATTTTTTAATTATAAATTTATTTTTAATTTTGAATTTACAACACTCAGTTCCACAAGTTTTTGGGTTCAAATTTTCTCTCCCTCTCTCTCCTCCCTCCTCCCCACCCCCAAGAAGGCATGTAATCCATTGTAGGTTCTACGTATACCATTACATTCAACTTATTTATATAATAGTCCAGTTATAAAGAAGAATTGTAACCAATAGAATGAATCATGAGGAAGAAGAAATGAAACCAAAAAAGAAGGAAAAAAAGAAAGAGCAAAGAGTTTGCCTCAACCTGCATTCAGACTCCATAACTCTGTTGGAGCTGTCTTTGAACCTTGCATTGATAAGAGGAGCCAAGTCCCTCAAAGTTAGTCCTTAGACATATTGTGTATCTGTATTCTTGTGTAATGATCTCCTGGTTCTGCTCCCCTCACTCAGCATCAATTCATATAAGTCTTTCCAGGTTATGATAAAGTCTGTCTGCTCCTCATTTCTTATAACACAATAGTATTCCATTACATTCACACACCATAATTTGTTTAGCCATTGCCCAATTGATGGGCAACCTCTTGATTTCCAATTCTTTGCCACCACAAAAAGAGCTGCTATAAATATTTTTGTACATATGGATCCATTCCCTATCTTTGTGAACTCTTTGGGATACAGCCCTAGAAGTGTTATTACTGGGAAAAAGGGATTGCACATTTATATAGCTCTTTCAGCATAGTTCCAAATTGCTCTACAGAGTATTTGGATCAGTTCACAACTCCACCAACAATTTAACAATGTTCCAATTTCCCTACATCTCCTCCAACATTTATGATTTTCCCATTTTGTCATGTTAGCCAATCTGAAAGAAGAGATGTGGTACCTAGAGATGTTTTGATTTACATTCATCTAATTAATAGTGATTTAGAACATTTTTTTATATGACTATAGATGTCTTCAATTTCTTCTTCTGAAAATTGCCTGTTCATATCCTTTGATGATTTCTCAATTGGGGAATGACTTGTATTGCTATAAATTTGGTGCATTTCCCTGTGTATTTTAGACATGAGGCCTTTATCAAAGACACTGGTTGGAAAGATTTGTTTTCAATTTTATGCTTCCCTCCTAATCTTTGTTGAATTGGCCTTGTTTATACAAAAATGTTTCAATTTGACATAATCAAAATTATCCATTTCCCATTTTATAAAACTTTCTGCCTCTTGTTTTGTCATGAATTCTTCCCTTCCCTATAAATCTGACAGCTAAACTATTCCTTGCTCTCCCAAAATGCTTATAGTATGAGCCTTTATTCCTAAATCATGAATCCATTTTGACTTTATATTGGTATATGGTGTAAGATATTGATCTATGCCCATTTTCTGCCATATTATTTTCTAATTTTCCCAGTGGTTTTTGTTAAATAGTGAATTCTTAATCCAGAAGCTGGATTATTTGCGTTTATCAAAGAGTAGATTGTTACATTCATTGACTACTGCTTCTTGGGCACCTAACCTATTCCACTGATTCACCATTCTGTTTCTTAGCCAGTACCAAGAAATTTTGTTGACTGCTGCTTTATAGTAGAGTATAACATCTGGTATGGCTAGGCCATCTTGCCTGGTAGTTTTTTTCATTAATTCCCTTTATATTCTGGACCTTTTCTTTTTCCAGATGAATTTTGTCATTATTTTATCCAGCTCTGCAAAATATTTTTTAGTAGTTCGATTTGTATGGTACTGAATAAGTAAGATAATTTAGGTAAAATTGTCATTTTTATTATATTATCTCCACCTAGCCAGCAGCAACTGAGGTTTTTGGATTATTTAGATCTGACTTTATTTGTGTGAAAAATATTTTGTAATTGTGTTCATATAGGTCCTGGGTTTGTCTTGGAAGGTAGACTCCTAAATATTTTACAGTGTCCACAGTGACTTTAAATGGGATTTCTCCTTATATCTCTTGCTATTGGTCTTTGTTAGTAACATATAAGAATGCCAAGGATTTATGTAGGCTTATTTTGTATCCTGCAACTTTGCTAAAGTTTTATTATTATTTTGGGTAGTTTATACTTGATTCACTAAAATTCTCTAAATAAATCATCATGTCATCTGCAAAGAGTGATAACTTACTTTCTTCTTTGCCTATTCTAATTTCTTTGATTTCTTTTTCTTCTCTTATTGCTAAAGCTAACATTTCTAGTACCAAAGTGAATAATAAGGGTGGTAATGGACATTCTTGTTTGACCACGGATCTTGTTGGAAATGCATGTAGCTTTTCCCCATTATGTAAAATGCTCGCTGATGGTTTTAGGTAGATGCTGCTTATAATTTTAAAGATGATCCCATTTATTCCTATGCTTTTTAGTTTTTTTAAAAGGAATGTGTGTTGTATTTTGTTAAAAGTTTTTTTTTATCTATTGAGATAATCATATGGTTTCTGCTAGTTTTGTTGTTGATATGATCAATTATGCTGATAATTTTCCTAATATTGAAACAGCCTTGCATTCTTGGAATAAATCCTAACTGGTCATAATGTTTTATTTTCATGATAATTTGCTGCAATATTTTTGCTAATGTTTTATTTAAAATTTTTGTACCAATTATCATTCGAGAAATTGGTCTATAATTTTCTTTCTCTATTTTGACACTTCCTGGTTTAGATAATAGTACCATATTTGTGTCATAAAAAGAATTTGGTAGCACTCTTTTTTCACCATTTTCCCAAATAGTCTATAAAGTATGGGAAATAATTGTTCTTTAAATGTTGGGTAGAATTCACATGTAAAACCATTTGGCTGACCCTGGAGATTTTTTCATAGGGAGTTCATTGATGGCTTGCTCAATTTCTGTTTCTGGGATGGGGTTATTTAGATATTTTATTTCTTCTTCTGTTAAACTGGGGATTTGTTATTTTTATAAATATTCATCCATTTCCCTATGGTTGTCAAATTTATTTATTTATTTATTTGTTTGTTTGTTTAATATTTTAGTTTTGAACACTGATTTTCACAAGAGTTTGAATTACAAATTTTCTCCCCATTTCTACCCTCTCCTCACTCCAAGATAACATATATTCTGATTGCCCCATTCCCCAGTCAGCCTTCCCTTCTGTCACCCCACTGCCCCCCATTCCCTTTGCACTTACTTTCTTGTAGGGCAAGATAGATTTCTATGCCCCTTTGCCTGCATATTTTATTTCCTAGTTACATGCAAAAACTTTTTTTTGAACATCTGCTTTTAAAAATTTGAGTTCGAAATTCTCTCCCTCCTCCCTCCCCACACCCCTCCAAGAAGGCAAGAATTTCAACATAGGC
>CM053623.1:384466661-384509730 GCA_028646595.1 Phalanger gymnotis
AGAGGAATCAAAGAAGCATGAAAAGGTAAACAAGAAAAAGAAATCACAAGGGACTTACTAAAGTTGAACTGTTTTGTTTACATTCCTACATGCAAAGAAGATATTTGTAACTCATGAAACTTTTCTCAGTATTAGGGAAGTTGAAGGGGATAGGCATACATACATACATACATACATACATACATACATACATATATATATATGTACATACATATATATACACACACACATATATTATATATATGTATATAGACAAAGGGCACAGGATGAGTTGAATATGAAGGGATGATATCTAAAAATAAATAAATAAATACAATTAAGGGGTGAGAGAGGAATATATTGGGAGGAGAAAGGGAGAGATAGAGTGGGATAAATTATTTCACATAAAAGTGGCAAGAAAAAGCACATCTATTGGAAGGGAAGAGAGTCAGGTGAAAGGGAATGAGTGAATCTTGCTCTCATCAGATTTGACTTAAAGAGGGAATAAGATAGAAGGGAGGGCAGATGGTGGAGTAGGTAATCAAAAGCAAACACTTTCGAAAAGAGACAGGGTCAAGGGACAAAATTGAATAAAGGGGAACAATATGGTTGGAGAGAAATATAGCTAGTCTTTCACAACTTGACTGTCATGGAAGTGTTTTGCATAATGATACATGTGTGGCCTATGCTGAATTGCTTGCCTTCTCAAGGCAGGTGGGTGTTGAGGGAAGAAGGCAGAGAATTTGGAACTCAAAATTCTACAAACAAATGCTCAAAAAAAGTTGTTTTTACATGCAACTGGGAAATAAAATATACAAGTAAGGGAGTATGGAAAGCTTTTTTGCCCTACAAGAAAGTAAGGGAAAAGGGAATGGGGGGAAGTGGGATGGCAGAAGGGAGGGCAGGCTGGGGAAAGGGTAATCAGAATATGCATGATCTTGGGGTGGAGGGAGGGTAGAAATAGGGAGATTTGTAACTCAAAATCTTATGGAAAATCAATATTGAAAACTAAAAAGTATTAAATAATAAAAGAACTTTTTTAAAAAAGCACCATCATGTCCCCATAACAAATATTTTTGGGTTGTCCTATGGAAAAGTCAAATATGCCACCATTAATCACCCAGAAAGGAAGAATATGTATTATACCCTCAAGTATTTGGCTCCCAAAGGGACTATGCTAATCACTTTGCCTTTGTTAACAATACTTTTTCATATGAATTTTAAAATTCATAAACCTATTTATTGTAGGATTACTTGATTTAAGGGGGAATAAAAATATCTGGAATGCAGAACTCCAGGGATAAACTCTGATACTTTAAGATGAAATAGGAATTATTATTATTGTTATATTGCTATTTCTAGTACTATTTTTCCCCCGGATTATATCCCATTTCCCCTAAAGATGTATTAAGTTGACAATCTATTCTTGTCTGTACCTTCCTTTAAATTGCCTCAAATATCCTAAGAGACTTATCTAATGTCTTACAAAGTACTTAAAGAGACTGTTTTAATGCAGCATGGGGAAGAAAAGGGAGCTGCCTTTAAAAGGGAACATTCTGAGCATGTCTGGGTTAAAGTCGCTAATTAGGTAATATTGTTCAAAGATATGTTTTACTGTTGTTTTTTATGACTGGACTTGATATAGCTCTCCTTGTCTCTTGAATCATTTCATATTTCCACTGAATTGTGCACTTTAAAAAAAATTACCAAACAGCACAAGGTAGTTTATTCTTATGCACGAAGGGGCTTTTCTCTTAGGTTTTGCAACACACTCCAAGTTGGTACAAAGAATACCATTTATATGCTAGTGTTTATCATTTCTTTCCCAAAATCTCACACAGTAACTTAAATCACACTTAGTTTAATATACTGTAGTTCATTTTACTTTAAAATATATGTTCTGTGGCTTTTTGTATTAACTTCCTAGTACTTTAAATAGAGAACATTGACAGGCTATGCAATTATGGACAGTTCTATTTTTGCATTTCTATTGCTGAAATAATTATGACCACTTTCCTTCTTCAGGTTTAAAAGGAAAAAGTGGGTCTGCTTGAAACTAATTACCTACAATTCTGACTTGATAGACCAAAATGTCAAAGCCAAATTTTACTTTTTAAACTTGTCTCAGTTCTCCTTGTGGTATTCTATATTAAAAGTAAAATGCTTTGATGTGATATCTGTCACTGCATCCTATGTGTAGGAAGATGTAATTATAAAAAAAGAAAACTTATCTTGGAAAAGAACAAAAAAAAACCCAGATGAATGAGTTTTCTAAAATTCTATTTTTAGAATAGCCATCACATTATTCCTATCATTCCAAATGTTCTGTTCTTTGGGAAAAAAAATTCTAAATGCAAACTTTACCTAAGACTATATAATTCCAAGTCATCAATTTAATTTAGTAATTAAAAGTCTATGGAAAACTTCTATCAAAACTTGATTGTCTGGCATGGCATTTAGTCAAATTATTAAGCACTTAACATATGACAAGCATTGAATTAAGCACTGATGACAAAAATAAAAGAAGTGGGGACAAAAACATGGTCCCTTCCCTCAAGGGGATTATGTTCTAATGGGAAAAGAGTATACATACAGACAAGACATATATATATATATATATATATATATATATATATATATATACAGAAACAGAGAGAGAGAGAGAGAGAGAGAGAGAGAGAGAGAGAGAGAGTAGATGGATGGTAACCTCAGAGGTAAAGCACTGGAATATCTTCCTGCAAAAGGTTGGAGATACTAGATTAACAGTTAATTGATTTTTCTTTTTACTCTTCAAATAGTTGTTTTGTTGTCACATGGAAACAATCCAAATTTTAACAACTGTCATAAAAAACTTTACATTTTTAACAAAAATGAAATGACGAATTATTTTATCTGAAACAAAAAAGAAATTGTATTTCTATAGGATCCTTATCCTTCCTTCTCATTATGTGATGGACTCCCACTATTTTTCCAGTAACACATCTATTTAATGTAGTACTTTATAATATTTTTAGTATAGAAATTTGTTATACCATATTTCTGCCCATTAGGAATGTCTGCAGTGCCTTTATGTGATACACATTTGTGAGTCTTTGAAGATTATAGTGTTCTCTGATTCACAGACATCATGAGAAGATTATTCCTTTTAAATAAGATGAAATTTTGTTTCATGAGGAGTTAAGTATTTTTAAAAGTATCACACCATTTTCCAAAGGCAAAACAATTTACTCTTTCCCACTCATTTCTGAGCCCAGTCCATTTCCCATCTGCAGTGATTGTTCAACAGTTCTACTGATGGACCATTCCACTAGACTACCTATCTATTTCCATATTATATAGTTTGAATAAAAAAGTAGTCTTTGGAGGGAGATTCTGAAATAAGCCAGCAGCTATGCTTATTCTATATCTTCCTTTTGTCCTTCTTGGGGAAGTAGCTATTCTTTATTACTGCACTAGATAGCAGGCATGTGTGGCATAGAAATCAGGTCAGTGAAGCTAGAGCGACTGATTGATTCAAGGAATCTATTTTCAGGTTGGAATAATACAGTGAGAGACTTATTTCCCCTTCCCACTTTTTTCATTTTTATTACTGTATTCAGCATTTTTCTTATTGGTGTTTTAAGTTGATGAGAGAAAGCTGGGGTGTGTGATTCTGCTGTTTTGCTCCAAGTTTCAAAGTTCCCCTCTTCCCATCTCTGATCTTTCTTAAAACAATTATATATATATATATGTATATATATGCATATGTATACATATATATATATAGTTCATCTGATAATTGGTAACTAGTGACATCCTTTTTGCTGCTCTAATAAACTTCAATTAAAACAGTCTATTGTTTATATTTCCCCATATTGTCACCCACACTAAACCTTAATTACCTTGAGGCCACTTATGTCTTTGGAATCCTACAGAAACCAGGGCAATGCTTTGATCAGTATAGATGTGGATGCATATTTTCATTATTGAATTTGATTTGAAAATTCATCATGAGCAGGAGACAGGGAGAAAAATCTGTGAGTAGGTAAGATAATAATATTTATAATCATTTCTTTATTCACCATGAAAAATGGCAGATTATTTCATGCACTTATGCAGACTCTCCTTGGTATCATACTTATTACCTTTATTCCAAGGCCCAGACCACTATTTCAGGAAGAAATCCAGCAATGCTCCAGTTCATTTTGACTCCCCAATCTTGACTTCTTTTATTCTTCCTTCACAACTTCCTTGACAAATGACCCTTTCCTCCCTTGCCACAAACTTCCCAGCTTCCCTTTATGTACTCCTCTCCCTCATTCATTATGGTAGATACCATTTTGCTTATGTTTGTATCCTTAATGATTAACACAAAGTTGTCACCTTCAAAGCACTTACTGGTTTCAGCATCAGCAGTATGCCATGATGCCCTCTAAATCAGAGAGTACAGTTACTGGAGGATTGTCCAAACTTGGGCATTTGCAAGAAGATATATACCAGAAGTTATTAATACAATTCAGTGTCAGCCTAAGATGAAATGTGAAATAACTAAGGAGTAGCTTTGTAAATTGCTTCCTGATGAAGTTTAAATATGAAACTTCTAAGAAATTTTAAAAAGAGTTACATTATGTTGTTGGATCCAATTCTGTTAACATAGGCTTGTGAGTTTTTTATGATTTAGCATTTCCTGTAAGTAGTAATAAATTTCCAATCCTATATGTGATTTGTATGGTATATTGAGTGCATTTTTAACTCTCCTCTTTGTTGTGGAAAGCCTAGATGTGAGACATAATCAAAATGTTCTCTAGGTCTTTGGGATAGTTGACAATGAACTAACAAATATGAAAAGGAAACTTAACCTCATTAGAGGCCAGGCTCCCCTCAAGTTATCCTGGTCTTAATTAAAAATTTTAGTTATTTAAGAGAGAGTGAGTCCAATACTACCAAGTCCCAATGAGCCCAGTTGCAGTTTTTTTAAAGTCCCAACTAGAGTAAACACAGGCACAACATTTCTGTCAGTTCATTTCTACATTGCTTTCACTAGCTGGCTACATCTAATAGGACTTTTTTGTAGCTACAGTTAATTGTGTTTTGTTTGAATAAGGATGCTTCTAATTTGGAGCATTATAAAATAGGCCCTAGACCATTTGGCTTATAACACAAATGTTCTCATCTTAATGAGCACTCTGTAGGATACTTCTTTATGCACTGAGTGATCTTTCAATAGTGGATTGGCTCATCTGATGATAAAATTTCCTGCCTAAAGCAATTCCACATTTAGTTATGCTTGCTTGTATAAAGAGTAGATGAACACCTGGACTATAAAGTCTCTAATATCTCTGAATCTCCTGCCCTCATTTTGTAAGTCAGTGAAATGGTCTCATTTCCCAAGGGAAGATAATTTGCAAAGCTCAATTGCCAAGTCTTATTTCTTTGAAATTTCAATAATCTTATTGCCATTGATTCTGCAGGATAATGTATGATGATACAAAAATTAGAAAAATTAAATGTCCTTGGAGTTTTGAGTGCATATATAATTACTTATCATTACTAAGATTTAGGTACTTTTGATATGCATTCCATCATTTAAACTCATAATGCATAAATTCTTTAAAATTTTTAATTTCCCATAGATCTCTTATAGGAAAAAAACCATCACATCATTAAAGGAAATTAAACAAGAAAATTTCTCCAAAATAATATTATTAATATCTTAAGATCTATTCAGTATGAATTTCTCAAATATTTATGGAATAAATATGTCTATGTGTGACACTATTCTGGGAGATACGAAGATTCTACAAGTTACCTTGTAGAAAATACAGATAATTACAATACACACTAAAATCAAGTAAATATTACATAGAAAACCACAAAGTACTGTGAGGTTTCCATAGGAGAAAAGGAGAATACATGGTTATGGATCTGAAAATATTTCATGAATTGGGTACTATATAATTTGGGGATTAATGCATAATTGAATTTTAACAGAAAGATAAAAGAGGTATTACAAATAATAGAAAGGAATAAACATAGGTACAGAAGTAGGATAGCTCAGCATATATTGGATGAACAAGCAGCTGTAGAATTTAGCTCAGTCATAGGACAAATGTAGGCAAGTAGTTAGAAAGAAACTTGTAAAATTAATAATAAAGATAATTGATAATTGTGGAATGCTTTAAAGTTTACAAAGTGTTTTACACACAAAATTTTATGCCAAGTACCTTAACTATATTATTTACTATCCTATCAGGCTATTTTCCTGCATTACTTGTTTTCATAGCCCAACCCTTAGAAAAGAAGTTTGTTTGTTTTCTATATTTTTTTCTTTAACTGTTATAGATTTACTTATTTCTTGACCTTTTACATTCTGACTTCCAATTTGTTCAATTAGCTGAAAATGCTTCCTCCAAAGTTATAAATTACTAATTCTGAAGGACTTATGATGAAAGGTGCTGTTCATTTTCAGAGAAAGAACTAGTGGAGCCTGAATACAGATCAGAGATACTTTATATTTATTTTCTTTATTTTTCTTGTTTTATTTTTATGTGTTTTTTCACAGCATGACTTACATGGAAATGTGTTTTACATACATATATATCCTATGTCTGATTGCTTTCCTTCTCAATGAGGGGGGAGAGGGAGGAGAAAATTTGGAACTGAAAATTTGATTTAAAAAAAGAACATTAAAATTGTTTATACATGTAAGTGGAAAAATAAAATATTAAATTATACAAAGTTAGCAATTATTATTTAGTTGCTAAATTTCCAATTATCTGTATTCACATTGACAAATTTCCAGTGACCTCTTTTAAGATATCATCCTTCATGACTTTTCTACTTCATCTGATTCTTTTGATCACTCATTTCTCCTGACAAGTCTGTCTTTCCTGGGTTTTCAACACACAACTATTTTTTTTTTGCTGATTCTTCTCCTTTGTCTGACCACTCTTTCTCCATGTTCTGTGCTGGTTTGTAATCCATGTCCCATCCCAGAAACTTGTTTATCATAGGTTTTGTCCTAGTCCTTTATCTGTTGTAACACTCTATTTTATTTTGATGGTCCCATCACCTCCCATGTATTCAATTATATTATCAAAGCAGTTAACTTCTGAATCCATATATCCAACCTGGCCCTTCACTCAGTTCTAAACCTGCATCACAAACTCCCCACTAGACATTCCCAATAGAATAGTCACTAAACATCTCAGATTTTCCAAAAATAAACTCACTAGCTTTTTCCCTAACTTCTTTCCTACATTCTCTAAATATGCCAAAAACGCTACTAACCTTCCAATTAGACTAATGTGCAACCTCAAAGTCATCGCTTAGCCCTCACTTTCCCTAAACCCTCATAATTAATCAGTAACCAAGTTTTGTTAACTTCACCTTCACATGTGTTGCTTTTATCCCTCTCCATCTCTCTACTCACAAAGTCAACACACTATTTCAAGGCTCTACTTCTTCTTCAATGGATCTATGCAGTGATTTTCTAATTGACCTCCTAATTTCTATTTACACCCTTCTCTAATCCAATTTCCATATAGCTGCCAAGGAGATTTGCCCAAAACATTGGTCAGAACAGATTAATCTCTTGTTCCTGTTATCTCCAATGTAAACATGCCTTTTTGTTATTTAAAGGCCTTCACAATTTAGTTCAAGCCTATCTTTTCACACTTACAACACATTTCTCCTTTTCATACACTGTGTTGGAGCTAAACTGGCCTTCCTCTTACATGGCAATCTGTCAATATTCTCTATAACTTAGAACAGATTTCCCTCAATCCTGGAATGCAGTCTGTGTTTACCTCTTTCTATTTGATTCCCTTCTTTCCTTCAAAGCTCAGCTCAAGTGCCACTTCTTAAATAAGGATATATGATTCCCTCAACTACTAATCCTCCTTCCTGTAAAACTGCCCTTATTAAATAATTTCACGTATGCATATTTTCTTTCCTTTGAATGAATACAATTTCTTCAAAACAAGGATCCTACCTTTCATCCTTTCTGGTTCCTCATGCATGGTTACCCTTTAACACATGCCCATTAATTGATTAATGTCATTATTATTATCATTATGTAAATGCGGAAACCATAGTTAAACAATTTGGCCATGATCACACAGGTATTAAAAGACAGAGTGAGGATTTGAACTCTAACCCAAAATTCAGCCCACTTTCCAGCAATTCACATTGGAAATAGTTAAATTTGAGGAAAAGTGGCTCATAGGAAACACTGGTATTAACGTGATAGACAGGTTGTGTTTGAATACCTCATTGTACATATTACTACCTTAATGTTCCTTGGCAAGAAAGTCCCCTAAAGTATTTGGATAAAATTGATTAGATAGAGAAGTGGCAGTGGAACCAGGAGGACCTAAGTTAAGTCTTATCACCAACATTTTTCCACCAACACTTGTGTAGCCTTTGTGAAGTCAGATAACCTTTCAATACACTTACAGGGAAGGCATTTCTTCACCAGGTAGTCCACTGTAACCATGAAAGTATGGATGCATTGTCCATCTACACCTAGCTCTAGTTCAGATCAATTCCTCATTTCACTTGTTTAGCCATCTTGGAATGTCAATGGTATATACAAACTTAGAATTTTTGGAGACTGGAAGATGCATTTTCATTTTCATTTTTTTTTTTATGAAAGAATGTCCTTCTGTCTGTCACCAAACTAGATTTAAAGAGGACCCAGTTTTGCTCAAAGGTAAGTGAGGCTTTCAAAATAATAGAAAGCCCAAGGTAAGATCAGGTTATACAAAGGGAAATCAGAGCTCCTATATTTACTTGTAAATAACAGAGGGCGCAGCTAGGTGGTATAGTGAGTAGAGTACTGGACCTGGAATCAGGAGGACCTGAGTTCAAATCTGGCCTCAGACACTTGACACATGTACTAGTTGTGTGACCTTGGGCAAGTCACTTAACCCCAGTTGTCCTGCCCCCCCAATATAGAAACTCATTAGAAATGGTCTGACACAGTCATTTTTGTTAAAAGAATAAATAAAAGGAACCATCCTAAAATTTACCATACTTTCCACTCTCTTACATGATGAATCCTTCTAGAAGAGTGACTTTTAAGTATCTTTGGGGAATTTTTTTTCTCATTTTCTTGGGAAAACAACT
Source organism: Phalanger gymnotis (assembly GCA_028646595.1). Lineage (NCBI taxonomy): Eukaryota > Metazoa > Chordata > Mammalia > Diprotodontia > Phalangeridae > Phalanger > Phalanger gymnotis. Next base: position 384,475,749 of record CM053623.1, read on the forward strand.
TTGGAGTAGCATTACACTTGTCAGTCATTACAAAAGAGGAAAATGATAAATGTTGGAGGGGACATGAAGAAATTGGGACACTAACACACTGTTGGCAGAATCGTGTACTTATCTAATCATTCTGGGCAACAATTTAGTACTATGCACAAAGGGCTATAAAACTGTGTATATCCTTTGATCCAGAAATGCCATTGCTAGGTCGATATCATAAAGAGATTTTAAAAAATAAGGGGAAAGGACCTGTCTGTACAAAAATTTTATAGCAGCTCTTTTCATGGTGGCTAAAAATTGGAAATTGAGGGGATGCCCATCAATTGGGGGAAAACTGAACAAGCTGTGATATATGATAATGATGGAATATTATTGTGTTATAACAAATGACAAGCATGATTATTTCAGGAAAAGAAACCTGGAAAGACTTACATGAACTGCTACAAAGTGAAATGAGAAGAACTCAGAGAACATTGTACACAGCAACAGCAATACTGTACAGTGAAAACTGTGAATGACATAGCAATTCTTAGTAATCGAATGATAGAAGGCAATGCCAAATTACTCATGATGAAACATACTTTCCTCCAGCAGAGAAACAGTTGATGCTGTCTGAATATAGACTGAAGCATACTATTTTTCACTTTACTTTTTTTTTTGTTCGAACCTTCTTGGCCATAATGAAGAATAGGGAAATGTTGTACATGATTCCCCACATGTAATATATATATCAGATTGTTTACCAACTCAGGGAGGGAAGAGGGAAAGGAGGAAAGAAACAATCAAATTGAGAATACAATATTTAAAATATGTTAAAATTTTTATCATATAATTGGGGAAAATAAAATATTAGTTATAAAAAGAATTATCAGTAGTAAAAAAATGCCATATTTTGAACCTTTTTTTTAATAATCCCTTTACTTTCTCCCATTGTTATGTTCTCTATTTTTCTCTTTGTAGTTATTTAGTTTTGCTTTGTTTTTTATCCTTGGCCTCTTTTCCTTCTGTTTCAACAATCTTGGCATTCTTTTATTTCTTAAAATGTCTTTTGTTGTATTCATTGCTGCCTTTTCTTTCACCTTGTGCTTTATTTTCTTTGCAATTATAGGCATAATTCTATTCCTTTCTGTTGAGGAGTTACATGGCAGATCTTCTGATCAGATTTTCCTCCATCATATGGCATATTTAGAAGTTGGACTAGCAACAAATCTAGTTTCCTGGCCTAATTCCAACCAAAGTAATTATGTTCTTCTTAATTATATTTTTGGAGTACTTTCAGTCAAATATATTAGTACCATTATACCATCTCTCAAACAGTAATGCTTCTTGTAAAAAAAAAATTGGTTGCTGAAAACTCTTAAAGCAGTTCACTTCATTTTTTTTTTCCAGTGGAAGAAAAATATCATATTCATGTTATCCATTGTTTGGGGTGAGGAAAAACACCCTTCTCAGAAAAAAAAAAATATGGGCTTCAAAGACTGAGTTAATTACTAGGGGAGCCTGCATACCTAAAAGAGATGGTCAGGCTATTTTTGAATTTTCTGGCTTATCAAGCCATTGCTCTGGAGTTCTGGGGAAATTCTTTAAGTGAGTCTGTGTGGCCTATAAATGAGTCAACACCAGAAAGTATTCATAAAGTTCTTTCTATAAAAAAGGTCCCTAGAATGAAAAAATAGATATCAGATATATTATCAGATATATGTCAGCTATTTATTTCCTTCACCACAAAAAATTGCTTATGACACCAAAGACTCATGATATATTACAAAGTAAAATTAAGGGGTGAGAAAGAGAAATGAACTGGTAAAAAAGTAAAAGAAGACATAGAATGGGGTAAACTATTTGACATAAAAATAAATAAAACTAAGAGCTGATTTTATGAAAAAAAAACAATAAAATTGATAAAACTTTGGTCAATTTGATTAAAAAAAAGAAAGATGAAAATGAAATTGCCTGTATCAAAAATGAAAAGCAAATTCACCTCTGAAGAAAAGGAAATTAAAACAATAATTATGAGTTATTTTGCCCAATTGTATGCACATTAATTTGACTACCTTAGGGAAATGGATGAATACTTACAAAAATTTAAATTGCCCAGTTTACAGAAGAGGAAGTAAAATATCTTTAAAAAACCATCTCAGAAAAAATAAATTGAGCAAGCCATCAATGAACTCCCTAGGAAAAAAAATGTCCAGAGTCAGACAGTTTAAAATGTGAATTTTATCAAACATTTAAAGAACAATTAGTTCCTATACTTTATAGATTATTTGGGAAAATAGGTGAAGGAGTCCTACCAAATTCTTTTTGTGATGCAAAATGGTACTAATACCCAAACCAGGAAGAGTCAAAACAGAGAATGAAAACTATAGACCAATTGCTCTAATGAATATTGATGTAAAATTTTAAATAAAATATTAGCAAAAAGATTTGCAGCAACTTATCACTAGAATAATACACCATGATTAGGAAGGATTTATTCCCAATATGCAAGGCTGGTTCAATATTAGGAAAACTATCAGCATAATTGATCATATCAACAACGAAACTAGCAGAAACCATATGATTATTCAAAAGATGCAGAAAATGTTTTCCATGAAATACAACACCCATTTCTATTAAAAAACACTAGGAAGCCTAGGAATAAATGGAGTCTTCCTTAAAATTATAAGTGGCATCCACCTAAAACCATTAGCAAGCACTATATGTATTGGGGATAAGCTAGATCCATTTCCAATAAGATCAGGGGTGCAACAAGGATGTCCATTATCACCCCCTATTATTCAATTTCATACTAGAAATGTTAGCTCTAGCAATAAGAAAAGAAAAATAAATTTAATGAATTAGAATAGGCAAAGAAGAAACTAAGTTATTGCTTTTTGCAGATGATATGATGACTTGGAGAATCCTAGAGAATCAAGTGAAAAACTATTTGAAATAATAAAAAACTTTAGCAAATTTGAAGGATATAAAATAAACCCACATAAATCCTCAGCATTCCTATATATTACCAAGAAAGCCCAACAGCAAGAAGGAGAAAGAGAAATTCCATTTAAAATTACTATAGAGATAAAATATTTGGGAGTCTACCTTCCAAGATAAACCCAGGACCTATATGAACACAATTACAAAATATTTTTCACACAAATAAAGTCAGATCTAAACAAATAGAAAAAAAATATCAGTTGCTCATGTCTAGGCTGAGCTAATATAATAAAAATGACAATTTTACCTAAATTAATTTACTTATTTAGTACCATAAAAATTGAACTACCAAAAAATTATTTTATAGAGCTGGATAAAATAACCACAAAATTCATCTGGAAGAACAAGAGATCTAGAATATCTAAGGTATTGTGTTGGTAAGCAAAATAGCCTTTGTTTTGTTTGAGTAACTCACTGTATTTCATTAAGCCTTACTAGGTGCTAAGCCCCAGGCCCAAAGCCCTATTAGGTGTGGAACCTATGTGGGTGTGGATTGATGACTGAGGTGGGGACCAAGGCAGGGCTGGCTAAGGGGAGGTGTTAACTCCAGAGCCATGCCCTATTAGGTGTTGACCTAATCTATGTGAATGTGAGCCTCCCAGGGTTCTAAGGGGAGGGGCCAACTTAGGAACCAATAAGCTCTGGTTATTCGGATGACACTTGATGATGTCAAAGGTTCTATGGGAGGAGAGAAGACAGCTCGAAGTTTGATTTTCTGTTGGAGCCAGAGACAGCTGTGGCCTAAGCTGAAGATAAGGCCCAAGCCAAAGCAGGAGCTGCGGAAGCAGAGCCAACCCAGAAGCAGAGCTTACCCATGTGTGGACTGAGGAGTGCCAAGCAAGGACTTGAGGCCAGTGGGTAATCTTCTTACCAGAGAGGGGAAGCATGAATATGATTTGGTTTAACACCATCATGTTTTTCTGTGGCCTCCTGGTTACTCTTGTGAGGCAGACTTATTGGGCCTGGAAGCTTTTGATCAAAATATCAAAATAGGGAGGCTGGTTTGTGGTTCTGTTACTTTGGAGCCTGAATAAATGCTTTAATTCTTCTGCCTTCTACTTAGAGAATTCCTTATATCCTGTGGTTCTGAACCATTCAGATATATATATGATTCTCTTTGAAATCATAAATTCTGCCTTCATAATACAGGTATTAATGAAAAGAAATGCTAGAGAAGGCAGCCTAGCCATACCAGATATTAAACTGTACTATAAATGAGTAGTCATCTACTACCTACCTACTACCAGCAGTCAAAACTACCTGGTACTGGCTAAGGAACAGATAAGTGGATCTGTGGAATAGGTTACATACACAAGTTGCGGTAGTCAACAACTATAGCAATCTAATCTTTGATAAACCCAAAGAATCCAGCTTCTGGGCTAAGAATTCATTATTTCACAAAAACTGCTGGGAAAATTGGAAAATGGTAGGGCAGAAACTGGGCATAGACCAATATCTTACACTATTTACCAAAATAAAGTCTAAATGAGTTCATTACGTAGATATAAAGGCTGATACTATAAGGAATTTGGGAGAGCAAGGAATAGTTTACCTGTCAGATTTATGGGAAAGGGAAGAATTCATCACCCAACAAGAGATAGAGAACATTATAAAATGCAAAATGATAATTTTGGTTATGTTAAATTGAAAAGTTTTTTGTGTAAACAAAGCCAATGCAACAAAGATTATGTGGGAAGAAGAAAATTGGGAGAAAATGTTTATAACTAGTGTCTCTGATAAAGGCTTCATATCTAAAATATACAAGGAACTGAGCCAAATTTACAGGAATACAAGTCATTCCCCAATTGAGAAATGGTCAAAGGATATGAACAGACAGTTTTCAGAAGAAGAAATTAAAGATATCTATAGTCATATATAAAAATGCTCTAAATCACTATTGATCAGAGAAATGCAAATCAAAACAACTCTTAGACACCAAATTTCTCCTTTCAGATTGGCTAACATGACAAAACAGGAGAATGATAAATGCTGGAAAGGATGTGGGAAAATTGGAATATTGTTACATTGTTGGTGAAGTTGCGTATAGATCCAGCCATTCTGGAGAGCAATTTGGAACTAAGCCCAAAAAACTATAAAAATGTGCATAGCTTTTGACCCAGCAATACCACATCTAGGTCTGTATCCTAAAGAGATCACACAAGGGGGAAAGGGACCTGTATGTACAAAAATATTTATAGCAGCTCTTTTTGTGGTAATAAAGAATTGGAAATCAAGGGGATTCCCATCAATTGGGGAATGGCTAAACAAGTTGTAGTATATGAATGTAATGGAATATTATTGTGCTATAAGAAATGGGGAAATTATGGAATTCCGAATAACCTGGAAAGAACTACATGATGTGATGCTGAGTGAGAGGAGCAGAAACAGGAGAACATTGTACTCCACCACAGACATATTAATTCTGTGATGATTGACTTTGATAGACTTGGCTCTTCGCAGCAATACATGGTTCAAAGACAGCCCCAAGGGTCTCATGATGGAAAAAAGCTAACTACATCTAGATAAAGAACTATGGAGTATGAATGCAGATTGAAGGAAACTATCTGCTCTTTATATATATATATTTGTTTTTTTTTTCATGATTCATTCCATTGATCATGGTTTTTCTTTACAACTTGACTACTGTGTAAATATGTTTAATGTGAAGTTATATGTAGAACTTATCAGATTCCATGCCTTCTTAGGGGGAGGGAAGGGAGGGGAAGAAAATCTGGAAATCAAAAACCTGTGGAACTGAGTGTTGTTAACTAAAAATAAAAAAAAAAAATTAAATACAGAAAAAAATTACGTGAAGTAAAGTGCCAAGGAAAGATACACTAAAAACTAATTGGAAACTAAATAATCTAATCTTAAGGAATGAGTGGCTCAAATAATAAATTATTGAAACTATCAATAATTTCATCAAAGAGAATAACAATAAGGAGACAACAAACCAAAACTTCTGGAAGGCATCCAAAGCGGTCATTAAGGGCAATTTTTTTTATCTTCAAATACTTAAATTTATAAAATAGAGAAAGAGCTCAATGAATTGGGCTATTAGACTATACTTAATTCATCAATGAAAAGGCTAAGAAAAGAACAAATTTAAAAGCCCAAAATTAAATACCGAAATAGTCATTTGAAAATCAAAGGAGAGATTATTGGAATTAAAATTAAGAAAACTATTGAACTAATAAATAATACTAATCGGTGGTTTATAAAAATAATAAAGCTGATAAATCTTTGGTTAATTTTGATTTAACAAAAAGCAAATTACCACTATCAAAAATGAAAAGGGTTAATTCACCACTAATGAAGAGGAAATTAAAAGAATAATTAGGAGCTATTTTTCCCAAGTAGAAAAAACAACTAGAGAGCATAGGAATAAAGGAGACTTTCCTTAAAATGATAAGCAGTTTCCATTTAAAATTATCCACAAGCTTTATCTGTAATGAGGATGAACTAACAGCATTGCTAATAAGTTCAGGGGTGAAACAAAGATGCCCATTATTGCCACTGTTTTTCAATATTGTACTAGAAATTTTAGTTTTAGCAATAATAGAAGAAAAAGAAATTAATGGAATTAGAATAGGCAATGAGAAATCAAACCTATCACTCTTTGCAGATCTATGATGGTATTCACAGAGAATCCAAGAGAATCAACTAAAAAAAACTACCTGAAACAACAACTTTAGCAAAGTTGCAGGATATAACATACTAATAATGAATCATAAGTAAAACATAAATTATTAGCATAAATAATAACATAAATTTATTTCCAGAGTTAACATAAGTAACTTAAATAAATAAAAACATAAATTAATATTATTAAATTTTGAGCTAGAAAAAATGACAATAGAAATCATCTGGAAGAACAAAAGGTCAAAATTATCAAGGGAATTAATGAAAAAAATGCATATGAAGGGGGCCTAGCCATTCCAGATCTTAAAACTATGTTACAAAGCAGCAATTATCAAAACTATTTGGTACTGGCTAAGAAATAGAGTGGTGGATCAGTGGAGTGAATTAGGTACAGAAGACACAGTAATAAATGACTATAGTAATCTACTGTCTGGGTAAACCCAAAGTGAACTCACTATTTGACAAAACTGCTGGAGAAAGTGGAAAATAGTATGACAGAAACTAGGCATAGACCAACATCTCACACCCTATACCAAGATACTTAAATACATACATGATTTAGACATAAAGGGTGATATGATAAGCAAATTAGGAGAGCAAGGAATAGTTTAACTCCCAGATCTATGGAAAAGGAAAGAATATATAACCAAATAAGAGATGGAGAACATTAGTAAATGCAAAGTAGAAAATTTTAAGTACCATAATTTTTTTTTTTTGCAAAAACAATACCAGGCAACCAATATTAGAAGGAATGCAGAAATCTGGGAACAATTTTATAGCAAGTGTTTCTGATAAAGGCCTTGTTTCTAAAACATAAAGAGGACTGAATCAAATTCATAAGAATGCAAATCATTCCCCAGTTGATAAATGGTTGAAAGATATGAACAATTTTCAAATGGACATTCTAGAGCTATCTGAAATGATATTTAAAAAATGTTCTAAATCATTATTGATTAGAAAAATGCAAATTAAAACAATTCTGAGGTACAATCTCTCACTTATCAGATTGGCTAATTTGACACAAAGAGAAAATGACAAATTTTGGAGATGTATTGAAATTGGGATGCTAAGGCACTTTTGGTAGAGTTGTAAGCTGATCCAACCATTGTAGAGAGCAAATTGGAACTATGCTGGAAGAGCTTTAAAACTGTGCATACCCTTTGATCCAACAATACTGATACTAGATCTGTATCCCAAAGAGATCATTAATAAAAGGAAAAAGGAGCCATATATACAAAAAATATTTATAGCAGCTCTTTCTGTGGTGGAAAAGATTTGGACATTGAGGGGATGCCCATCAATTGGGTAATGGCTGATCAAATTGTGGTATATGGATGCAATGGAATACTATTGTGCAATGAGAAATGATAAGCAGGTGGACTTCAGAAAAAAACTTGGAAGGACTTAACATGAATTGACATTGAGTGAAGTGAGCAGAACCAGGACAACCTTGTACATAGCAATAGCAACATTGTGCAATGACTAACTGTGATAGACTTAGCTCTTCTCAGCAGTACAATGATTCAAGACAATTCCAGAAGACTGGTGATGGAAAATGCTAACTACACACAGAGAAGTAACTGTGGAGTTTGAATGCAGATCAAATCATACTACTTTCACTTTTTTTGTTTTTTTTTTCTTTCTTGTGGTTTTTCCCTTTTGTTTTGATTCTTCTTTCACAACATATCTAATGTGGAGAAATGTTTAACATGGCCGTACTACATTAACCTTTATCATATTCATTGCTGTCTTGGGGAGGGGGAAAGGAAGGGAAGGAGGGAGAAAAATTTGGAACTCAAAATTTAACAAAAATGGATGTTGAAAACCATCTTCACATGTAATTGGATAAAAATGAAATATAAAGTCTGGAAAAAACAAAATAAACAAAGCAAAGAAAAAAGAATAAGATAAATGGAGTGAATACTAGCTATAATCATATGAGGAAAAGTGAATGACAATGGATAGAAATTCATACTGATGACTTAGGGTGATAAAGTAATATTATTTTAAAAAACTTTATGCTTTGAAATCAATTAATTACAATGAAATAGTTATGAAATAACAAAAATGCTGCAGCAAAAAGTTGATTAATAAGACTTGTTAAACATTTGTAAAAGAGAAATAAGGGAAAGGCAAGAATCAAAGATAATCCCAGTGTTTTGAAGGGATGTGACTGCATTGTTAAATAGCATGCTCTCAGTAAACACTTGAATGAATAAATAAGTAAATGAATAAATTAAAAGTGAGTCTAAAGTCAGTTTCTGCTGAAGATTTCATGTATTTGCATCTGTGGTGTGTGTGTGTGTGTGTGTGTGTGTGTGTGTGTGTGTGTGAGAGAGAGAGAGAGAGAGAGAGAGAGAAGCTAATAATCTTTCAAAGAGCCCCATTTAGCCCCAGGACTTTGATTTTTATTTTATTCTTTTTACTCAATATTAAAAATAGCATTGTCAATATCACAAACATCAGTATTTCAAACTGTTTTTCATATTATGTTCAATAATGCTGAATTATGTGTCTGAAGTTGGTTCAAGGAAGGGAATAATAGAAGACTAATTGCATACTTTATCATGCTATGGATGTAACTCTGGAGATATTGTAAGACTTTGCTAGGAGAAGAGTTATTCTGGCAGGTCCTATTATATAAGAAATACTTCAAATATGGTCTCAATAATAGAATTTTTGCTTCTCATGCAAGTATAACTCTATCCAAATTTTGAAAGTCATCATCACTCAATCAATCACTAGGTTGGTCCCTGATCAATTATAACCCTTCTATTCCTTATTTTCCTATGAGACTGTTTTCCATGTCTTACTATAAAATCTCTATAGCAGATATTCTAAAATAGTGAAAGCCTTCCTCTAAGGTTTTGGGATTTGACTTTTGTTTTTTTCTAGCCTCCCTTGGGTCACAGTTCAGTACTCCAGTAATCCCCTGGTTTCCTCTTGTTTTGACTTGTCTGCTTGCTTTTCCAAATACCCGTTGCTAACTTTGAACTTTTTTCAAGAAAATAGTCATTATCGATGAGTTCCAGTCATCTTCAACCCAAAATGTGAGATCTTTCTAAAATTATTACCTCGTTTTCCAACAACAACAACAACAAATTTGCCTACCATTTCTGGAGTTTGTCACAGACAGATTAATGCCAATGAATTTTGTGTTTTTTTCCATTTTTTAATTCATTTTTTTCATTTCTTCATTCATAAGTTTTTTTTTGCCATAGTTGAAGAACATGTCTTTGTCGGTACATCAAACAATATGTTCCAGGCACAGGACTAAACAGTGGGGAAACAAAGAAAGACTAAAACATTTTATGACCTCAAGGAGTTCACATTCTAATCGGCAAGACAAACATGAATATAATTAGGGACATGCAGGATCAATACAGAATTAGATGGAAAGTAGTTTCAGAAGGGGAAGCACTTGAAATTTAGGGGTGAGAGGTTGGAAAAGGCTGATAGAAAAAAGTGCAATCTAAGCTGAGTCATGATGGAAGCCAGGGAAACAAAGATAAATTTGATGAAGATTATCCCTCTTATGAAACTACTTTCCATCTAACTCTGTATTGAGCTTGTATGCAATTGAGAGCTGGAGTGTCAAGAGGGAGGAAAACAAGTAGGTCATGTTGCTGAATTGTATTATTTATGAAGGTAACTACAAGGGAAGAAGACTGGAAAGATAGGAAGAGGCCAAGTTGTAAAAGGCTTTAAAATAGCAATTTATATATTTGATCCCAGAGGTAGCAGAAACCACTGTACTTTTCTGTTAGGCGTTTGACATGGTCAGATATACACTTTGGGAAAATCTCTTTGGCAGCTTAAGTGGAGAATGATGATAATGTGAATGAAATGATGTGATTTTTAACAAAATTCAATTCATTTAATGAGTGGTCATTCATATGACAGAAGCAATGTCACTTTTCCTTCTTTGAACTCTACTGTTCTACTCCCAGGTGATGCATTCAACAAAGAGCCTTATTATTCCCTCTTTATTGTCTTGGTAGCACAATTTTTCCCTGGATTTCCATCCATCCTGCCCTGACTTCATTCCTTCCTCTATATAGAAACCGAACCATTTTCTATTTATTAATGTACCACCTATGCCCCTATTCTATTTGCCCAGTTATCTACCATGTACCTAATCTTCCCTCATTCAATATAGGCACAGAGAGAAGTGATTTTTTTTATTGATCTTCAGAGTAATTGTTATTCGTTTCAAATGTGTGAGGAGATATCATATTTAGCAGTTTAGCCTAGAATTCAGAATTAGGGATAAGCAGGTAGGTGACTATTAACCAGGTTGTTCTGACAAGATAAATTCTGGTGTGGGGGTAGAGGTATTTTTCCAAGGCAATATTCAACAATGGGACTGATTTTTTTAGATTGTGAAATAAATTGAAGGAAATTTTCCAATTCTCAACAATTCCGAATATTTTGATTGACAATCCTTTTATTGATTTTTTTAAAATCTACCTTATGTTTCGTATTCTTTTCTATCCTCCTTCATATCTGGCCCCTTAAAAAAACGACTAGTCTTCCTTCTCTGTTGAGAACACTGAATTCCTTAGAAATGAATTTCTTTATCATACCTTGCTTCTACCTTACAGTTTCTCTGTTTTAGATTTTATTACTTTGTTGTTAGTCTCTGGGGAAGAAATGTCCCTTTCTCTTACCAAGGCTCACTCTTGCTCTCTTAATTTTTCTTTATTTTTCCTCTGCCTACCAATTTTATTAGATATTCCCCTAAAAAACAAACACTTGTTTTGTCTCCAATTACCTCTCTCCTCCTATATTATATTCTATCTAAACTAAACTATATTTAGTTTTCTTATTCTACTTTTTATATCTCTGCAGTTAAATCTTAAATCTCTTCTTTTCCCTATTCCTTCTGATTGTTCATACTATACCTACTGAAATTTTACCCATTCTTTCAGCCTTAATTCAAATTTCACCTCCTTCATGAAACCTTTATAGATTCCCCTAAACTGGGGGTGGGGAATCTGTGGCCTTGAGGTCACATGTGACACTTGAGGTCCTCAAGTGCAGCCCTTTGACTGAATCCAAATTTCATAGAACAAATTCCAAAGGATTCTCTGAAGTTTAGATTCTGTCAAAAGGCCTCATTTGAGGACCTAGAGGGCTACATGTGGCCTTGAGGTTGCAGGTTCACTATCCCTGACAAAACCCACCAAAATTTGAACTTCTCACCTTAAGTGTTATCTCCATTTTGAAATTTTCTCATAGCATTTGTCAGGATCCAACTTATATTTTTGTCATATTACTCCTCATTATTATATTTATTTGTTAATATGTTTCTACTTTCCTATAATTACTATGAAAATAGGGGCCACTGTATTCCATGTCAACAAGAAAAATAAAAACAATAACATTAATAATAACTAGTATTTATATAACACCTACCTTGTGCTAAGTACTTTGCAAATATCTTATTTGATCTTTGCAACAACCTTGAGGTAGAGATTATATTACTATCTTTATTTTACAGATAGAAAAACTGAGGAAAAGAGAGATTAAATGAATTGGCCAGGGTCACATAGCTGTCTGAGGTAGGATTTGGGCTCATGTCTTCTTGATTCCTGATACAGTACTCTATCCATTGCACTGCCCAGCAACCATTTTTTAAAAAAATTTCTGGCATCCAAGGTATCTTGTATGAATTATTTTTAAAAAAGCATTTATTAAGTGTAAAACACTGTGCTAACTGCTAATTATATAAATTGAAAAATAAGACACTTCTTGATATTGAGGAAATCACATACTAATGGTGGAGATATCACATATTGAAGCTTGCAAGTCACTTTGAGATGTCTTATTGTCCTTTAGGTGCAAGATATATGGTAATACATTATATCTAAGGTCATGTCTACTGATAAAAATCATATCCCTTTATAATGGTGAATCATTTGGCCTTTGCCCAATTCCAAGGAACGTTTTTTGGTGACAACTTTTTTTTTTGTTAGTTTCAGCCACTTTATCACGCACAACAGCAAGTACCAGGCCATATATTTATAAAAGCTGACTTCAAAAGTCACATTTAATACTATTTCATTCCTCCCTTTTCTTTCTTTATGGGAAACAAAAGCTAATATTCTTCCTTATTCATTTGCAGTTTCATTGATATTAACATCTCTTCAGATATCCATTTTGTTCATGTAATAAGACTATCTTTGATAAGTCAAAACAAGAAAAATGGTAAGGGACAAATCTCAGAAAAGATGTTTGAAAGACTTTAAAAGCAAGGAAAAAAATCTACTAATTTTAAACCTCACTGGCATTTTCAGTTATTTTTTTTTCTTTTCAAACTAGACTTATGTGATAAATAAGAGGAAAAAAATTTTTCAGTGTGCCAAAAATGGTTCATATATGTGAGAACAACAATCTAAGACATCAGTCATATTTAAGTAATTTTCTATGTTATCATCATGTTTTCTTGAGCATGGAACTACACTTTTCTTCCTCATGTCCCTATTCTCCTGGAAAGGAAAGATGACTAAATTATTTTCAATACTACTGCCTGAGAATTGAACAAAATAGAATCAGTCATTTCTATTCTGATAAAATTAAGAGTTCAGGAACAAAAAAAAAAATAAGAGATTCCAGAAAGGTCACAAACTGAAAAAAAAAATAACCAATTGACTCTCTTTAATTCATACAGTATTTATAAAATGTATTCACTGAAACTATTATAATTGTTAACCTAAAATGGATAAGATTACTAAAATTAGTCTTGTTAAGAAGCTAAGCAAGACTGTCTTCTTTAGAGATGAGTTGAATTAAAATGAACTTACAAACAGGACATTCAGTGAGTTGGCTCCATACCAATCATCTTAAACTGAATTCCAAATGAGTTAAATAATGACTTTAAAATATAGAGCTAGAAAATGCAAATTAGTATGATAAAACTAATGTTGAAATGGTGATTTCACACTGTGTCTATCTATGTCCTTCACAATTATGGTATGCAGAAGTATGCATTTCTCAAATTTTTATCATTGATTATTTAAATACATACTTCATATTAATGAAGTTTCCTCAAAATGTTCTCTTCCTCAGTGGTATACAGACATTTATATGTGTATATATTTATTTGAGGATGTATGTATGTGTGTGTGTTATTTGTATATATATATACACATATGTACATATGTACATATATGTAATGTATATATACGTATCATGCATAATGACATGTAAAACAATTTCCTCCAATTAATCTCTTAACTATGTATTTTCTTAAGAAACATCCAATTGTTCACAAACTTAATGATAGCATTCAATTTGCTGTTCATGTGCAGTCAAAAGAACAACTTGAAACAGGGTTAGTAACATCTTAATGGGAAAAGTTTCAGGAGATAATTTACTATGACCCTAGGTTAACCTGGATGTTTGAATCTTTGAATTTAGGAGCTGTATGTTTTCTTAATAAAATACCCAACAAATGTATTATTTGGAGCAAATAACATTTTAAATATGTCATTGTATGTGTATAGTCATCTACTTGATTGGCTAAAAGCCAATGGTTTCATTTCTCTCAGGAGTGATATTTGCATATATTCTTTATGATTCTGAAAGTTATAGTGTTGAAAATTGTAGTCTGATAAACCTAAGGATTGAATCTTCTTCTGTAGTTGCCTTTAGTAATTCTGAGATCACCAACTAGCATTCTAAAAGTTAGGAACTATCTTGAAAAGTCTCAGGCTTTGGGAAACATAGAAAGGGGGGATGAATGGGGAGTTCAGGATTCCCCTACCACATGTTTACACCAGAAAACTATTACAAGGGATATCAAATCATGCTTGGAGGCTAGTAAGCATTTTGACATTTCCCCAAAATACCGACAGTGGTCACTGTAATTAATTAGGTTAAACTCAAAGAAACAAAATAACTCTGGAGGAGAAAGTGAGGCTGATGTCTTTGCTCAGCCCTCCATCACTTAAATACAATTTACTAGCAAGTCATGGCATCATCTTCCTGATGTCATAGTCCTTTTTGAGAATGAAAGACAAACCACAACTAGATGTCCAGTCATCCTGAACTCCTCAGTATTTATTACTTTCCCCCATATCCATATGTTACCAAGTCCTTTTGATTTCACCTTTGCAAAATCTCTCCTCTGACACACTGCCACCACTCTAGTAGGAGACCTCATGACCTCATATCTGAATTAATGCAACAAGCTATTAGTAGATCTGTTGAGGTTTAGGGGTCCTGGGACCCTGAATAGTGACATATGAGTCTTGCCTTGAATTAATTTGACCCAAGCCTTCTTTCAGCCAAATGCAAGGTTTATTAGAACATCATTGGGCTTGATTCTAAAAATCTGCATATTGGCCAGATAGAATCTGAACTATTGGCTAGACTCTTAAGGAATCTGAGCACCTTAATGGGGGTAAGATGGATCTTATATAGAGAAAGACTGTGGGAAGATTCTAGGAGTGGTCAACTATTCTGGAATGACTGGGAGATAACAGAGAAGGACTAGATGCCCTCGGTGAATGCCAGGGATCAGGACCAAGGTGGTCAAGGGAGAATGGAGTCTATATGGGATCAAGGCTGTGAAGTAGTTGGGGGTGTGAATGGGGGTGGGGATCTGGAGGTAACAAATAATGAAGGGCTGGGCTAGGTTAGAGGTAACAGAGAATTGGGAGACTGAGTTTAGGCCACAGTGAAAGGCCAATTGAGAGGATTACTGGGATGGGTCAATGCTTCAGTTGAATACCAGAGACTTCACCAAGTGGGACAATTCAAGGAGAGTTGGGGGAGGAGTAGTTCCCAGGGCCTGTACCCCATCAGGTCTGCATGCTTTGAGTTGCCCACACACACACACACACACACACACACACACACACACACACACACACTCCAAGCTATTTTCCATTCAATGACTAAGATGATTTTTCTAAGTCATGGATCTGACTCTCCCTCTCCACTCTCCACATACATACGAATACACTTAATAAACTCCAGTGGCTTCCTATTATCTCCATGATCAAAGTTATAATGTTCTGTTTGGTATTCAAAGTTCTTCATAACCAAGCCCACTCCTGTTTTTATATTCTTCTGGTACTTTACTCTCCTACTTACATACTTCCTACCAGTGTCAAAGGTTTCCTTATTATACCATGAACAAGAAGACACTCCATCACTTGGCTCTGATCATTGTCTCTGCCTGCCCCCCCCCATGCCCAGCATGTTTTCCTTCCTCCACTCTGACTATTTACATCCCAGGCTGTCTTTTAAGTCCCAACTAAGATCTGACCTTCTACAGCCTTCTCCAACTCCTCTTAATTCTAGTATCTTCCCTCTGTTAATTATCCTGTATATAGCTTCATTTGTTATACTTGTTTGCATGTTGTCTACCCCATTAGATTTTAAGCTCATGGATAGCAAGGAGTGACTGTCTTTTTCATACCCTCAGTTCTTAACACAATGTCCAGTACATAGTAATTGCTTACTAAATGTTTACTGATTAAATGAGTAAGTATATTCCATGCATGAGGGATAGATTATTCAAATAAATGACTGTAAGAAATGGTATCTGTTTCAAAGAGCAGAAAATGTCTACTTTTGCTGAGATACAGCATTAGATGAAGAATAATGATATAAAATAAGCCTAGAAGGATAGATAGAAATTATACTGTGGAGAACATAAAAGCCAGGCTGAAATATTTATATCTAAGATACATAAGATAGTATATCCCAATTTCCAGGGAGAAAATCTTGATTTTCAGATAGTACCTGCCAAGCTTAGCAAACGACTGAGGAATTCCACAAACACTTAATGATTCCCTGCAATAAACTCTGAGCAACTTCATTATTCTATACATACCATGAGCTAGAATTCAGAACCAAGGATATCTTAGACACTTAACAGAATTTAGGTTGAGCACAGTGTGGCTTGCTATTCAGTGTCAAGTTTTAGTCATAATTTTAGTAATTTATATGACTATAACAATGACCATGTGAAAATGAACTTCAGACTTTTAGATCATTAGTAGCATGTAGTAAAAATTTAATCCATTTGTATAACAATCATTTAATCGATTAGTCAGTCAACAAACAAGCTTTTGTTATGCATGTACTAAGGCCCTCTAATGGGTTCTGAGAAAATAGAAAAAAAAAACAAACAATTCCTGTCATAAAGAGCTTAAAATCTGTTGATATCACTAATGACATGCTGGTAAAATGCATAAAAATGAGAAAAAAGTATATCGAAATCCAATCACTTCTATTAATGATATTAATAACATTCTATGAAAAAAATCACTGATTTAATTTGATCGAAGTTAAAATTTGGGGTATTCCACACACATTATGTATCTTGGTTTATACACACATATACATACATATATAGATGCATATGTGTATGTTTGTTGTGTGTGTGTGTGTGCATGAAATTGCCGGCATAATCTCAGCTGTTAAGAATTTTTATCTGACAATGAAGATCCTAGTACATGAGAATGTCATCACATCCATGCAATGTAATATCAGATACCAGTCTCATTAGTTTTGTTTCGTGTTATCACTGCTACTATCTGATCTCACCACGTTTACTAAATGGAGTTGTGTAGAGGCTTTTAGGACTTATTGTGCATGTACAAGGCTTGTGCCTTATTGTAGCTTCAGGTAACATCCTTGCTGAAATAAGATGGTTCATTCTATGTTCACATTAAGATAACCCATTGTTTGGCTCTCTCATTTGATTTTTTTTAACTCCACTGTTTCTTTAATGTCAGGTAGATATAGAAAACACCACTTCTGTTTCCCCCTATGTAAACTAACTCAGCTGCCTTATAACAGCACCTTTTGGTAGTAGAAAAAGGACAGAATATTGAATTTCTAGGCTGTGCCCTGAGAGTTTCTGTTAGTATTTTCCTATTGATTCCTTTATTTCAACACATGCACTCTACACTATTGTGTTTCATTCTAGGTTACATATATGTCTGGATTATAGAGAATATTTTGCTTCCCCTTCCCCTGCATTTCTATGAATTTCTCCTCTTTATATATTAGTGCTAAAACTTGTCTCTACAGGATGAAGAGACATTTTGGCCATTATGTTATTAGTTGTTCTTTAAAAGTTCTTTAAAAAAATCATGGACAAAAAAAAGTAATACAAATTTTATCTGAGTGCAGATGAATTATGATGGGTTTTCTGATTGGATTATCTGTAGTATGCATGGTACAACACTAAAAAAATGACAGTAATATGTGGTGTGAAATATAGACATATAACAAAATCATGGAAAGGAAATATATTGCAGGAATTTATTCTCCAATCAATGTGTGGTGGAATAATGCATATAAATCCCAAGATTTCATCAGGAGAATAGATGAAATATTATTTGAAAGATACAGCTATGAAAGAGAAAGCACAACATAGGTAGAGCATTACTTCCTTATTATTTACTTGACAGACTATAATGGCAATATACATCGTATAAGACAAGCTAAAGAAAACACAAATCTATCCTAGAAACTTGTTTAAAGACTCAGATATGACACTTAGAATATTCTATCCACGTTAATACTGAAATAATTTGGAAATTCAATAAAAAATAAAAGGCAGTAGATAATATCAAGGCTATATCTTCATATAGGCTCTTTAAAGAAAAAAGAACCTGTGATGATTGGGTCATAGGATTATAAAGGTAAAGCTAATTTAGCCTGACCAATGATTTGATTGACGAAACTATGACACTGAAAGGTCCCTAGTAAAAGGAATAGTAGAGATAGGATATGAACCCACATCACTGTGACTTGAAGTAAATAACAGTAGATTTCAGGCATTCTTTCTCAGTTCTAGTATTAACAAACCTTAGGCAAAATTTCTGACTTCTCTGGGTATCAAATTTCTCATATTTAAAATGAGGGGTTTTGTATATAGTCAGTTAGATTACACAGTGATTAAAGTCAAGAAAAGCTGAGTTCTAAGTTCTGCATCAAACATTTACTAGTTGAATGATCTTGGATTAGTCATTAACCTACGTTTGTCCAGTTTACCTATCTCTAGAATGGGACTAATTGCACTGCATTTCCAGGGTTGTTGTGAAGAAATAAATGAAATGATATTTGAAAGTGACTTAATAAAATTTAAGTCACTATACAAACACTAGCTATTCTTATCAGATGGCCTTTAAGATCACTTCAGGTATTAGATCTATGATCTGGGGAACCTCTGTGGGCCTCAATGTTCTTTTTTGATAAAACAGGGGAATTTGATAAAATAAATAAAATCTCTAAATATATTGAATTCTGTTTCTCCAAATATAATTCTGCTTCTACTATACCAAGTTTCCAACATTCTAGACGAGGGGTTATAGAGAAAGTTCATGTGTATTTCCCAGGAAAGAGGGTTGTCAACACCCCCCCACCTCCCACAATTTCCCACGTAAAACAAGATGATGTAGAAAGATGGTACTTGAAAAGGTCTAGAAATGGATGTTTTACTGTGGTGTCTACTTGTGGTTGACCACACTGGAATACACTGATGAGCTAACATGACCTGTAGAGAAGGATAATGTCCAGACTAAGAAAGGAGATAGCTTAACACTTCAGCCCTGGCTGTCATATTTTAAGAAAAGTGATATGGCTGATGAGGGAACTGGAAACCATCTGTGTAATAATTCATTGCAAGAATTAGCAATGTTTAGCTGGAAGAAAAGACTTGGAGGCAGAACAATAGAACTCTTCATGCATTTGAAGGGCTATTTCATATACTGGACTGGATGACTTAGAAGTTTTCTTCTGACTGAAATTCTGTGATCTTTACTTTTTTTTTCAAGCAAAACTCCGGTCTACCTACTTCATGCATCATAAAAAGTTCATCCTATTGCATGAGTTACCAAACCAAACAATAATGTCATTTGTTATCCTGGTATGTAAACTTGAAATTTCCCACTTATCTTTCTTTGATGCTTAAGTTGGTTTGAATATTGAACATTTTCATAAAAAAATCTTTGTATCATCTTGCATGTTAAAACTCAACCCCATAATCAATTCATATGGGTTTATTTAATTTCCCTAATAGTTTTAAAATTTGAAAAGGAATTCTACATGCAGTTTCAACCATACCATATGACTTGGCTAAGATCAACAAAACATCATCACCCATCCCAATAAAGATATTTAAACAAGATTCTCAGAATTTGCTCATCAGTATACAATATTATGCACATGAATTCTTTTTAGTTCATACAATGACCTAAGTTATTTTAATATTAAGTAACAAGAAATAAACATAGTATCAATATTGACTGGATTTGAAAAGAAAAGGATGTTTATAAATGCATACTCTATCATTAGGCTGCTCTGTAAGTTTTATAACCAAAATTTATGACAAAAATGACAAAGAATAATTCAAATCACATCATTTGAAGAACTTTTTAAATTTCTAAATGTAATACAGCAATGACATGATAAACTGTCTTGATATTTGAACTTCATGTCATCGATTGCAATTCATTATTGTTGTCATTTAACACTTCCCATTTCAGTCAAGTCAGCAAATATGCATTAAGTACTTCCAACATGTCAGAAATTGTATTAATTGCTGGTGTTACAATGAAAGGTAAAAATAGTAGCTGACCTCAAGGAGTTCACAGTCTATTTGCAGAAACAACATGCTAACAATGATGAATAAAAGCATATATTCAAGAAAACTTGGAGGTAATTGTGTCAGTAGTGCAAAATGGGCTCCTTAGTACTTAGTTTAAGGGGTGCCCTTGAGGAGTCTGGCTTTTATTCACCTTGAAAGTACTTTCACCTGTTAAGTGCTAAGCCCCAGGCCCAAAGCCTTATCAGGTGTGAAACCTGTGTGGGCATTGATGACTTAAGAGGGGCCAACTCGGGAACCAATGGGTCTCTGGTCTCTGGTCGTTGAGGCAGGGCTTGAGAACGCCAGAGGCTTGGCTGAGAGGAGAGACGACAAACTACAGCTGAAGCCAAAGCAGAGCTGACGTGTATGTGGACCCAGGAGTTTGAGCCAGGACTTGAGGCCAGTGAATATGATTTATGCCATCTTATTTTTCTGTGGCCTCCTGGTTACCCTTGTGAGGTAGGGTCAGAATGGGGAAGCTGGTTCACTAATTCGTTGCTCTGGGGCCTGAATAAATGTCTTGATGTCTTCTTCTTAGAGAATTCTATATACCTTGCGATTTCGAACCATTCGAATATATATATGATCCTTTTTGAGATCATAAATTCGGCCTTCCTACTACAGTAATCTCATAAGGAAAGGATTCTTGCAGAAGGCTTGATTTTAGGCAAGACTTGAAGGAAGCTAGGATGCAGAGCAAAGAGGGAGAGTATGCCACAAGTAAGGGAAAGGCATTGTAATTGTATAGATAACGGACATCATTCTTAATTACTTAAAACTACTCATGAACCAATCTTGATTTAATAATTCTGCCTTAATTATACTGACCTTCATCTCCTTCACAATAATCCCCCAAATAGCATAATTTGAAATTAATTATTATAAGATTCTGACCCATGTTCAAGAACTCAAAACTTCCCTTTTCTAACAACAACCTCAGTATAGTTGATGTGGTTATTTTGTTCAGTTGTTTCAGTTGTGTCTGATTCTTCATGACTCCACTTACAGTTCTCTTAGCAAAAATAATGGAGTGGTTTGCCATTTCCTTCTCCAGCTCATTTTTACAGATGAAGAAACTAGGGAAACAGCTTTAATTGACTTGTCCAAAGTCATATATCTAGTAAGTTACTGAGGCTGAATTTGAGCTCAGGGCTTCATGAATCCAGGCCAAGCACTCTATCCACTGCACCACCTATTCCAACTACATTCTTAATACAGTTTTATTAAAAAATCATCCAAGAAATTCCCATTTAGCTAAATGCCAAAAAAAATTCTTTATGCATAATAGTGGCTTCTGAAACTAGAGTAGGAGGAAGGCACTACCACTACCAGAACTGTGACAATCAAAACCTAAGATATCTAAGAATTATGAATATTTTAAGTAGTAGATAGATTTTGACAGGGTGAAAACGATGCATTACTATCAAAGAGTTAAAGATTAATATTTCTTTTTATTTTTATTGATTTATTTTTAGTTTTCAACATTTGCCTCCCTAAACCCCCCCACAACTCCCAAGAAGGCATGCAATCTGATATAAGTTATAGATGTATGATCATATTAAGCATATTTCCACAATAGTCATGTTGTGAAAGAAGAATCAGAATAAAAGGGAAAATCAATAAGAAAGAATAAAAAACAAAAGAAAGAGAAAATAGTATGGTTTGATCTACATTCAGACTACATAGATCTTCTACATGTGGATAGCATTTGACATCATGAATCTTTTGGAAGTGCTTTAGATCATTGCATTTGTCAGAAGAGCTAAGTCTAACAAAGTTGGTCATTCTACAACGTTGCTGTTATTGTGTACAGTGTTCTCCTGGTTCTGCTCATTTCACTCAGCATCAGTTCATGCAAGTCTTTCCAAGTATTTCCAGGTTTTTCTGAAGTCCACCTGCTCATCATTTCTTATGGAACAATAGTATTCTATTATATTCATATAGCACAACTTGTTCAGCGATTCCTCAATTTATGGGCATCCCCTCAATTTCCAATTCTTTGCTACCACAAAAAGCTGCTATAAATATTTTTGTACATGTGTGTCCTTTTCCTATTTTTATTATCTCTTTGGGATACAAACCTAGTGGGATATAAACTAAGTAATGGAACTGCTTTATAAAACTTTGGGAAGGGTTCCAAATTGTTCTCCAGAATGATTGGATCAGTTCACTTCTCTACCAACAATGCATTAGTGTTCCAATTTTCCCACATCTCCTCCAACATTTATCATTTTCCTGTTTTGTCATTGTTAGCCAATCTGATAGGTTGACTCACTTCTCTATATATTTTATAAATGAGGCCTTTATTTGAATGACTGGCTATTAAAAGGTTTCCCAGCTTTCTGCTTTCCTTCTAATCTTGATTACATTGGCTTTGTTTGTGCAAAACTTTGTAATTTAATATAAATCAAAGTTATCCATCTTGCATTTCATAATGTTCTCTATTTCTTTTTTGGTCATGATTCTTACCTTCTCCTTAGATCTGACAGGTAAAGTAGTCATTGCTCTCCTAATTGGCTTATAGTTTCACTCTTTATGTCTAAATCATGTATCCATTTTGACCTTATCTTGGTATAGGGTGTGAGACGTTGGTCTATACCTAGTTTCTGTCATACTGATTTCCATTTTCCAAATCAGTTTTTATTAAATAGTAGGTTCTTATCCCAGAGGCTGGAGGCCTTGGGTTTATCCACAAGTAGATTACTATAGTTATTGACTACTGTATCTTAAGTAGCTAACTTACTCCATTGATCCACCACTCTATCTCTTAGCCAATACCAAGTAGTTTTGATGATTGCTGCTTTATAATACAGTTTTTGATCTGGTATGGCTAGGCCACCTTCCCTGGCATTTCTTTTAATAAATTCCCTTGATATTCTTGACCTTTTGTTCTTCCAGATGAATGTTTTTGTTATTTTATCTGCCTCTATAAAATAATTTTTGGTAGTTTGATTGGTATGACTCTAGATAAATAATTTAATTTAGGTAGAATTGTCATTTTTTTTAATATTAGCTCAGCCTACTTATGAGCAACTGATATATTTTCTTATTATTTAGATCTTACTTTATTTGTGTAAAAGTGTTTTGTAATTATGTTCATTTTGTCCCTGAGTTTGCCTTGGAAGGTAAGCTCCCAAATATTTTATATTGTTTACAGTTACTTTAAATGGAATTTTTCTTTCTATCCCTTGCTTTTGGGCTTTGTTAGTAGCATATAGAAATGCCGATGATTTATGTGGGTTTATTTTATATCCTGCAACTTTGCAGTTATTAATTATTTCAAGTTGTTTTTTTAGTTGATTTTCTAGTATTCTCTAAGTATCTTATCATATGATCTGCAAAGAGGGATAGTTTTGTTTCCTCGTTGCCTATCCTAATTACTTCAGTTTCTTTTCTTCTTTTATTGCTAAAGCTAACATTTTAGTACAATATTGAATAACAGTGGTAATAATGGATATCTTTGTTTCACCCCTGATCTTATTTGAAATGCTCCTATCTTACCCCCATTACTATAATGCTTGATCATGGTTATAGATAGATGCTACTTATCATTTTGAAGAAAACTCCATTGATTCCTATGCTCTAGTATTTTTGATAGGAATGGGTGTTATATTGGGTAAAAACTTTTTTTCTACATCTATTGAGATAATTGTATGATTTCTGTTAATGTTGTTATTGATATGGGTAATTATACTGAAATGATTATTGGACCTAACATTGAACCAGCCTTGTATTCCTAGTATAAGTCCCACTTTGTCTTAGTATATTATTCTCATGATAAGTTGCTGTAATTGCTTGGCTAATATTTTATTTAAAACTTTTGCATCAATATTCATGAGGGAAATTGATCTATAATTTTCTTTGTTTTAGCTCTCCTCAGTTTAGGTATCAGCACCATATTTGTATCATAAAAATAAATATTTTAAGACCACATTTTTTTAAAATACTTTACATAGTATTGGAATCAATTGTTATTTATAATGTTTGATAGGATTCACTTGTAAATCCATCTGGCCTTGGAGATTTTTTCTTAGGGAATTTATTGATGGTTATTTTTTTTTTCTGAAATGAGGTTATTTAATTATTTTATTTTCTCTCATGTTAATCTGAGAAATTTATGTTTTTGTAAATATTCATCCATTTCACTAAGATTGTCAGATTTTTTTGGCATAATGTTGGGCAAAATAATTTTTAATTATTGTTTTATTTCCCTCTTCATTGGTGATAAATTCACCCTTTTCAATTTGATACTGATGATTTAGTTTTCTTCTCTCTTTTTTTAAATCAAATTAACCAAAGGTTTTTTTTTTCTATTTTATTGGTTTTTTTTTTCTTAAAACCTGCTCTTAGTTTTATTTATCATTTCAATAACTTTCTCAATTTTGGTTTTATTAACCTCTCCTTTGATTTTCAGAATTTCTAATTTGGTATTTAATTATGGATTTTAATTTGTTCTTTTTCTAGCTTTTTTAGTTGCATGCCCAATTCATTAATATCTTCTTTCTCTTTTTCATTCATGTAAGCATTTAGAGATAGAAATTTTCCTCTAAGACCTGCTTTGGCTGCATCCCACAAGTTTTGGTATGTTGTCTCATTATTGTCAATCTCTTGGGTAAAGTTATTGATTCTTTCTGTGATTTCTTGTTTGACCCACTCTTTTTTATGATTAGATCATTTAGTTTCCAATTAATTTTAGCCTATCTTTCAATGAGCCTTTATTATGCATAATTTTATTGCATCGTGATTAGAAAAGGATTCATTTAATATTTCTGCCTTTCTGCGTTGGATTGTGAAGTTACGTGCTAGTCCATGGTCAGTTGTTGTGTTGGTGCCATGTACTGCTGAGAAAATAAAAAGGTATATTTCTTTCTATCTCCATTCAATTTTCTCCAAAGGTCCACTAAATTTAAATTTTTGAAAACTTTATTCACCTTCTTAGCTTCTTTCTTGTTTATTTTATGTTTAGATTTATCTAGTTCTAAGAGAGGGAGTTTGAGGTCCCCCACTAGTATAGTTTTGCTGTCTTTGTCTTCCTGTAACTCAATTAATTTTTCCTCTAAGAATACGGGTGTTATATCACTTGGTGCATATATGTTTAGTGTTGATATTACTTCATTGACTATGGTGCTTTTTAGCAGGATGTAGTTTCTTTCCTTATCTCTTTTCATTGGATCTATTTTTGCTTTTATTTCGTCTGAGATCAGTATTGCTACGCCTGCTTTTTTTAAACTTCAGCTGAAGCATAACATATTCGCTCCACCCTTTTACCTTTACTCTGTATGTATCACTGCTTCAAATGAGCTTCTTGTAAATAACATAGTAGGATTCTACTGTTTTAATGCAGTCTGCTATTTTCTTCTCAGTATGCGAGATTTTGTCCCAATCATATTCACAATTATCATTACTAACTGTGTATTTCTCTCCATACTATTTCCTCCACTGTTTATACTTTTATCTCTCCTCTTCAACAGTGTTTTGCTTCTGACGACCACCACCCTTAATTTTCTCTCTCTCTTATCAGCTCCCTTCCTTTTTCTTTCCCTTTACCCCTACTATTTCCCTGTAGAATGTGATAGATTTCTATAATGAATTAAATGTTTGTTATTCCATCTTTGATCCAAATCTGATCACAGTAAATTTCAAACAATGCTCATCCAGCTCCCTTCTTTACTTCTACTGTAATAGATCTTTGTGTTTCTTCCGTGTGAGTAATTTACCATATTCTCCCTCCCCCTTGCCCTTTCTGCCAGTAAAATTCTTTTTTAAAAACCTTAATTATTTTTATCATCACATCAAATTTAACTTTTTCCCATACCCTCTGTCTATGTATACCCCTTCTAAAAACCATAATAAAGAGCCTGTTCTCAAGAGTTAACAAGAATCACCTTCCTGTGTAGGGATGTAAAGAGTTTATCTTTATTGAATAGCATCTTTTTTTCTTTCTTTCCTGTTTACCTTTTTATGCCTTGCTTGAATCTTGTATTTGAAGATAAGATTTTCTGTTCAGTTCTAGTATTTTTATCAGGGATTATTGAAAATCCTCTACATCATTGAATGTCCATCTTTCCCCCTGAAATATATTAAGTTTTGCTGGATAGTTGATTCTTGGTTATAATCCAAGCTGCTTTACCTTCTGGAATATAGTATTCTATGCCCTCTGATTCTTTACAGTAGAATAAATGGAAATAAATGGCAATAAATGGAAATGGAAATAAATGGAAATACATGGAATGGAAAATAAATAAATGGAATAGAAATAAATGGAAATGCTAAATAAATCAAAAAACATCAATTGCTCATGGTTAGGCTGAGCTAATATAATAAAAATGACAATTTTACCAAAATTAATTTACTTGTTTAGTGCCATACCAATTAAACTACCACAAAATTATTTTATAGAGCTAGGAAAAATAATAACCAAATTCATCTGGAAGAACAAAACGTCCAGAATATCAAGGGAATTAATGAAAAGAAGTGCTAGGGAAGGTGGCCTAGCTATACCAGATATAAAACTGCATGATAAAGCAGCAGTCATTAAAACTACTTAGTACTGGCTAAGAAATACAGTGGTGGTTTGGTGGAATAGGTTAGTTACTTAAGATACAGTAGTCAATGACTATAGTAATCTACTGTTTGGTAAACCCAAAGAATCCAGCTTCTGGGATAAAAACTCACTACTTGATAAAAATTGCTTGGAAAACTGGAAAATAATATGGCAGAAACTGGGCATAGACCAGTGTCTCACACCACATAGCAAAATAAAGTCAAAATGGGTTCACTATTTAGATATAAAGGATGATACTGTAAGCAATCTGGGAGAGCAAGGAATAATTTACCTCTCAGATTTATGGAGAAGGGAAGAATTTATAACCAAATAATAGAGAGCATTATGATATGCAAAATGGATAATTTTGATCACATTAAAATGAAAAGTTTTTGTACAAACAAAGCCAATGCAATAAAGATTAGGAGGGAAGCAGAAAATTGGGGAAGAATTTTTACAACCAGTGTCTCTGATAAAGGCCTCATTTCTAAAACATATAGAAAACTGAATCAAATTCACAATTGATAAGTGATCAAAGGATATGAACAGGCATTTTTCAGAAGAAATTAAAGATATCTAGTAATAGGAAAAAATGCTCTACATCACTATTGATTAGAGAAATGCAAATCAAAACATCTCTTACGTACCACATCTCTCCTGTCAGATTGGCTAACATAACAAAAGAGGAAAATCATACATGCTGGAGAGGATGTGTGAATATTGAAACACTAATTCATTGTTGGTGGAATTGTGAACTGATCCAACCATTCTGGTTTTCAATTTAGAACTTTGCCCAAAGGGCTATAAAAATGTGTTTACCCTTTAATCTGCAATACCACACCTAGGACTGTACCCCAAAGAAATCATGCAGATGTTGGAAAAGGACCTATAGGTTCAAAATATTTATAGCAACCTTTTTGTGGTGGCAAAGAATTGGAAATGAAGGCAATGTTCATCAATGGGGGAATGGCTAAACAAGTTGTGGTATATGAATGTAATTGAATTATTGTGGTATAAGAAATGAGGAACAGACAGACTTTACAATAATGTGGAAAGACTTATTTGAACTGGTGCTGAGTGAAGAGAACAGAACCAGAACATTATTCACAGTTACAGACACATGGTATCTCTGATGACTAACTTTGATAGACTTGGTTCTTCTCAGCAATGCAAGGTTCTAAGACAACTCCAAAAGACTCATGATGGAAAAAGCAATTCACATCCAGAGAAAGAATTATGGAGTCTAAATGCAGATT
Organism: Phalanger gymnotis; assembly: GCA_028646595.1. Lineage (NCBI taxonomy): Eukaryota > Metazoa > Chordata > Mammalia > Diprotodontia > Phalangeridae > Phalanger > Phalanger gymnotis. The sequence continues at coordinate 384,503,779 of CM053623.1, forward strand.
GAAACAAAATATTTGTTCCTTCTTGTTGTTTTTGTTTCTGTTTTGTTTCCTTTCTCATGGTTTGTTCCATTGGTGGTAGTTCTTCTTTTCAATTTGACTATTGTGAAAATATGTTTAGTGTGAATCTATATGTAGAGCCTTTATGTGATTGCATGCCATCTTGGATGAGGAGGGAGGAGGTGAAGGAGGGGGAGAAAATTTGAAACTCAAAAACTTGAGGAACTGAATGTTGTAAACTAAAACTAAAAATAAATGAATTAGTTAAAAAAAGCACAAAAATGTAGAAGCTGCTAAGCCCTATGTAATCTTGACTGTGGCTCCTTTATATTTTAATTGCTGCTTTCTGGCTGTTTGCAGTATTCTTTCCTTGATTTGATAATTCTGAAATTTGGCCACAACATTCATTGGTTTTCCTTTTGGTGTCTCTTTCAAGAGGTGATTGGTGGATTGTCTCAATGACCATTTTGCCCTCTGGTTCCAGGACCTCAGAGAAGTTTTCCTTGATAACTTCTTGAAAAACACTGTTCAGGCTCTTTTTTTTTTTTTGATTATGGCTTTTTGGGTAGAGAAATAATTCTTAAACCATCTCTCCTGGATCTGTTTTCCAGGTCAATTGATTTTCCAATGAGGTATTTTACATTTTCTCCTATTTTTTTCATGCTTTTGATTTTGATTGCCTGATTCTTGATATCTCATAGAGTCATTAGCTTCCACTTCCCCAATTCTAATTTTTAATTTATTATTTTCTTCAGTTAGCTTTTGTACTTCCTTTTCCATTTGTCCAACTGTACTTTTTAATGAGTTCTCTTCAATGAATTTTTGTACCCACCTTTTCCATTTGTCCAATTCTACTTTTTACTGCATTGTTTTCTTCAGTGGACTTTTTTTTTCCATTTGGGCAATTGCACTTTTTAAAGAATTGTTTTCTACACTCAGTTTGTTTTCCTTCCTTTTCCAAACTGTTGACTCTCTCTTGCATACCTCTTATTTCTTTTCCCTGTTTTTCTTCTATCTTTTTAACTTGACTTCTACAATTCTTCTTGAGCTCTTTCAAGAAGCCTTTTTGAGATCAAGACCAGTTTGCATTCCATTCTCCTTTGAGGTTTTGGATTTGGGTATATTGACAATATTGTCTTTTTCTGAGTTTTTGCTATGATCTTCCCTGTTACTGTAATAATTCACTATGGTCAGCGTTCATTTTTTGCTTTTGGTTCATTTTGTTTGCCTACTTTCTGGCTTTTAAAGTTGAGCCCTCATTCTAGATCACAGGGGACACTCTCTGAAGCTTCTTTTGCTGGGATTCAGGGGTCTGGTCACTACCTTTGTGCCCTGGGGCCTCTGGTGATGGGCACTGGAGGCTGTAGTTGTGTGGTAACTTGTTTAGTGCTGAGCTGGGGTCCTAGTCGTAGTTTCTGTTGTGTGCTGAGGTCCAGTGTGGTTTTTCTGCATTTCCCCAGGGCTGTGCTAAATCACAGGCATGTCTGACTGCCGCAGGATGCCTGCCCACCCAGAGCTATGCAGAAGCACAGGAAGGTCCACTGCTCTAGGACACCTCCATACCCAGGGCTGTGTTGGCCCATGCAGTGGTTCTCTGATGTGGAGTCTGCTGGTTCACCTGGCTGTGCCAAGGCATGTGGTAGAGGGTCTGGGTGATGTCGTTTACCTGCTCCATCACTCTGGGGCTTGGGATCTCCCACTAGTTTGTTGAAGTGGGCCCTGCCACTGGCTTGCTGGGATGCTTCTTGTCTTGGAATGTGCTTCCCCTTTCAGTGAGTGATATAGACCTTATTTACTCATCCTCTCAGTCTCCTGGACCAAAAGACTGGTGCACCCCTTCTTTCTGCTGACTCTGCTATGCTAGGATCTGTTCTGGGGAGTTCTTTTATGGGTGCTTAAGGATGAAAATGGGAGAGGGGCAGCAATCTACTGCTTAATCCACCATCTTGGCTAGCAGAAGTCTCAAGATTAATATTTCTAAAACATTGCTTTATCATAGTATTACTGTGCTCAGAAAACTTTCACTGTATCCATATTTCTTACCACATCAAATCTCAGTTTTTCTGGTCAGCTTAAGCCTTCCATAGTTTGACCTCTCTTGCCTACCTCTTTCATCCAGATATATTTTCTACTTCTATGACTTTCCATTGTAATCCTTCTATTCGCATCACCTCGATGATGTATTGATTCCATTTATACAGCATGTTTATTACTGTTTCTCATCATTGCTCCTATTATTCAGTTAAGATATAATACCTAACACTTGGTTCTCTACATATTTAAATTTTATTCACTCCTTAAGGTCTAGGTCAAACCCTACTTTCTGTCTGGAGATAATATTCAACAATAAATGGGCTCTGATACTTTCTAGGTGGGTTGTTCTCTGACTCTAAAGGATCTGAAAAGACTATCTTATTATTATCAGTTTATATTCTAGACTACTAAAGTTAGTTAGCATGACCCTGAGCTTATATTCCATTTGGATCTCACATTTACCCTTAAGTAAAAGCACATGCAGATACTCATGGGTATGTAAACATACACAAAAAGCTACTATATAAAGGAGGATGGAACTGAGAAGGAGATAAATGTGGGCACCTATTAGAGATAACTGTACCTTTTTACTTTTAAAAAAATAGTGAGATAAAATAAATGAGAGCAGGAAGGTCAAAACTTTTGCATGCAGATTGAAAATTAATGTGAATATATGATATATTCAATTATATAGTACAGCCAAAGCTCTGTCAAGGAACATACAATTTTGCAAAAAGAAAGAAAAGGTTATACATATACAAAAAAATCAAGAAAAATGTTTTTTTTTAAATTTTATGCAACATTTAGATTCTAATTAGTCTTAAGTTGAATATCATTTTCAAATATCTAGTATATCACTAAAAAAAGTTATTTAATATAACCAAATTTGATATTAATTACTTGGGGCACATGAAAGTATTCAATTGTAAACTTAATTTGATCATAAATGTTTTATTTAGTTATTTTATATAAATGCCTTTTGATATGGTGATCTGTACTGGATTAGATAGGTGTGAAGATTATTTTTATTTTCTTTTAACCTTTTGAATAATTTTGTTTTTCTGGGAGAGGCATAGATTTTTTTTCAATATATAACTACTCCTGGCACTTTTACAGAAGAAGCAACTAAGGTAGACAGTTGCTCAAACATATTCTACATCAAAATTTCATTTGAATTCTATAAACATTTATTAAGGACCTACTGTGGGAAAAGCATCCTGCTAAGTACTGTGGCTAAAGGTGCCAAAATGAAATGGCTTCTACTTTCAAGGAATTCAGTTTCTACTGTGAGGATTGGCCATTCATATATACAGATAGGGTAATTTGAGGAGGTAGAAAGGACTATCAACTGAAAAATCACACGAGTTTTAAAACAGATCTTGATTAGAACATATGTCTCCAGAATTTTTTTTGAATACATAACTTATGACATTTAATTAGTATCTTAACACCTGCTTTTCTAAGGATTCTAATGATCAGGTGATCATGAGCCTTCACTTATGCTGTAACAGTCATCATTTCATACTAGTATCCCACAAATTACATAGCCCCAGACATTTAAGTCCTCATTTTTAAAATCTTTTTTTCTTGTTTTTAACATGGAAACTACAATGCCTTTTACTTAAATTATGTTTTAGATTAAATTGCTTCACTCATTTTGATATACACAATTGAGTCGACAAAAATAAGAAGTGAGGCATTTCAAATAAATTCAATCTACATATTGCTGAAGTAAATGCTTCATTACAAGTGGAAACCATGATATTCATAAGGAATACATTTAATGCAACATTCAGTTATATTGTTTTCCCAAGAAACATCAGTGGGAATTGATTTTTAAAACTTTACTCCAAAATACAACTCTTGTACAAGCTGTTAAAGACAAATACATATCTGGAATTATTTCTTAATCTATTCTATAATTTTTTTTTGTTGTTACTAATGGAATTTAAACATCCAAAGGTCCTGGGGATGGGGATGGCTTGTTTACATCTCCCATTATTTTCAGAATCTAAGGGCAGAAAAGAGCTCACCATGATCTCTTTTCCACTCTTTAATACCATAAAAAATCCACAACAAACAGCGACCAACAGAAAATTATAACCACCGATGTCTACAACAACTCTATGAGATGGGGCTATTATTTTATCTGTGTTTTTTCAGATGAATAAACTGATCCTAAGAGAGGTTAAATGATTTACCTAGACTTACCCTGGGCAGTATTTTAAATTCAACACTATTCTCTACATCACTTAGCTATTACGTACATATAGAACTATATTTGGATATTATATATTCGTAATGTTCTGTGAGAAAGAATTTCAACAAACTATTATGGGTGTAAACTAAATGCCTTCCTATTGCTTTATTTCCAATCCAAAAGAAGGAAGGAAGGAAAGCAATTAAGGAATAGAACACACTTTTATAAAACACCTACTGTGTGCTAGGCACTGTGCTAAGCAATTTACAAATACTACCTCATTTAATCCTCCCAAAAACTCAGGGACATAAGGCTCTATTATCATCCCTATTTTCCAGTTGAGCAAACAGAAGCCGACAGAGGTTAAGTGATGTGACTAGGGTTGCATAGCTCCATGTGAACTCAGGTTTTCTGACTCCAAGACAAAAGCTCTATCCACTGAATGGCATGACTACTTCCAAAGATTTCATCTATTGTACTTTTTTCCCTTAGTCTCTCTATAGAGTAGTATCATAGGATCACAGAGTTAGAGCCAAAAAAGACCTAAGAGGCTATATAGTTCAATTGTTATTTGGCAATTGAAAACACTAAGTCTTAGAAAGGTCCCCTGACTCAAAAGCCATTGGTCATATACTACATCACATTGCCTACCCTGTAGCTGGAAATTTCTTATTTGGATAGGAGAGTATGGCATAGAGAAAAGAACAAGTTATGTATAATCAGGGCATATATATTCTGATCCCTAACTTTGCCACTGTGTAATGTTTAGGTCATCATTTTCACTTTGCCTCAGACTCCTTTACTCTAAAATAAGAGATTTAAAACTGAAATGTTGAAAGGATTTTTGAATCTCCAGAGACATGAGAAAGGCTCTTTCTTTAAAATAACCTTGAGAGAGATCTGATGTGGTGAAAACACAACCTTTCAGAGGAAGAAATTGGTTGTACTATTATTTCATTTATTAAGCAACAGGAAATAATTCATTCTTTTCATTTAGGAAAATATTGGTGGGGGGTGGAGCCAAGATGGTGCCTGGAAAGCAGGAACTGGCGTGAGCTCCCCACCAAGTTCCTCCAAAAGCCTATAAAAAAATGGCTCTGAAACAATTCTAGAACTGCAGAACCCACAAAGTGGCAGAGGGAAGCAGGACTTCAGTCCAGGACAGCCTGGATAGTCTCTGGGTAAGGTCTGTCCCTCACAGAGCTCCCAGCTCCCAGCTGAGGGGAGCGAAGCTGAGCCAAGCAGAGCCCAGAGTGCGCTGCGCAGGCCGACCAGACTGTGGACCGACGAGACCAGGAGCCGAGCAGAGAGTGCCCTAGAATCCTGAATTACTGAGCTGTGGCATTTACCAGACCTCACAACCCACAAACAACAAAGACAACAGAGAAGGTTAGTGGGAAAAACTGCAAGCACTGAGTTTGCGGTTCGGCTACCGCCCCTGGGGCAGCGGAGGTGGGGCAGCTTTAGAACTACAGCTGCAGTTGCTTCTGGCCCCAGGCCCACCTGGTGGGAGGAATTAAGTGGCTTATCAGAGCAGGAGTGCAGAGCCTGCTGAAGATTTAAGCCCAGTCTGGGTAGGGGGTTCTTGGGGAAGGAGGAGTGCTGGTGAGGCAGCACATCTGCCCAAGTGTGGAACATAGAACTATTTAGTCTACAAGCAGTCATACCCTGCTGAAAAACTCAAGGGTCAACTAAGTTGGCTGGGAACATGGCCAGGTGGT
>CM053623.1:384510230-384526494 GCA_028646595.1 Phalanger gymnotis
GCATGTGAAAATCAATGCTGAAAACTAAACATATTAAAAATAAATTTAAAAAAATCTATCTCCCCCTATATTCAGGATCCAGTGTTAAGCTAAGTAAGGCCTGGCCTCAATTTGTTTTGCAATTGTAATGGATTACTTAATAAATTGATATGTTCAGAACCGCCCCCCCCCAAAAAAAAATGTGAGTTCAAGTCTTGAATCTGATACTTCTGAAGTGTGTGCCCTTGGGGAAATCATGTTACTTTTCCATAGTTTCAATTTCTTCATTTATAAAATAAGTTTAAATTAGATAGTATTGCAGCTTCCTTCTAGCCTGAACCCTCTGAGTCATGAATTTTGGTGTAGGACTACCTACATAAGGAAGGGTATATTTCTTTAATAGATTTGAAGTCAAGGGAACTCATCTGAACCACCACTTCTTCCTTTATTTTTTCAACTTCTAACAAATCACTTAGCCTTTCTTGTCTTTCTTTTCTTCATCTTTTTGGATGTAAGAGCCTTGATGGATGAGGACTACTTCTTATCTTTGGCTCTGTATTCACAGTATTCAGAATAATGCTTCATATGTAATAGGGACTTAAGAAATATTTATCGAATTGAACTTAACTATAAAATGGGAGTGGATTGATAGTATTAGTTCAAGGATGTGGAGACAGAAAAAAAAAAGGTTTTCTCATGGATACTTGGGCATTCTGGTTAAGCTGATGGACCCTGTCTTAGAATATTTTTTAAATACATAAAATAAAATACGTGATATTACAAAGGAAAATGCTAATGGTAAAATAATTCTGAAAATACATTTTTTTAAAATTTCATGGACTCCAAGGTAAGAACTCCTGGACTAGATGATGTCCAAAGTCCTTTTCCATTAGAATATGAGCCCATTGAGGGCAGGGGCTGTCCTTTAGCTCTGTTTATATCTATATCACTGCACTTAGCTCAGTACTTGGCACATAGTAGGTACTTAATAAATACTGACCAACTTTTCTTAATTTTTTCTTATCTAAATCCTTATTTACCTGATCCATGATTTAATTCCTTCTACTCATATAGATCACATATATTATCATTTTTATGATCCTTCTCCTTGTTGTTCCATAATTTCTTCATACAAAGCTGTCTAAGGCTTTGGGCATTCTTGGGATTACAGAAAAACTCTCAAACTCTGTTGCTTCTTGTACTTATTGCATTACTGGCTCTCATTCTTCTCCCATTAAAAAAGAAGATGGATTAAGCACTGTACACAAAGCCATTAATTACTATGTTGGATGAACTTTTAAAAATAATTCCCCAAGAAGAATTCATTTTCTTAGAATATGGCTTTTGCCTAAGTGTTAGTTTATGAAAAAGGGGGAAAAATTACAGTTAACAATGGCCACTTTAAATCCTCATTCATTCATTCCAGTTTTTTTTTTAATCAAGTACCTACATCCTGGAATCATAATATATCAAGGGATCCCAAAGAAGTAGTCCAATTGCTAAAGTAAGTACAAAATACCTCTAAATTATCCCTGAAAAGCAATCTAGATTCCACTTGCAAAATTCCAGTGATAAAGAATTCATTAATTCAGAAAAAAATCCTATTCCACAGGTGAATATTTATAATTGCTTGAAAGTTTTCCTATATATCAATCAAATGCTGTCTTTTTTTTAAGTTTCGTGTACTAGATACTACTCCTAGGACTGTACTTTGAGGTTAATAAGTATAAGTTAAATTTTTATTTTTATATGACAACCCTGTAAATACATAATTCCATTCATTTGGCTTTGGCAAGCATTTAATTATACTACTAATAAATACAAGAGATCATGCTAGGTTCAAAGGTTTCAAAAACAAAATGAAAAGGGGAAGTGTAGAAGAATTGGAAAACACAAAATTTTACTTCAGGGAACCTTAAGTATAATTGGGAGGAAATCATGAGAGCATTGGGAGACAATGCCAAAACAGTGGTACAGAAAATAAGTAATACTGAAGATCAACGAAAGGAGATATCAGTATCTGCTGAATGTCCCCTTCTCAAGTGTGTTATAGAGGGGATTTCCTGCACCTCTTAAGCAGATAAGGACTGTTGTGTGAGTGCTGATCTTGAAATCAGGAATGTGAAAATTTAAATCCTATCTTACATAGGGTGACCCTGAGCAAGTCACTTTGCCTCCCTCAGGCTTTTTCCTCCTCTCTAAAATAAGATTATTAATTGCATACAGATTTGCTGTGCATAACAAATGAGATGCCTTATGTAACATGTTTTCCACATTTATGGTTCTATGTAAATATTTATTGATGTTCATTATTATTGTTGTTGAGGTGTTGTTTGGAATAGATGACCTGTGAGATACCTTTCGACTGGGACATTCTGTGATTCTGTGAAGTATAAGAGTCCAGAAGATTTGTGGAAGGAATTCAGTTTGAGTTAAACATAAAAGTATGGGGTTTACATAATGAACCATTGAAGAGGAAATAGATTCGAGTTTGGAACTCAATAACATAAAAAAATATCATATTAGAATAATTGATGTTCGAGGAAGACAGTAAAGAGAAAAATATCATTGGGATGAAAGGATTTGAAGAAATCCATTAAAGGAAGTCCGTTCTTAAATGGAAGAATGAATGAAGGTGGTTGATGAAAGGTCTTGAATGGGACCTATGAAATATATTTTGTCTGCAATTGCGGGTAATGAAATATTTTTAAAATAGAAGAGTGGCATGATAAAAATAGAATTTAGGAAATTTTATCTAGAGGTGATGTGTACAATTAATTTTAGAGAAGATGGATTCTAGTTAGGATGCTGTTATCACAGTTTGAGGATGAAGTAATGATGACCTGAACTAAGGTGGAGGCATTAGAAATGGAGAGGAAGATATGAATGTGAGAAAAGTCAAGGCAAGAATTTAGAACACTTGACTAATTGACAAGAATAAAGGAATGGGAAGTTAAGGAAATTTTAAGGATCCAAGGCTGGGTCAGTATCTAATCATAGTAGAAATAGGGAGGGAGGCTTGCATTTAGGAAGGAGATTGCTTCTGTTTTAGAGTAATTCAGTCAGAATTGATTGTAGACATTAAAGTAGAGATATTCTGCAGGCATTAAGTGATCTGGGACAGCTCTTGATAATAAAAACCTTGACTGCTTGCCCTCTCACAACTGATAATTATGACCATGGAAGAATAACTTCTGGATACTATCTTGGCTTCTTTTTGAATAGTGGTGTAAATGTAGTATCCATCTCAATGGAGGGAGGGGCAGTGGTAGAAATCAGGATCTAGTTGCTGATGGTTCTGCTATACATTTATGACCTGATTATTTTCAAATGATTTCCTTAAATAACTCACAAGCTTCTTAAAATTCAGCCTGAATAAATAATGTCCCCATTCTATTTTTTTCCCACTTTCTGGTATCTTATCACTGACATATGTGGAGATTTTTACTTAACACCATCAATGTTGTGTCCTTTAAAATTTTTAAACGAAAATGTCGAATTTCCTTTTTTGAGTCGATGAGGTATATTTTATATTTTAGATAAGTAAATTGAAACAGATGAACAGTTATTATTTTCCTGGTGATGCTATAATGACTGTGAATCATGGAATACCATAGTTTTAGAAGCATCAAAGCTACAGTTTAACTAAAGGATCAGGAGAGAAAGTGTAAGAAGAATGTAAACTGTATCAGTAAAAATAATATAACTCTTTTATATAGTGCTTTTAGGTTTGCAAATCACTTTACAAATATCTCATTTTATCCTCATAAAATCCCCGGAGTAGGTATCCTGATTATCCTCATCTGAGGGATATGAATCAGACAGAATTTACATGACTTTTCCAGGGTCCATCTGACAATATATTTGAAACTGGGCATTCTTGACTCCATGTGCAGGACTCTTTCTACTGAATCAATCAGCTGCTTAATGACCTAGGTGTATGATGTTTATGAGCACCTGTATATTCAGAGAAAAAAATGATGAGTGAGCTATGTGAAAAGAACAATGTGATATAATTGAAGGATATTCTTGTATCTATGAGATGTACTTTTTTATAGTAGCAAAGAACTGAAGCAAAATGGTTCCCATAAGTGTGAGAATGACTAAAAGAAGTAGTATATGACTATAATGGATTATTATTATGCCATAAGAAATAACAAATGGAATGGATTAAGAGAAACAGGAGAAGATTCACTAACTAATGCAGAGGAAAATTTGCAAAATCAGAACAATATACATGATGACCAAATAATATGAATGTGGGAAAACATTGAAAAACCTCAGAAATATAATCAAAGTAGTAAATACAAATGACTTCTTAAGAATGTAAGTGAAACATAGTTGCTGTCACTTGACAGAAAGGTAGTAGATTAGAAATATATAATATTCTCAAACATAGCCAATGTGTGCGGTTATTATACATATTTGTTGCAAGGAAAGGCCTCTATTTGAGATGGAGAAGAGATACAGGTAAGTAAGTAGTGACAGATATACAAAATGAACTTTAATATAACAGTTTTGAATGCATGGAAGAAAAATTTTTGAAGAACAGGAGATACAAAAAATAGAATTTTGTCGCTTATCTTATTAAATTATATCTACCTATCTATATCTATCAATCAATCTATCTTAAAACACAGAAACTTATTGTTTTTTATGATTCTCTGCCTTGAATATTCAAATTGTTGTTACTGATGGTTCAAATCTCAGTGAAAAAATATGTTTATACATATATAAATATTTGTATGCATACATACATACATATAAACATATATATGCACATGCATTTTTATGTGTCTGTGTATGAGTGTGTGTGTATGTAGCAACAATCTGCTAGCAGCTGGTATGGGGGTATAAGACCCACCAACAACCAGCACACAGAAAGCTGCCAACACAGGGTCTTTGATCTGCTTTTCTAAGGAAAGCAACTTTAAGTTGTTAACAATCTCAGCTTAATCAAACATACAAATATCATTCACAGTTCAGGGGGAAAAGATCAGCCCCCTGAACTTCAACACAAATACAAACAGAAATTACAAACATCAATAGACAGACCTTGTCTGATTCAAATCACAATTCATAGTTACCAGAGAAACATCAACATCTGGGTTGCAAATCTGGGGGACAGTTTGCAGCTTGCCCAGAGTCTCAACACTCCTTCCATGCCCCAAAAGTCAAAAGCCAAGCTGTCTTCAATTATATCCTGTTCAGAGCCCTGAGGGCTCTGACCTCACCCAGGCTAGGTGTGGGAAGGTTCTCCATTCCCAATATCACATCATATACTAATCAATGACTCCTAATTGTCTCAATGCTGAGAAATAATCCAAGACAAAAAGATCCCACTTTATCTGCCCCATTCAAACAAAGGCCAGAATCCTTAAAGGCACTTAAGAGAAGAGGAGCAAAGAGTCCCACCTTAATTATTCTTACAGTGTGTGATCATACTGATCTTGAAATATGTCCTAAACCCTTCACTGCATTAAGTAGATCCTCCTTTGAGGAATTATGGAAAGATACAGACACAAGTACTGGGTATGGAGTCAGGAACACCTGAGTTCAAATTCTGTTTCAGACAATTACAAGCTATGTGACCCTTGGCTGAGTCTTAGTTTCCATATGTATAAAATAAATTGGTTTGATTCTATGGGCTCTCTTGTTCCTTCTAGCTCTGAAGCTATGGGTCTATGATCCTATGAGAAGCAGACATGATGGAAACCATGTAGATGGTGTAACCTGTAGAGGAAATATCTTTGTGAGTGACAGATCCATAAAAAATATCTAGGACAAAGCAAAAAAGCCTGATTACCTCTTATAGATACTTTTGCTACCTTTTCTCACCAAGTTTCATATAGCTCTTTAAAGCATAAGCAGCTATATTGATATACTTAAATTTTGGAAATGTATGGCAGCATCTCTCAAACTGAGCTACACAGAAATGTATTAAGTATTTTATGAAGCATTTCCTAAATAAAGTGAGGATTCAGCAGGTCTAAAAGCAACTCTAAAAGTATTGTAGGGTGACTGCTGTCATGACCATTTGGTTGTGGTGTTGGTGATTGTTGTTTGTTTGCCATTGAGGTTGTAATTTGAAATATATACATATATATATATATATGTATATATGTGTGTGTGTGTACATATATATAGACATACATATATACACACACATATAGTCATAAATTTGTAGTGTGTGTGTGTGTGTCTAATGGTGTTTCTCTAAGTATTTTTTTTTGCTCTGAAAAAAATGTCATGTTTAGCTATACCTGCTGTGGCAAAATATTTCTTTGTAAAGGCAACCAAGAATAACATTAGAAGATGAACTCTGTGAGTCTGGTGGCCTTTTGGGTTTGAGGGGTGGGGAGTGCTTAGATGACTTCATGATTCTAAGAAAGAAAAAAAAAGAAAGAAGAGAGTTTTGTTCTAAAAAGAGTTTAGTGTTTGTATGGTTGGGTGAGCAGCTCATTCCCCCAAACAAACAAAAATCTGTACTTTTAGTAAGCAAAGGATGCTGAGAAGAAGGTTGGGGAGTGTAGATAAAGTTCAAAATTGAGTTTTGATTTTCTTGAAAGTGGAAGAGCAATGAACAATGATTTTATTATTGAAAATGACATGTAAACAAGGAAAAAGTTTTCAGTAATAATACTGATTTGATGTTTAAGAAAAACAAAAGAGAAAATGATAACAACTCAGCCAGTCATATTATTTCAAGCAATTTTGTGTATGTTAACACAATTTGATTTAAAAAGTCAAATGAAAATGCCTTCAAGAGCACCATGCTACTTAATAACAAGAGAGTCTAGCATTATCATCTCACTTCAAATTGAATTCTACTGATCTTAAGATTAAACCAAGGCCAAAGAAAGATACTACATATAGATAAATATAGATTTCCTATATGTGTATACACACACACACACACATATATGTATACGTATATATGCATAAATATATATATATATATATATATATACATATATATATATATATAAAGTTCCAGACCAGATTTTTTTAAACAATTGCACTCTAGAACAGGGGTGGGGAACCTGTGGCCTTGGGACAATACTAAGAGGATTTCTTCTGTGAAGTTTGGATTTGAGCAAAGGGCTTCATTTGAGGGCCTAAAAGGCCACAGGTGGTCTTGAGGCCACAGGTTCCCCACTCCTGCTCTACAGAGATCTTTTTTCCCCTTGAATCATAAGGAGTTTTATAACTATATCTATCTATGTAATCAGAAGCATTTATAACTTCAGTTCAGAAAGTAGTTTAATTACCTGAATTTATCAAAGTGCATTTGTTTGCAAATCTAATGAGAAACACCACAAGTAATATATGTGTGTGCATGTATATGTATGTATGTATATGTATGTATGTATTTTCCCTCAGAGTCTGATTTTCTTAAAACAAGAATTGTCAGGTGAGAAGAAAAGGAATTTTTAAGAAATTAAAATATATTAGCCTACATTACTGCCAATATTGTGTACTCTTTAGGAGTAACACATGGTTTGGATGGGTGTCAAGTATTAATAGCTTCAACATATTCACATATTTTATAAAATAATCATGCACATATAAAATAATGTGTAACATTACATAAATAATTCTTTATAGTCACATTTTCTTGGCATACACACATATACACATATATACACACAATATATATACACATATATGTATATGTACACATATCTGCAGGTATAGGTAGGTAGATAGATAGATGGATGGATAGATAGATAGGTAGGTAGGTAGATAGATAGATATAGCTATAGATACGTGTGGATAATTTCTTTTTGCAACCTCGTACTGAAAATAAAACAAGATGAGCCAGTACATGACTAATCAGATGAAGAAATATGCTGAACTTATGTACTGCCAATTAAACTGTTATGCTAAATAATGTGAGGTGGGAAGAGGTAACATTCCTTTTAAAAACCAACTTTCTGGGGACACAAATAAACAAGTGATTAAAACTATGATGCTGACAACTGAAATGACGTGTTTTAAAATGAAACCTGGATTGCTTAAAAGAGTAGTATTTCTCCCTCTTTCACAGTGTTGAAAGACACACATATGGTGGCTTGCCTTATTTTCTTTTTAGTTTAGGCCAGCTGCCAGTAAAGGTTGTAACAGTATCCTGTGATAATTGGTTTACTAAAAGTAAGCAATAGACCAAGTGCAATAGATGAAGTTTAAGGTGGCTGGAATTACTGTGTCAGTGACATATGAGTCTATTGTTACAGCATCAGTATCAATTCTTTCTTCCAGTGGTGTTCATTGGATGTGATTTGTAACTAGATATTTCATCACTCATATTGTTGGAGTTTGTTGCTCAAGCCTTCTGTGTATGGTTTCATATCTAATGTACTTCCTTATGTATTATACATACTTATTTGAATCCAAAACTATGCTTATTGGGAGTCATATAAGAGGTTGTAGGATTTTATCTCTCTGCTTTTGCTTGGGATGGGTTTTGTTAGACCTTTGTAATTAGGGAAATATGTTATATGGGAAAACAAAGCTTAAATTCTGAGCCAACATATTTTTTTTTAAAATTCTGAAAAGGTTCCTTTATCATTTTCTGTATTAAATTCTGTTCTCACTTTCAGAAGCAGTCTTTGCATGTAATTGACACTGATGAAGAACTAATCATTTACAGAGGCAATGGCATATTGAAAATTATAACTAGGATGCTTAGGAGTAAAAAATTAGGAAGTTCTATAGTTTCTGGGTTTAAAAAAAGTGGGAGGTAAAGATGGATTTAAGGAGAGAGGATGACATTTCTCCCAGCAATCACAAGTTATACTATTTCAATTTAATTCAACGATCATTTTTAAGATCCTATTACATTCAATCCATACATGAAGATGTAGAAGAAATTGCCTCAGCCTCAAGGAGTAAAATCATTTAGCAAAAATTTAATGATATTCACATTAATTTTTCTCTAAGAGACATAAACAAAGTGCCAATATGTAGACAAGATGTTGATCTTAACAATCATGTTTATAACAAACTTTATGGTTACAAAACATGTTATGTGTATTGTCTTTTTTAACCTGATAACCCTAGGAGGTAGGTGGTTTAAATAATATTGTCTCTTTTACATAGAGGGAGATGATTTTTCTCTGGAAATGAAGTAAGTGCTCAATTTTAAATGAAAGTACTGACTTGAGGAAACTTTTGTTTTTTAAACAGAAGTTAAAAAAAATGTTTTTTTCTCACTCCATGGTTGTATATCACTCTCTAGTGGAACAGGGCACACAATATTCAAGGGTGAAATATTCAACTAGTATGTAGGGCAAAATGAAAAAAAAAGGAAAAAATGCCCAAAATGCTTAACAAATTCACAGCTAATCTTATTTCATGTAGGCAATGCTTGTATGAAGATAACTCTAAAGTCCTTTTATTGTTTATCAAACAAACACTTCCCTATGAAGCCTTCCTTTTGGAAAAGAATCCCTAACCTTGCTGCCATCTATAAACTGTTAAAAATCTTTAAATGCCAAAGCATGTGAGAGTTTCTGAAAATATCACAAATCTCAGAAGTTAAAATTATAATAAAATATTTTCACAGACATAAGGTATGAGCTTCTAGACTTCTGGTTGCTAACATCCACCTAGCATACATAATTGATATGTTTATATTTTTCTTTGTCTTCTCCCTGAGATATCCCTCACTCTCACACTCCTCTTTTGAAATCTTTAAATACTTCTATTATTTTATTTTAATCTGTCATTTCCATATCACCTTCATTTCTGAATAACCCACATCACCACTTAGACATTACTATTTTATAACAATTTGCTTTTTAAAAAAAAAATATCAACAAAGCTTAACATTCTGTGTATTGTACAGTATCAGTAGCCCACCACTTTTGCAAAGAAGTGAGGGATGATCATTCACATTTGTCTTCACTAAGGTTATGTAGTCACTATTATCATATGAATCTTCATTTCTTTTTTTTTTTCTGTATTCCTGCATTATTGCAATAATGTACAAAAACCACTTTTTTCTATTTTGGTTTACTTTGTTTTATGTGACTTCATATGAGTCATAAAGTATAGATATTCTTATAATTTTCTATATACATTTCATATTCATCATTTACTATGGAATATTTATATTCATGATGTTAATGTGCCACAATTTGGCTTTCTTAATGCAATGGCCATAGGATAATCTACTTAATTTCTAGTTCTATACTACTTAAAAAAAACTTTATGGTAAATATATGGGCCCTTGCTACTATAAATATTTGGGGGATTATGTATGGATCCTTTCTTTATATCTTTTACTTCCTTGGATTATATATTTAACAGGCAGACCTGTGGGTCAAATGATATTGATGTTTTTATCACATTTTTAGCAAATAGTTTTCCAGAATGATTGGATCAGTTCTTTTCATAAATCTTCCAACACTGAATATCTCCATCTCTTATTATATACATACATACATGCATACATATATATATGTATATATATATTTCAATTTTGCAGGTAGTAGTTTAATTAATATAAGTTGAAATCTCAGTGTTGATCTAATTTATGTTTCTTTTAGTAGAAGTCTTCTGGAACAATCTTTCATTAAGTTACTTGGTATTTGCAATTCTGCATTTTAAAACTATTCATATCTTTTGATGATTTTTTTTGAAAATACTCTAGGTTTTATATTAGCTGGGTTAGTTACCTATAATTCTTGGATATCAGATGCTTATGATGCTTATCAATGATATTTGATGCAAAGACTTTCCCCCAAATTAGCATTTTCTTTAATCATAGCTGCATTGATTTGTGTTTATGCAAAAGTTTTCCATTAAATGCAACAGACATTACCTTATATTTTGTGATAGTACATATCACTTGTTTGGTTAAGAATTTTCTACCTAGCCATAATTGTGAAAGATAATTAGCACAGTCACCTTTCCTTCTTTTTCCCCTTCTCTTCCCTCTCAATTTTTTTTTTAATGCCATGACCTTTATGACTAAGATCACATATCCATTTTAAGGTTATTTTAATAAATAATGTAAGTTGTTGGCCTAAACCTAATTTCTAACAAACTGTTCCATTCCACCACCTCCACCCACCCCTGCAGCTTCTGCCAAATTGAGAGTTCTTCCCTAGGCAATTTATGGTCCTAGGTTTATTGAGCAGTGGATTATCCCTAGAGTTCAATTGCTTCTGATTTTCCTTTCTTTCTGCAGTCTGATACAGGCTTCCTTGCTATGCCTCGCACACAACACTACATCTCCCCTTTCATTGGCTGTATCACTTGCCAAGAATGTTCTCCCTGATATAATGTTACAGATTGCATTTAGATAAATATTTTGCACAGGTGTTCCTCTTATTGATTACTGTTTTTACTGTGTTTTTATCTGTAAAGGATGTACTTAGTAGGTCTGTTTTCCCCATTTATTTTTATTTCCTTTTTGCATTAGTCCACAATCCAGTTTTTTTTTTTGTAAAGGTGAAATTTAATGTCAACAAAAATATGTTATTTAAATGTTTCTTTAGAAATATAAATTAAGACAACTCTAAATTCTACAACAGTGTTTTTAATTTCCATGTTTTCCAATTTGTTATCCTTCTGCTTAATTTTTACACTTTTAAAAGGAGAATTTTAAAGTCTCCAGTATTGTTATGTTACAATATATTTATTTCTTTGTGATTAATTATTTCTCCTCTTATGAATTTAGATACTATGCCATTCTGTGCATATGTGTTTAGTATTTATATCAGTTCATGATTTATGATTGTTTTAAGTGTTTAACTATTTGTTTACCTTATTCATTTTTAAAAAAAAATCTAATATCATGATTACAACCCTTCCTTATATTTAGTTAATGCATAGTAAAATTTGTTCCACTGTGTATCATTTTAATTCTCTATGTGTCTTTCATTTTTAGATAAATTTCTTATGAGAACAGATTGTGGAGTTTTGTTTTCATAACCCATGTGTCTCTGTCATTTTACTGGATTGTTTAATTGATTCAGATGCAAAATTATGAGTTAAAATTGTGTTTCCTTCATTTGTTTTGTTGGTATAGCTTTTTCTTTTTATCTGCTTCCTTTTCCCTGATAATATTTTTGCTTAAACTGCATTGGTGATAGTACATTTCCACAAATTCTGTTATTCTTCCCAACTCTAATTTGCCTATTATTTTCCTAGTTCCTTAATTTAAATTGACTTATTTTTCTTTCTTCTATTTAATTACCTTTTTCTTATCTTATTTTGTCATTTTCTTTCTCCCCTCGCATGTGTAGTTAGTTCAAAATCTTTCTTCCTTCTTCCTCTAACTTCTTATTTAAAAAAAATAATTTAATTTTCTTGTGCCTCAATGATAGAAATATTACTTTGGGCTGCAATAAATGTCAGATGGAAACAGAGTAGAATAGTAAAAGTTAAACTTTGTCTCATGTCATGTGGCCTTCCCTAATCAACATCCCTACAATTACTCATATCTTTATTTTATGATTCCTCTAACATCTGGATGTTCTCTCCCCCTAGAAACTCACAGAGTCTTTCTCCTAAAATAAATCCCCCATTGAGGCACAAGACTCTTCCAGAGCTAATGATTTTCCAATATGATAACTCACCCAATACTAAGCCTGTAAATTTCTACCAAAGTCACATACCTCTTTCTAATTCCAAATTCTTTTCAATAGGAACAACTCATTTCTTCTGGGACAAGAATACCACTTGCCACCTTTTAGTCTCCTGGATCTTAATCCCTTCTTGACTCAGCCTGTCATTCTCTTTCAGATCTTCTATTCCTGGGCAATAAATTATAGGAGTCACTGTCACTGTACTTTTCATACTTCCCAGGAGGCATTATAGTCATTATGTTCCCTACTTCACCTCTTCCCATTCATGCAAATTTCTTTTCCCATGAGGTATTTTGCATTTTCTTCTACTCTTTCTTTCTTTAGATTTGTTTTGACTGATGCTTGATGTCTCATAGAGTCATTAGCTTCTACTTACTCAATTCTAATTTTCAAGGAATCATTTTCTTCAGTTAGCTTTTGTAGCTCCTTTACCATTTGGCCAGTTCTACTTTTAAAGAAATTGTTTTCTTGAGTGGATTTTTTTTTCTTTAGTTTGTTCAGCTTTATTTTATAAGGAGTTTTCTTCAGCCAGTTTTTCACCTTCCTTTTCCTGGCTATTGACCCTCTCTTACATAACTCTCCTTTTTTCTCCCATTTTTTTCTTCTACCTCTTTTGTTTGGTTTTTAAAATCCTTTTCGAGCTCCTCTAAAAAGGCATTTGGGGCTTGAAATCAGTTCGTATCTTCTTTTGAGGCTTCACATGCAGGCATTTTGACACTGTTGTCTTACTCTGAGTTTGTGTTTTGATCTTCCCTGTTGCTGTAGTAGCTTTCTATGGTCATGTTCTTTTCTGTTTCTTATTTGTTTTAAGCCTATTTTGTGACTTTTAAAATTGAACTCTGCTCCCAGGGCGCTGTCCCAAGCTTCTTGCCCTGGGGGCAAGGGTCCTTGTCACTGGTTTTCTGTGCTAGGGCCTCAGATGATGGCAACTTGCCCACTGTGCTTGGGTGGCCTGGCCTAGTTGTACCTATTGTGCTGCATTCTGTGGATGGCAGTTTGCCTTCTGTGCTGGTTCTGGAGGGCTCACAACCAGTCTGCTGTGCCACTGGCCTGCTGAGCACATGGCCTTGACTGTTGATCGGTGACTAAGATACTCTCACTGGCTTTCCAGGACACTGTCTGTGCTGAACTGTGTTCCCCTTTTACCCAAATGAGAGAGACCTGTAATGAAGTCCTTCTAAGTTCTCTTACGCTGGAAAATTATTTCACTCTATCTTTTTGTTGGTTCTATCACCCCAGAATTTGTTTAGAGACTTGATTTAATATTGTTTCTGAGGCAAACTGGGGAGAACCCATGCAATTTACTTACTTCTTTCCTTCATCTTGGCATTCCCATCACCCAAATTTCTATTCTCTAATTCCTTTCTACAAAAGACATTGATTCACTTTCAGAGAGTTAGGACATTTAGTTAATCGGTACAGATATTTCATCCACTCTTTGCATTCTTGTTTATGTAGTTGAAGCAACTAAACTTGCTGCTGCCATCTAAGTTGGGGTTTTTCTATGACTTTTAATAGTAAGGTTCATTCTAGTAGAGAAGAAATCTAGGGAATACTTAAAAATATGGCCAAATATATTTTATCAAAAGTCCAGTGTTCAAAATTGTTGCATCTAATTGATTTCCACCTAGGAAAAAATAACTATGTAACTATAACTCTATCTATATTATATCTATCTATCTACATATATATATATATACATATATATATATATATACATATATAAAACAACTATACATGTATACATATAGATAGATGGATATAACCCTTTGTAATGTTAAGGAGATAATAAGATCTTCCCCACCCATTAATAGGCCTTACTTGGAGCCCATTGGAGGAGGGATTTGCCTAAGGTGGAGCTTGCTTAGGAGGAGGCTTGCTTGTAGGAAGGCTTTCACACCTTTTGGTACTAAAGCTAATTAGGCACTGAGTCACAAGGGTTGTTATGCCTTCTGGCTCTGAGTCTATTAACCAAAAGTGTATATATACTTTGAGTTAGTATTTTGCTTTGGGGGTTCACTAAGAGAAGGATTTTTTGATTTCCTGATTAAGTCTCCTAGTAGCTACATATTCAGACACCCTGATTGCTCAGATGTAAAGGCTCTTTCAGCCCAGTGGTGTATGTAAAGTATATAGCAATATTCCTTTGATTCAGGCAGTCAGAGTCCTGTCTGTTCATCTTTATGCTAACTTATCTGCTTGTATTTTCTCTGATGTTCAGAGAATGAACTAGTGAATGTAATTAAAAGTAGGATTGTTAACCCCTTTTTGAGTAGTCTTTCCTAGAAAAGCAGACCAAGGAACCTGTGCTAGCTGCCATCCTGTATGCTAGGATGATTGCTATTATAGCTCTTTACTTCTCTTTTATCCCTTAATGATCCTTTTTCATTTTTGCTTTTAACCCTTAGGTTGATCTCTCTTTCTTACAACAAAATAAAACAAAACTAAAACTACCTCTAAATGTTAGATTATCTTTTCTTTATAGTGAAATACATTGACTGTATTCCTCTTGTTTGGTATGTTTGCATACTAAATAATATGTTCACATTTTGTTTTCCTTAAAATGCTTCAAATAGTTTTCTTTTGCTGAACATTTATATTGTTTTCATTGATAATTAAGATCAAATTCTCAAGGGAAATATGTTATTTAATGTTGTAGCTTTGGTTCCTTTGCTTTTCAGAATATATTGTTTTATTGCCTTCTCAGGTTTGCAGTTAATAAGAATAATCCCATATTATTCAAGTTTCCTTTCTTTTATATAAGGTAGTGGGTGGTACAGTGGATAGAGGCCTGGGCCTGATGTCTAGAAGTTCAGAATTCAAATCTGTCCTCAAACACTTAATACCTCTCAAATGCTGGGGAAGCCACTTAACTTCCGTATGCCTCAGTTTACTGAACTATAAAATTAGGATAATACCACCTGCTGTCCTGGGTTGTTATGAGGATCAAATGAGATAATATTCATGAAGAGCTTAGCAAACCTTAAAGTACTATAAAATCTCTACCTATTATCATCATCATATTAAGAGGTACTTACTCTTTGCTGCTTGCATTTTTTTTTTGCCTTTTTAAAAAAAATTCTCAAGATGTCTTGGAGTTTGTATTATTTTTGTCTACTCAAAAAGTACGTATTATGCATTTACTATAAAACAGGCATTGTGTTAAGTACTGGGAATAAAAAGAAAAGCAAAGAATAGTCTCTACACTCATTTATCTCAGATTAATGGAGGCGGTAACATGCAAATAACTATTCATTTATAAGATATGTACAGGATAAATTGGAATTAGTCTCAGAGGGAAAGCACAAACTTTAAGAGGGTTTGGGAAAGATTTATTGAAGTAGGTAGGATTATAGTTGGAATCTAGAGTAAATCAAGCTATCCAGTAGATGGAGATAAAAAGAGAGAAAATTGTAGGCATGGGGGTGTATCCTAGAACAAGGGGTGGAGTGTGTTGTTAAGCAAAATTGTCTCATTAGCATGGCTTTTGTTTCTTTTGAGTGGAAGTACTTTCAGCTGTTAAGTGCTAAGCCCCAGGCCCAGGGCCCTGTCAGGTGTGAAACCTGTGTGGGTGTGGATTAGTGACTTAGGAGGGGCCAGCTCGGGAACCAATGGTCTCTGGTCATTGAGGCGGGGTTTGAGAACGCCGGAAGCTCGGCTGCGAGGAGGGGTGAGCCGGGAGACAA
>CM053623.1:384533809-384561574 GCA_028646595.1 Phalanger gymnotis
TTTTTTTTTGGTTCTGTTTCTTCTTTCTCATGAGTCATTCCATTGGTCATGGTTCTTCTCCACAACTTGACTAGTGTGTAAATTAATTCAATGCCAAGTTATACATGGAAGTTACATGAGATTCCATGCCTTCTTGGGGAGGGAGGGGGGAGGGAAGGAAGAAAATGTGGAACTCAAAATTATGTAGAACTGTTTGTTGCAAACTAAAAATTAAAAAAAAAATTAAATAAAAAAATACACATCTCTGTAAAATTGAGATATTTATAAAATGCTTTCTTGATAACTTGGTGAACTAAATAGAAAGTATGATTATTAGAGTCTTAATTTTATAAATGAGTAAACTGAGATTCTTAGTGCTATAGTGACTTCCTAAGGGGCACATAACTGGTAAATTGCAGTGGTGGCACCAAAACCTTATTCTCCCGAGTCCTAGTCCAGTGCACTTATCACACCACTCTAAAATGAAATCCTTCTGTGATTCTATGATCCAATGATTTCTGGTTCCTTATACTTAGTATTTGTCAACTCAAGATGCTATATTTTTACTAAGATCTATGAAGTACAGAATTGTTTGAAAAGTTTCTGGAAAACAAATTTGAATGAAGGAAAAGATAGATTTAGATGGTGTGTGACTATACTTTTTTTCTTCTTGGTTTTCTTGTTTAAATTTCAGGGTATATTTAGAAGACTACACATCTCTGCTTCCCAATTCTGTCCCATTCTCCAAGCTTTCCAGACAATCTCGGCATTTTCATATTAATTTATCAAGGAAAAAATATGTGACTATTATGAGTCAGAGGCAGGTAGATGGGCCAGTAGATAGACTAGCAAGCCTAGATTCAGGAAGATTCGCCTTCCTGAGTTCAAATCTGGCCTCAGATGCTCACTAGCTATATGACCCTGGGCAAGTCACTTCACCCTGCCTGCTGCCATTTCCTCTTCAGTAAAAATAGCTGGACAAGGAAATGGCAATACACTCCAATATCTCTACCAAGAACACTCCAAACACAGTCATGAAGATTTGGACATGACAAAAAAGTGGCTGAATAACAATAAAAACAATACTAAGTGTAAGACACTATGCTAGACCCCTGGGATATAGAAACAGCAATGAAACAGCCCTTGCTCTCAAGGTGATATTCTTTTTTTGGAAGGAAACATCATGCACACAAGAAGGTATATATGAAATAGACACAAGCCTTAATGGGGGAATCAAGAAATGCTACATGTATGAGGTAATGTTTGAGTTGAACTTTGAAGGAAACTAGTGATTTTAAGGGGTTGGAGGGAAAGAGGGAGCAAAGTCTATGTATGAGTGACAGCCTATGAAAAAAAGCATGGAGAGAAAAAATATGAGCCATCTGTGAGCAAAGAAATATAGTCCAGTTTAATTGAAGAGTAGGTGAATACACAATAAAGCTATATAAATAAGGCGGAGCTATATTGGGAAGGAATGCCAGACAAAGGACTTCATTTTCTTCTAGAAGTAACAGTCACTAAATATCCTTGACCACGAGAGTAACGTGGCTAGACTAGGAGTAACACTTTGGGAGCTGGGCAGGAACTAGATTGATCAGAAAGCAGAGTAGAAGGAAGGAAGTCACTGTAACAACAATGTTGCTTGCAGCTGCTTTGGAGGTATAAGACCAATAGCACCAGCACACAGGAGCTCTGCTAGCACAGGTTCTTTGAAGAAAGTGACTTTAAGGGGATTATGATTTCACTTTAATTAAACATACATATATCATTCACTTAGTTCAGGGGGAAAAGCCAGCATCCTGAACTTTCAGAGAAAATACAAACAGGAATTACCAACAGAGATTATATAAACAGAGCAAAATACTATTAATCAAGAGACAGGCTTCTATCTGTCTGATCATAGCAATACATACACAGTTACCAGAGAGAGAAGCACCGACATCTGGGTTTTCAAAGTCAAGGGGCTCCTTAACAGCTTTCCAGAGTCTCCATACCAACACTCTTCCAATGAATGTGGGCCCAAAAGAAAAACCACAAACCTCAGATCTTATATACACAGGTCTCAGGGCCCTGGGGCACTTGATTACTTCAGTGCTCTGAAAGGCTCAAAAAGAAAAGACCAAAGAGTCCCACTTTACCTGCCCCATTCAAACAAAGGCAAGACTCATTAAAAGCACTTGATGGCCTTAGCATTCCAAAAGAGAAGAAATGCAAAAATGTCCCACCCTAATTACCACAACAAACATTTAGGAAAGTATAGTGATCATCTTAAGGAAGTTGATGAGGGCTTCAAGCAGAGTGATAGCTATGTGACTAAAAAGGAGGGGCTGAATATAAGAAATGACCTGAAAGTAGAATTGACAAGAATTGACAATTGTTTGAATAGGAATGATGAATGACAGTGAGATACCCAGCTTGGCTCTGACATTCTGATATTAGTGAGCCAGAATTATTATGATGCCCTTAAAAGACATGGAGAGGTTTAGAAGAAGAGTAAACTGTGAAAGAAAGGTAATGAGTTCTGTTGGAAATGTCGAGCTTGAGATGTTTAAGCAACATCCTATTAAAATGTCCAACAGGAAGTTTGACAGATACAGGGTTTGGGAAGCACTGATATACTTTGTGTCTGATTAAGTGCTATTGTGTCTTATTGAGATGCTCATTGAACCAATGGGAGCTGAAAAGGTCACTGAGAGAGAAAGTGTGAAGACAGAGGAAAAGAGCACCCATAATAAAACTTTGGGAATACTAACAAAAGAGCTTGAGAGAAAAAAAAGAAGAAAAGGCATTGGACAAAGAGTTGGAGAACAAAAACTGAATTGGCTTTTTTTAATCTAGAGAAGAGAATTATTAAGTTAATTTTCAGTCATTCCGTTTGGGAACAAAGGGAGAGGAAGAGGACCCATCTATCCTCCTCCTCCTCCTCATCATCACCCATTTCTTCTTCCTCTTCTTCTTTCATCATCATATCATAGTTATATAGACCTTTAGGCACTTTCATAAAAATAACAACTTGAGGTAGACACTGCTAGTGTTATTACTCCCATTTCATAGGTGAAGACATTAAAACTCATAGAATAAATGACTTACTCAGAATCATCCACCTGTGAGTATCAGAGCCAAAATTCAAGAAGAGGTTTCCTTGTAACAAAACAAATACTTCTCCTTTCTCCAAAACGTACTGATTCATATATATTTTCCTAGAATAAAAGAAGAAGATCAAAGGAAAAATGAAATAAAAGGGGGGAGGACAAGACTACCATTCAAAACGTAACGATTCACTATGTCCCCAAATCTCTAGAATAGAACTAGATCCTTTGTGAATTAGGAGATATCTCTGTATTTGCATGTAAATGTGTGTATATATCTATATTTATATCTCTATCTATATCTATCTATCTATCTGTCTATATGTATATGCATGTGAATATATACTTGCATAAATGTGTCTATGTATATATGTATATAGGTGCATAAATATGCATATATGCACATATGCACACCTCTATACATAGATGCATACACATTTGTACACATACACCCACAGGAGTGTGGCATATCTGAGTGGATATTATAAATACTTATTTACAGAAACATCTCTCTTTTATATAAATGAAAAGTAATATACATTTGTCTTTGTAGACACAAATTACATAATTGCACATGTGTATTATAGATGGGCTTACTCATTCCTAGTTTAGCTTGTTAACTCTCTAGGTAACACTTCTTAAATATAGGTATTCATTACTTTCTTCATTCAACAGCTAAATTCCTGCAGAGTTGGCTATAAAGCAAGCTTTAGCAAAGGGAACTATATTTCCCCATAGACTTCCATTATGGTCTCAGAAATAAATATGTTACCTTGAAAGGATTCCTCAACAAACAGAGGTGAGAATGTGCTTAAGGCTTTTTTTGCAACTTGGCTTTCTGTCTCTGGAGTGCAAGGATAAAACAAACAAACAAACAAAAAAAACAAAAAACAAAAAACCAGAGTGTGAACATCAAGTGGTAACCAGAGGCCCTAAATACACAGAGTAGGAGTTGTTGCAATAATAGAAGATGAGATAAGTTACCATTATTATATACTGGGGAAATGTTAGTGACAATTGGATTCCAGGACAAGGGATATATTAGGTCAATGGTTAAGGAGGCAAAGACCAGCATTTAGGGTCTTAGTCTTAAATTATAGTAGGCTAGGAAGGACAGATCATAGAACAAAAAGCATGAGATGAGTTCTCTTTTGAGAACTGTCACTAAAACTCATAGAATAAATTACTTATTCAGAATCACCCAGAATTTGTGAGCATCAGAGCCAAGATTCAAGGCTTGGTTTCCTTATATAAAGACACATACTGTCCCATCCCCCCAAAGTATACCGCCTCCCATATGACCCCCCTAGGACAAAAGAAGGAAACAGAAGGAAAAGAAATTCACTTACACTTGATGCCCTGACATAGGATGAAATGAAAGGGGGAGGAGTAAAAGGACAAGACCAATATTCTACCTTGCTCTGTGACTATGGGCAAGTACATTTCCCATTCTAACTCTGGTTCTGTTTTTCACCCTGGAAAATAAGGGTACTGTGAATCCTTGTGGTCTAAGAAATCTCTACCTTGGATGAAATTCATCCTATTCCTTGATTTCCTTCTTATTCTTTCATTTCCCAGAAAATAACGTTGAAAGACAGTTTGATACATTGAAAAAAAAAAAAATAATGAATTTCCAAGGTAACCCAAGATTTAAATCCTGACTCCAATACCTATTACTCCTGTAAATTTGGCTTATTCTCAGTTCCTCTAGACTTCATCTGGAGAGAGAATAGTGTCAGAAAATTAATCATGTTAAGGTCTTCATTCTTTCTCAAAAATAATCAGTCAACAAGCATTTTTTTAAGCTTTTATTGTGTGCCAAACACTAGTTGAGAAATATTTGTTATTTGCTATGTGCAGACATTATGCTAAGCTCTGGAAGACACATTCAAGGAGAAAGACAGCACCAGACCTCAAGGAACTTCTAATGGGGAAAGACAAAATATAAAAGGAAGCTAAAAAGATAGGAGGAGGTGGTAAATAAAGTCAGTAGGACAGTTTAGAGAAGAAAACACGCCTTGCCTGGACTACTGCAGTGCGATAATGTCTTTCCCTGTCTCACCACCCCTTTCTCTGATATATCCTTCAAAAAATTACTAAATTAATCTTTCTAAAGCATAATTCTGACCATGTGACTCCTCTGGTCAATGACCTTTAAAGGCTATTTATTGACTCTATGATAGAATGCTTATGCCTCTACTTGCATTTAAAATCCTCCTAATATTCAGCCTACCTTCCTAGGCAAATCTTTCACTTCAATCTTCTTCATATATTGTGTATTCTTGATAGAATATATAGAAACCTACTGTTTTCAGAACTTGGCATTCTTTCTCTAATCCCCTGCGTCTTTGCACAAGCTGTCCACCATTATTAGAATGACCTCCTTCTTCACCTGCCTTTCTTAGAATCTATAGCTTTCTCCAAGACTTGACAGCTACCACATCAGCTACTATTAAAAAACAAAACAAATAAAAAATCTACCTTGATCCCTCTAGGTGTTAGTGTTTTCTCTCTCTCTTCAAATAATCTTCTATTTGCATATCTGAGTAAATGTTGTACCTGCGTCTGTCCTGCCTGGAACCAGTAGAAGGTAAACTCCTTTGGGACAGGGAATATATATTGCCTAGTATCTAGCACAGAGCTTTGACCATAGCAGACAATTAATTATTAATGGATTATTAAGTTTAATTGGACCCTAAGATCTATTTTAAGTAGAAATCCTATGATTTTAGGATGACTAGTCCATAGTCTATTGTTTAAGGAAACTTCTGGTGTATTTTTGTGAACCTAAAACCTCCCTTCTCTTGTCATTTTTTCCTGTCTAACTTGAAAAACAAATGAGAACTTTCTCCCCTTCTCAGAAACCCCATGGATTCACACTTGTAGTTCCTAGAATTTATCTGTGACTATATTAGCGTTAGAATGAATGACCTCCCTCCCTGGGTCTGTTGATACTTCCAAAGAACATGATCTATTTCTGCTTAAAATGCCATAAAACTTCACCCACTAAAATGAATCAGTACTTTATTTCTTCAATAGGTCTGAAAATCTGTAAAATTATTTCACTTAAGATGAAGGATGCCTACGCTAAGGAATTATTCCTCTGATTGTTTAAATCTAACCTTGGCTTAGCTCACTTCTAGAAAGGGCAACCCCTTGTTTAGGGGGAGAAAGACATGCATGCAGGTGTGGGTGAAACTTTGACTTCCAAACTTGCTTTCTTTGCCCGTTCTTTCAGGAAAATGTACCATTGTAAGGGAATGTGCTGTTCCATCCCATCTGTTCTGTCTTCAGGGCTTTGGAGGAGGGCTTCCAGCTGATAAATGTCACTGGATTACTTTTATGTAAATAATGAAAACACCATGGAATGAACTGTTGTAGATTCATACTTCACCCCTAAAAAACTTGCTCCTGGCTACTTGGCAGGTGAGCTCTGACAACTAGTTTCAATTCCCTAGGAGAACAGTAGGACAGGGAAGGTGAGAAAGATTTTACAGAAATGACAAAACCTGAGGGGCAGTCAGGGCAGAGCATAGGAAAAGGAGGGAGACAGAGGACACCAGGGAGAGAATAATCTAACACCAATCAGATATGCCCTTGGTCCCTCAGCTCTTTCAAGGTCTAACCCTGCTGTGCTCTCTGTCTTTCTCTGCTCTCTTCTCAATGTAACAGCGAGTTCTTGATTTTAATGTTAGTGACCTAAGTCATTCTGAAACAGCGCGCCCTACCTAACTCTTTTGGCAACTAAAGTATGTCAAATTTATGTTTCTCTCTCACAAATTTATCTCTCACTATTTAATTTCTGGAAATACAATATGTGTCCCTATTAGGAACCTTGAAGAAACAATTCATCTGTAAATGTTGAGTTCAACTTATTCCTCCAATTGTCCCTCATTACTTCATCTCAGTTACCCCCCCCCCCCCGCCCCAGTAGAAATAAGGCAAGATTGTCTCCCTTAGTCCTCCTATGTATCCTCAGTCTCCCACAGGACAATGAGGAGGAAGGGAAACATCCTTATTGTTTTCTTGGCAAGTTGCCAATCCTGGCTTATTTTCGTATTATCAGAATCCTCTTTTTAAACTTGCTCTTTCCTAAATGTCAAATTATATCTCGAGAAAGACAAACTATTTATCCCCTGAATAGATGTTAAAGATGAGAGAGGGAGAGAGAGAGAGAGAGAGAGAGAGAGAGAGAGAGAGAGAGAAGGAGAGATAGATGGAGAGATAGACACATAGAGAGAAAGACAGACAGAGACAGAGAAAGAGAGAGACAGAGAAGGGGGAGGGCAGATGGGAGGAAAGAAAGGAGGGATGAAAGGAGGAAGGAAGGAAGGAAGGAAGGAAGGAAGGAAGGAAGGAAGGAAGGAAGGAAGGAAGGAAGGGAGGGAAGGAGGTAGGGAAGGAGGGAAGGAAGGAAGGAAGGAGAAAGAACCAAAGGTATATATTTTGTTATAGCAGACCACAAAAATGTAGTTCAACAAACAGCACACTACTCCAGAATATTTAACTTACTTCATATATGTCTACCTTTGACTTTGCCTTTCAGTTTCAAATAGCCGTGGAATACTTTGCTATTAGCATGCTATCTCAATCACTTTCATGATGGTTCCCTGGGTTGCCTGCTGACTGTTCTCCGAAGAAACTTGAAAGAAAATAATGATAGAAGCTAATGGATACGCCTTAAAATATAATATGACTAGCAAAACAAACCCTAAAATAGAGAGAATCTCCAGAACACAAAGAAAGTGAGTGTATTGATGCTTGTTTTCAATTATTGTGTTACAAGGCTTTCATTCCTTTGGAAGGACCTATTATTTTGCTACATAATGCAAAGTCACAGCAGGTATCAAGAGTGGTGGGTTGCTTGGAACTGTATCTCAGCCAAACTCCAGAGCTTATTTAGACCAGCCAGGCTCTGTGTGTTCTCTGAAACAAAGTCAACAGTTGCTGTATCATCGCTTCAAACCCTTTGTTGGATCTTATTGTTAAGATCATGACATTCATTACTTAGGACTAAACCTTTCATTACACAGTTTGTCAAAGTCCTCAAGTAATACACTAGTTGAAAAAGAACAAGCAGAATTAGCTTCCAATTGAGAACTCTTAAAAATATAACATAAGATTTTCAATGTGTTATTGTCACCATACAGTGACAGTTTTTCATTCATCGATGTACCACCACACACACACACACACACACACACACATACACACACACACACTACTTTAAAATATTCAAATGACTTTTTTGTCTTTTGTACATAATAGTTTAAAACTATTTTTAATATCCCCTAATACTGCAGGGATTTTTTTTTCATTACTAGATTTAGTAAAATGTGAAAGATAATAGCTTAGAGTAAACATATTCATCTTTTTTTATTTTTTATTAGGAGGGGTGGGGTATACAGTAGTCTTAAAATTTCTCCAAATCAGGTTGAGAAAAAGATTTCTATTGAGATTGTTTGGGTAAATATAATTTTAGTATAATACAATGAACTTAAAAGGAGCAAAGCTTAGGAGAAATATTGTTCTTTTGAAGGAAGACTCATCTGATTTGTGGAAGTTATTTAAAGCTATTTCTGCATAGCCCAGAGAGACATGGAAACTATCTGTATCTTGGAACCTACTAACAATACTCTTAGCCAAGAAATGCAGTGTTCTCACCCAGAGAATTTTAATTTGTTTTTCTTCTAGCTGATTTTCTTCTCATTTCTTTGTTTCCCTTTTCCTTTCTTTTCCTTTATCTTTTCTTTCCTTTTTTTTCATTTTCCTTCCTTCCTCCCTCACTCCCTCCCTCCCTTCCATCCCTCCTTCTTTTCTTTCTTCTTGTTTCCTTATTTCCTGGATACTGGTTACAATTGCTTTTATATTATTTTTATTTACAAATATTTCTCTCTCCCGCACCTTCTCAGTGAACCTCATAAAAGGAAAAACAAACATAGCTCAGCAAAACCAACTAAAACATCTATTGCATATAATAGCATGTGAACATTATATACCTATAGTTCTCTACCTCCACAGCAAAAGGAGAAAAGTACATTTTCTCAGTTTTTTTTTCCCAGAACAAAGTAGGTCACTGCATTTAAAAAATATTCAGTTTCATTTTACTTTCTTTTTATATTTACCATGTTTGTCATCCTCTCTGTTGTGACCCTATACACCTCCTACATAATTAAATTAATATTATGTTTGCTTCTGGCAAGGAAATGGCAATTCAGTCTCCTATGGCTCAATTCAGCAATTCTTTTTTTTTTTTGTAGACCAGCTGTTTTATTTATTTATTTTAAATTGAATTTTTATTATTTCCCATGTTACATGTCGAGAAAAATTTTAACATTCATTTTTTACAAGATTTTGAGTGCCAAATTCTTTTCCCTCCCTCCTCCCCCTCCCCTCTTCTGAACATGGTAGGCAATTTGATATAGCTTATATATGTGCTATCATGTAAAAAAAATATTTCCATATTAGTCATAATTGTGAAAGAAGAAAGATCAAAAGAAAAAAAAAACACAAGAAGGAATAAAGTAAAAAAAAAAAAATGCTTCAATTTGCATTCAGAGTCCATCAGCTCTTTATCTGGGTATAGAAAGCATTTTCCTTCATAAGTCCAGAAGTACACAGTACTGGGTATCAGTTACCTTAAGGGAGTACCCTAATGGATACATGAGTTTAGCCCATCTGCCAAGAAGGTTTACCAGGGTGTGGCCACTGCACATGCTACAACTTTTTGGAGCAACATGTGATAGTTGGGTGAAGGTGGACACCAAAGGTGAATGAGCAGCTCTGATAAGGGCTCACGTCAGAGGTTCTAGTTCTCTCTGTACACACCCCCATGCCCCCAGATAGGCCTTTCATATTTGGGGATGTATGTGTGTATGTGTGTGTTTATATATAGATATATGTGTATATAAATATGTAAAAACATGGTATATATGGGGGCAGTGAGTAGAGTACTGGCCTTGGAGTCAGGAGGGCCTAAATTCAAATGAGGCCTCAGACACTTGACACATGTACTAGCTGTGTGACCTTGGGCAAGTTACTTAACCCCAATTGCCCTACCTTCCCCCCTCAAAAAATGGTATATAAACATGCATGCATGCATGTATCTTTCCTTTATTAGCTCCTTAAGGGCAGGATTATATTAATGAAAATGGGAAGATCTTTCTCATCCATGAATAGGCCCATGTGACCTGCTTGAGTCACAAGGAAGCCTGAGTCACATGAGCCTGTGGTGGGAGGAGCTTGCCAAATGGGTAGAGCAGGAAGTGGTAGAGCAGGAAGTTGGAATGAGTCAGAGCTGGTAGAGAGAAGGTGAGAGTGGCAGTTTGAAGGGAGAGAGAGAGAGAGAGAGAGAGCAGGCAGCAGTGGAAAGCGTGAGTAAGAGAGGGAGTGATTTTTCTTATAGGAGTCTACTTGTGGGGAGCCACACAGAGGAAAAGCTTGGGGATGGCGGTGCATTGGTAATACACATAGATTTCTTTGTGGCTGTGATGGATTTGGCTTTCTGGTGCTAGAATAAATATTTTGGTTTTGCCTTCAATGAAGAGTATGTTATATCTTGTGATTCAAACCTGGGAATTCACCATAGTGTTCGCTGTGGGCATGGCATTGGCATATAGGCAGTGACTGTCACGGCTTTAGTAATTGTATTCCTAGAGCTTAGCACAGTGCTTGACACTTAAGTGTATATATACAAGTGCTTTTCACTCATTAGTTTATTGCTTCACATCCTGTATCATCTTACTTTACTCCTTGCTCCTAATCAGTTTTAACTCTACTCACTTTCTCAAGAGATAAGAGGATCTTCTTCAAGCCTCAGCCTCCTTCAACTGTTGGATTCATCTTGAATTATTTTAAAATACTAATTTTCTAAGGTTTGTCATCATCACCATCATTATAATTTCTGAGACTAAATTTGCCTATCTTGCCTATACTGAAAGTATACGAACCACTTCTGGACCTGATCCCAATTTGCCTCAGTATAAAGGCCTTAATCGGCTCCATTTTTCTGACCTTTTCCAGTTTACCCTTCTTTGGGCAGGTTCATGGTGTTCTAGCCCAAGATGCTCACCATATTTGTGTCAGACCTAATGTTGAAACCTAACTGGCTTGGTTTTACCATACTTTAGAATTCTGGCACTCAGTGGATCTACTACCAAAACTCTTCCTTCTTTATTATCTAGGATCATAGAGGTATCTCGCCATTCCTAGCCATCTTGAATTCTTCCAATAAATCTCAATATGCTTGTGAAATTAGGGATAGATTAAACATAAATATTGGCTGGCTTCTAATAGGAAATGTTAAAGATCGAGTCCCTTCTTTTACAGATGAGAAAGTGAGACCCAGAGAGAGAGGTTTAGCAGTTTCCAAAGGTCACATAGTACTAAGTCACAGAGAAATAATATGAAACTCAGGTTTTCTGTCTTTAAAGCCATTGCTTCACACCACACTAAAATGGGATTTTTCATGAAAGCTGTTTGACCCTATGCAAAGTCTAAGGAGCAAGCATAACTTTGACATAGGAAATTATAGGACTTTTTTAATTGACCTTTGACAATAACATTAAATCTACTGATATTGTCTCAGAGCATTCTTGGGCAAGAAATACTCCTTCACATAAGTGAATTTTCTACTGCTTATTCTGTATAGTATATGGAAATAATTCCAATGATTTCATTTCAAAGACTATATAGTCATGCATCTTTGTTTGGGATGTGAATTTTACGATTCAGCTCTTTCGGCTTCACAGGTATGCAGGTTTAGCAGATTGTCTTTGCCCCCCTGCAGTTTCTAATTATTACAGTTTAAATGATTTAAATTAAACTGTGGGCCTCACATGGCCCTAGGGAAAGAAGCAGTACAGACTACCAGCATTAGGAATCTGAGATCTGTGAAGAGTTAGGAATCTCCTCCACCCAACTAGTGCTTCATCAATCAATCAAATCACCAAAATTAAGGAAAGTTGCTCTACAAATTGAAGGAAACTTTTCTTCCCTTATTTGTGAGCTCCAGAACAACTTGAATAGATTTGAGATAGAAAGAAACAGTTAGGAAAAAAATAGATGAGAGATTTCTTTCCTTAGCAGTAAAAATTAATGTTCAAAAATGGCATCAAGTTTCTTTAATCCTAAAGTTTTAATTTTGTGTATCAGCAAGTGTGACAAAAAAGGTTTTACAATAAGCCTTGCCCTATACTTTAAAATACACATAGAGGTTTGGTGTGGAAGTGTGTGTTGTGTGTTTCTCTATAAGACTATGGAGCCTTCATCTCCTTTCCTAAGTTACCATGGAGCCCTCCAAATAGGAGGCAGCCAGTAGGCATCAGGATATCCTTCATTCTTACCTCTCTGATTATTCTTCAGTACCTTAAAACATCATTCACAATTAATTAGTGCCAAGTATTATGCTTACCCTCTGAGAAAAGCAGACAGTGACTACTTAAAGAGCTTGCATTGTAATAGAACATACATGTATGCCTACATGTTTACATAAATGTGTGTACATACTCATACACATGTGGATACATATATATACACATATGTGCTTTTTTGCACATATACATACCCACATATAAGGGACAATTAGGTTGTGCAGTGGGTAGAGTGTCATACCTGGAGTTAGGAAAACTCTACTTCCTGAGTTCAAATCTAGACTTAGCCACTTACTAGATATGTGACCCTAGGCAAGTTATTTAACCTTGTTTGCCTCAGTTTCCTCATCTATAAAATGACCTAGAGAAGTAAATGGCAAACTACTAAAGTATCTTTTGCCAAGAAAACCCCAAATCAGATCACAGAGAGTTGGATACAGCTGATAATTCCTGAACAACAACAACAAAATGCACATATAAGGGCCAGCCAGGAAAAAGTGTTTTGTTTCAGGAAGTTTCAGAACTGAAGCACTGAACCATAAGAAAATTAATTAACTCAAATGTTGTAATATATAATCCATAATATATAATGTACATTCTATATTGTATTATGATATCTAATCCATAATTTCTAATCTATAATAAAGCAACCAACAGTTTCTGCTTATAGTTCTAGAAAGGAATCAGGATATTGGGGTAGAAAAAAGATGGAAGCTCTCCATCTGTAATAAAGAAAGCTTATACAAAAGTTGTCATAAAAAAAAATTCACAAGAAATTTGTCAAAAGGCAGAGGAGAAAGAACAGGAGGAAGCTTTTCTTCTAACTCGATCTCACCACTATGCCTCACTGCCTTCTCACCCTAGAATTTCCCTCAGTACCTGGGACTTTTCTCACCCTGAAACTTCCCTATGTCCTTGTAGCCCACTTGTTAATTGGCTAGTGTCAGGCCAATATGTAAGTGAAAGATCTTTCCCCAAACACTGAATAGGCCTCAGGTGAGGCCAACAAAGGGAGGCCTGATTAGATGCAGGCCCACCCCTTTGTGATGCTGATCAGGGATTAAAGACTCTTCCCAACCCCTCAATAGGCCTCTGGTAGGGCCTACAAAGGGAGGCCTGATTAGATGCAGGCCCACACACTTTCACTAACTAGGTGTGGGTCCCAGGCCCCACACTTTATTTTGTTAAATAGGCTCTGAGCCATTGGGGCTTTGAACAGGATATAAAAGTTCTGAGGTTGGGAATTTGCCTTTGGTTTTACATTCATTGAAAGAATGTTGGTGCCTCTGGGTAAGCCATTGAAGCAATCCTCCCCACACCTTTGAAATCCCAAATGTTGGTACTTCTCTCTGGTAACTACGAATTGCTATGAATAGACTGATTTGTGTTTGCTCTGTTTATATAATGTATGCTTGTAATTTCTACTTGTATTCTCTCCAAAGTTTAGGATGCTGGCATTTCCCCCCGAACTATGTCTGAACTAATGATATATTTATGTTTAATTAAAGTAAGATTTTTAACCCCCCCAAGTTCCTTTCCTTAGAAAAGCAGGTCAAAGAACCTGTGCCAGCAGCCCTTCTGTGTGCTGGTGTTGTTGGTCTTGCACCCCCACAGCAGCTGCTAGCAGCAGTGTTGTTAGAACTAGTTTGTGTTGGGACCTTATCACCATATCACTTGCTCAAGTACCTTCTGCTTTTCTCTCCTTTATGTGTGGTTTTCACCCATTAGAATGTGAAGTCCTTGAGTAAAGAGACTATCTTTTTTTCCCATGTATTTTTATCCCCAACATTTCTGACAGTGTCTAACATTTAGTTAGCACTTAATAACCATTTGTTGACTGATTGTCTTTGCTTTGAAATATCCAATGTGGCAGGACAACCAGTGACAGTATGTCTTTAATCTCATCCCAGCAGTCATTAAATAAATAAACAAAAAAATAAAGACTGAATATATTAGGAAAAAGAATCCCTGTACTGTGTATTATTCTTTCAGTTCTCTTTTGTTTTAATTTTGAAAAAGAATTCCAAAATTCTGACTACTTACTCTGGCTCAAAATTTAAGGGCTATTTATTAAGCACCTTTCTTTGCTTTATTTGTCCTTCTCAACCTTCCCTCAATTCTTATACCTTGCCAAATTCATGTTAAGATGCTCCTTTGCCTCACTAGCTCTGTCTTGTTGCCAGATAGACATAGGCTTTACCAACTTTTGTTTTTGTTTAGTTTTTTGTTTGTTTTGAATTTTGGGCATATCAGTGGAATCTGGAGAGGAAAATAAAATGGAGTACAACATTCTGGGGTAGTAAAGAAGCTTCTTTTCTTGATACCAGAAGTTCCATAACGCTCTTGCTAAGGGTTATTTTAATTGAATTTTCCTTGCTTCAGCCTCATTTCAACATAGTGGCTCTGACTGAGTCCTTTGATCAGCTGTGGAGGACCCATTATTCTGTGACTGCATCATTATTCTGTATTTAACACCCAGAGCATTGAAAAGAACCTTGCCTTTTCCTCTTTGGAGAACAAGCTTTGGATAGTTGGGTGATTAGGCCTGGCTACTGAATACATCCAACTGAGTGTTCACCATAGTTAAGTTAAAATGAAGGTAGAAGCAAGATTTTCTATTAACTTAGATAATAGAAACAGTTTTGTTTCAATCTCCGTCAGGTCAAAAGGTGATAAAGTATTTAGTGACATAGCCTACGAAATAAGGAAAAATGCAAACAGCCTCCAATTTCTAATACTTCTAGGTCATGCATATATTTGGAGCTTATGATATATTGTGTGAGATGTCAGGTTCAAACTACTTTCTTTCTCATTGCTCACCTAGGTAAGACTGGCAAAACTCTTTGTTTTTGTTTTTTTTTTTGGTGGGGTGGGTGGGGGGGAGGGAAAATGCCACCTATTATAGAGGCTATAGGAATATTAGTGTACTATGGTGGAGGTATGAACTGGTTCAACCATTTTAGAAAGAAAAGTAGAATAATATCTAATAAATAGATAACACGATAATTAGAGTGAAAGGCCTAAGTTCAAATATGACCTCAGACACTTCCTAGCCATGTGACCTTGGGCAAATCATTTACCAGCTATGTGCCTCACTTTCCTAAGCTGTAAATTGGTGAAAATAATTGAACCTACCTCCTAGGGTTGTATGGATCAAATAATATCATAGTCGTAAATCAATTAGCACAGTGCCTAGCAAATAGTAAGTGCTATATAAATGTAAGTTATTATTATGATTATGATAATTCAACAAAATTGTGCATGTCCTTTGACCCAGTGATACCGCTGCTGGTTACATAGCTTATAAAGGTCCAAGACAGAGGAAAAGGGCATACGTACTAGAAATACTTATAGCAGAACTTTTTATAGTAAGAAAGTAGAGGAGGGAAAGTTGTTTCCCATCAATTGAAAACCAATTGGTCATCAGTTGAACAAATTAGGGTATATAAATGTAATGAGATATTTTGCATCATGATAAATGATGAAAGAGCCACATTTAGAAAAACCTGGAAGGACTTTTATGAATATTTCAGAGTGAAATGAAAAAAGAAAGTAGAAAAAAGTTTATATATTGACCTCAATAATGTAAATGAAAACAACTTTGAAAAAATGTAAGAACTTTGATCAAAGCAAAAACTAATCTTCATTTTAGAATTCTGATGATGGAGCATGCTCCCCATCATTTGGTAGAGAAGTGATGAACTAGAGATATAGGAGAAGATATACATTTTCAGAAAAAATCCATACCTGTTTGTTTTGCTTGACTATTCCTGCCGTAAGGGAATTCTTTAGTTGTATTCACATTTGCTTGTTTGTTTTCCCATTATAATGTGAGCTCCTGGAGGAAAGAGGCTATTTTTGTAGTCACAGTGCTTAACACAGTGTTTGGCACATAATAGGTACTTTATAAATTCAAGCCAATAATGATTTATTGAGTGGGGTGATTTTTGAAGCAGTGTGGTCATGTAGTAAGTAATGTTTTATATACAGCCATTACATATATACATGTTATAACATGTATACATATATGCATACATACATATATATACATGTGTGTATGTATATATAAGAGAAGAGCAAAAAGAAGTACAGAATATGACACAAAGAAAGCACTTCTGTTACTATCATATCAAATTTAATGGACAATTAAAAACTATATATAACAGACATTCCAGTTTCTTATACAATCACTTTTTTGTTGTTCTTTCTATGTCGACATATTCATGTTTACTTGTTTGCTAAGTTCCTAGTAAAATAAAAAAAGTTAAAGATGATTCTAAAAGGAGGTGGGTAGTCTTATAACCAAATGGAGGTCAAATAGATGAATAGCCCAGGTACTAAAATGTTGACTGGACATTAATGACCAGAGGAAGGCTGCCATGCTTAGTTTCAATGATGGACTGATGACAGTATTTGGACAGGCATCAGAAAGAATGAAGACTTAGGTGTGTGGCAATTGATAGCAATGGAGAGAAGATCCAAATGTACTACATTAGATTATAGATTGGTTGAAATATTGGAGCATGTGAATTTGGAGACTCAGCAAAGTGGTTGTATTGGTAAAGTATTAATACAATTTGAAGATTTTCCCATCCATTAATAGGCCCATGTGACCTGTCTGAGTCACATAGAAGCCTGAATCACATGAGCCTGTGGTGGGAGGAGCTTGCCAGAGAGAGAGGGAAAAGGAGAAGGAGAAGAAGAAAGAAGAAAGAAGAAGGAAGGAGGAAGGAGGAAGGAGGAGAAGCTGCTAACATGAGTGAGAGCCAGGGAGTGATTTTGCTTAAGGGTGTTCATTTATGGGGGTACCCTAACAGAGGAAAGACTTGGGGATAGTGGTGCCCCCTGCTTTGCCAATGTGTATAGATTTCTTTGTTGCTATGATGGATTTGGCTTTCTAGTTTTTAAATAAATGTTTTGGTTCTGCCTTCATTGAAGAGAGTCTGTTATATTTTGCTATTTGGAACTACACCAGCATATTCATAACTGCCATGGGCACTGTGAGTATCACATTAGCACTACAGTAGTATAGTGAATAGAAGACTGGACCCTGTTACCAAAGACCTGAGTTCAAATCTAGCCTCTAATCCTTACCAGTTTTATAACTAGTTAGGTAACTTAACCTCTGTATGCTTCAGTTGCATCATCTGTAAAACGGAGATGATGATACCACCTACTTCCCAGTGTGGTTGTGAGGTTCAAATGAAATAATATTTATAAAGTGTTTTGACAACCCCAAAGTGATATGATAGTTGCTTGCTATTATTGCTTTAATATTTCTATTTCCCTCCTTAGATGAAGTAAAAGAAGGCAAGGGCAGTGGTCTATTAAAACAAAAGCATAAAGACACAATGAACATGCTAATGTAGTTTTTGTGAGGCAGAGAAGGGTTTTTTTTCTAGGATGAAGAATCACTTTCTTTACAGACAGATGTCAGGATTTGCTACATATGAAGCTTGGAGCAGAAGGAAGAATTGATCAATACAAGCCCAATCCTATCATTATAGATGATAAGTAGGCAGCAAACCATATTAAACTAGTCACTTGTCAATGAGACCAAGATAAGTTAAATATTGGCTAAGGTCACACAAGGAATAACCTAGGGGAAGAGGGGAGGGAATACGCATTTATAAAGCACCTGCTTTATTCCAGGCATGGTACTAAGTGCTTTGTTGGTGGTGGTGGTTGTCCTTTGCTCTGGAAGGACATAAGGAGAGTGATGTCTTGACTTGCAAGCGAATTGGATTTAGGTGAGGCAGGGCTCTACGGTCATCAGCCTCACTCTGTCCTCCAGAGTCATTGAAGTCCAGTGGCAAGACATAGGGCAGGACAACTGGTGATCCAATATCTCATCTGGTCCTCACAATAACACTGAAAAGTGGGTGGCAAGCAGAGATTAAGTCACTTGTCCTGGATGACACAAGTAGGCACTTTTTTGGTGCTTAATAATTCTCCACTCTCCCAATTCCCACTTCTTCAAGTTCCTCTATGTGTTCTTGTCTTTACTTTGATGCTGGAAAATGTGCTAGAAAAATATTTCAACTTATTTTTTATATACATTAATTATGAGACATTATGTTACACTGCTTGAATAAATATTGTATTTCATCTGTTTCAAATTACTTATATAATTTATATAATGTCTATAAATTCTGCATTCTTGAACCTGTGAAATTTTCTTCTACTAGAAATGTTTTGGGGTTGAAAATTGACTGAAAAAATGCGATCCACAATGTAAAAGGCAATAAGTCGACACAGGTTTTGTAATTAAAAAAGAATTCACATATTAAAGAAATGTTTAACTTATCTATTAGGCTGTAACTAGTAAGGTGCTTTGTTATTGTTGTTTGTTTATTTTTAAATTTTAAATTTCAAAACCCATATAGCAAGATTTTGTATTTTCAGCTACTGTTTAATATTTACTACATTACTAGAACTTCCTAGGAATAGGACATAATAGAAATATTCCTCATCTCTAAGGGGTTTACCTGCTAATGGTATGAGACAGCATGTCACAGCAAATGGGAATATAATAGCTATATACCTGGTTTGAGATTTTTCCAGAGAGATATTGGGAAACTTCTAATTTAATGAAGACTAATGAAGCAGTAGTTTACTATGTCATAGATTTGGGATTGTATTGATATTTTGCTGAGGTAATTGGAGATAGAAGCAGGGAAGAAAGGTAAAATAGTATAGAGAACTCTGAAACTAGATCAGGAAGACCTGAGTTCATGTGTCAACACTTATTAGCTTTGGACAAATTACTAGCTTGGGCAAGTTATTTAACCTCTCTCTGCCTCAGTTTCCTCAACTGTTTCCTACTCTGTGAAAAGGGAATGATAATAACACATACCTCTCAGGGTTATTATGAGGATCAAATGAAATTGTATTTGCAAAGCTCTTTTGTTAATCTTAAAATTCTCTAGAAATGCTGTTATTGTTATAAGGTCTGGAACTGATTGTATTGAAAACTTAGCTCTCTTTTTTTCAGTTAGGAAAAATGGGTTCAGAGGTTAAGTCACATATCCAAAGTCATACAGGTATTCTATAGCAGGAGTGCAAGTAAGCCCCAGTTCCTCTGACTCCCTGTCTGAAGTATTTTGCATTTTACTTCTCTGCTTCTATTTCTATGTTCTTAAAAAATAGGGATATTAGACATAGAGTCAAGTGCTTAGGATCAGAGAAAGAACTTCTATATAGAAAGGCTTTGAATGCTCTAATCTGCTCTAGTTCTTTGGGGAAATAACTGCTTTTCACCTATTACAAGTCATTCTGTACTTTTTATATTGAACCTTGTTTTGCAGTGCCCAGTAAGTGAAATGATATTTATATATTCTAAAGTGTCTCAGTGGGAAGGGAGGGAAACACATACACAAAAAGCTTGTCATTTAGAAGGTTTCACTGTATTGTGTTTTTCACTTTCAAAATGTAATTGAGTTCCATGAGGGATTTGGCATATGTTCAGAATGCAATAAAAATCATTAATGAGTTAGACTATTCAGGATTGGTATTTATTGAAAAACCTGTTTCCTGCAGAGCTGCTGAAATGAACAAACCCTTGTTTGGAAGATGTCTGCCACGTGGTACTTCAGTGTACAAAGAAACATGTCATATTTTTTTAATTTAAAAATATACAGAAGAACACAATAGAAGACACTTGAGCATACATAATAGAGCAAAGTGAAGTTTTATTGTTTCTGGTGAGTAAAAATGATCAATATTATCAACTTAATGGCTTTATTGATGGAGAGATTATTTTAAATGAATTGCTGCAATTAGATCAAGCCATGTGTGATTCGAGCTCATTCAGAGAGACACTAGCCAAATTGAATTTTGATCTTTATAAATGACACCTTCAAGATTAGAATGCGTGCATCAAGAAGGACATATCCACGGATCTAGTCAGGAAAGCCTGGTTCAAGACTTGCTTTTTTCAGTTTTTAAGGTAGAAAATGTGTTCTGGTTCCATTTTCTTGGGGCCGGATAGGGATCTCTTTCACTAAACCCTCTGGCTTAAGCCCCCAGTGATTGTGTTCTTCCCATTTTAGGGAGTGAGCAAATAGCACCCCATTTCCATTTAAACACTCAACATATAAGGCAAACTGATGGGATCTGTACTTGTGCCAGATACCCATTATATGTACCTGCATGACTTTGGATAAGTTATTTCTTTCTTTGAGTTTTGCCTTTCTTATTTATAAAATCAAGAATTTTGCTAGGGAATCTTTAGATATTTATTTAATTGTCAGTTTGGGACTGTGATTTCATCAGAATAGATGAGTACTATATGGTTATTTCTCCCATTTCAGGGGGAGGGGGAAGGCAGGGCAACTGGGGTTAAGTGACTTGCCCAAGGTCACACAGCTAGTGCAGCAAGTGTCTGAGACAGAATTTGAAATCAGGTCCTCCTGACTCCAAGGCTGGTGCTCTACTCACTATGCCACTTAGCTGCCCCTACCCCATTTTACATAACCACTATCTATCAAAGTTCAGGTTTCAAAACTA
The DNA here is from genome assembly GCA_028646595.1 of Phalanger gymnotis. Classification (NCBI taxonomy): domain Eukaryota; kingdom Metazoa; phylum Chordata; class Mammalia; order Diprotodontia; family Phalangeridae; genus Phalanger; species Phalanger gymnotis. The sequence goes on from CM053623.1 coordinate 384,554,757, forward strand.
GGTCCTAAATCAATATGATCCTCCACACTTTTTCAACGACATTCTGCTGCTGCTTCTCATTAGATGAAATCTGTAATGTTTTCCATATATTGTGAACCCAAGTGATTTCAGGGGAATTAGTACCCGTGTTCTCTCTTCATTCTGTCATTGCTTTTCCCCTGCAATACACTTCACTCCAAAGTACCTCCTAAGGTCTATATCCCTTGACATCTGTAAACTCTGAATGTAAATGTGTCTCATTCAGGAAGATAATAATGTTTGGATTTAACTAGGCCAATGTTGCAGAAACATACTTCAGAGATATACTTCTTTGGTGCTGAACCACCTTCCTATGCCCTGTCTTTGTCACATGGTCCTATTTCTACTCTACCACATTCCCTTCCTAAGAGAGTGGTGAAGGAGGTAGAAAAAAACACACATACACATATACATTCACAAATATATACACACACAAACAGAATTCATAGTGATACCTCATCAAAACTGAGTGTTCTACTTATTGTCTGACTGAATAAAGGGAGAATTGATTATCATAATTGACATTGAGTCTGACTTTACATTTTTTTATTTTTTTTATTTTTTTTTAATTTTTTAAATTTTTTTTAAATTTTTTTTCTGACTTTACATTTTTATCATATGAAACATATTATATAATTGTTGTAATGTAATAATACTATAGGGCAAGATCACATGAATTTATCGGTCTATATACACATTTGATGTTGTATGTGTGTGAAAACAAACAAAAGAACCAACAGTAACAAAAACCAAGGCCTATATTGCTAGACTGCAAACTGATGATTGGGAACTATCTTGTGAGGGGCTTTAAATGCCAAACAGTGGAATTTGTCTTTGACCTTAGAATATATCAAAAGATCATGGCAAACCACACAAAAATGTACAAAAATGCATATTAGTAATAGTTTTTATACTAAAGAAAAGGTATGGGGTATGAAGTGCAAGCTGGTAAAAGAGAAGAGCAAAAGAGAATCAAGAACATAAATGAAGAGATAAATGCTAGAAAATAAAGGATCTTTAAGGATACAGACACCCTAGCATCAAATTTAAAAATAGTGTAGCAGGAGGTAATTAAACTTGAATGGAAGGCAGTTGAAATGAGACAGGCACAATTTGAGTTAGTTCATTGGAGAAAGTTTAAAATTGCTGACAACCAAGTAAATATCAAGTAAAATTAGCCAATTGGAGCAAATGCACACTGGTGTAGTCAAAATAACTCAGTCATCATTTTTTAAACATTGTCCAGTATTCAATACCTTTCCTTAAATTTATTTGCAGTGGAAAAGGTCAAAAGAAGTCAAAATTAAGCAGACTTTTTTTTTCTCCTTACAGTTTGGATTGACTTTGGACCATTTGACTTTTTTAAAGGTAAATCTTGCAATTCTCATTTTTAAGCAAAATAAAGCTAGATTTTTTTTCTAGCTTCATTACAGTTCTCTATGTTAATAAGATTTTTCCTTTTAAATTTCATTTGCTATCTTTATGCTGCCTATAAAAAGTCTATTCAATTGTCTGTCCTAGGTTCTGCAAAGTTAACAAAGTTATTTAAGTATCTGTTTCAGTAGAAAAGTGTGTACATGTGTGGGTCACTTGGGCTCCTACAGAGGCTTTCAAGGACTAGAGTGATCTTTGGGGTCACTCTCAATACCCAGGATGTGAATTAGTGCTTTTTGGTTTTTCTTTCTTTTAATTCCCTGGGAATATCAAATTTCAGTTTGTATTTACTACTTTCCTTTCTAGGTTTTGCTATGTTAAGGTCAAAGTTTGGATCATACTTATCCCTACCCAGATTATCTCCTGAGAATATCCGAATTTAGCCTATATATGAAAGGTCCTTCAGTTCCTGTGCAAACATTCAGGATAAAGAAATATGGATTATAGGAGAGGGTTTATTTAAAATGAGACAGCATGTGTAGTAAAGAGGATTGAACTTGAGATCAGGAAAGCTCTACTTTGTTGACATTTCCTGACCATGAGGAAGCCATCTCTCATCTTTATCTCTATTAACTGCACTGTCTTTTGTACTGTTTTTTGATGATCCAATGAAGATACACATACACATGTGTATTATATATTATATTACATATATATTACATGCATAATATAATACATATATTATACTGCATAGTATATGTGTAATATATTACATATATATCACATACATGATATATTACATATATTATACTACATAGTATAAGTGTCATACACATACATATATGTGTATATGTATGTGTGTATATGTATATCTATATGTATATACAGTAGGAAATCTTAAAACTGCATAAAAACATCATATGATTCAACAACAAATGTGAAGAAATCACCCTTAAGTCCAAGAGTAACTCCTCTTCACCTCTAGTAAGTCTCTGCCTTTTTCAAGGACTTTCTGAAAGTGAAAAATTTTTTGAAACTTTTGAAAGTGAGAATTACAGAGATTTGTTTCCAGTCTCTCTTCCCAAGTGAACAGATCTTGAGTTGCCAGGGATACAAGCAAACATCCCATTCCAAGCAGGTGAAAATATGGGTCTTGTTTCTTTGTATCATCTTTGCTTTTACCTCTCTTTACCCCTAGGTCTCTCTCTGGGGATCAGCTCTTTTCTCCTTCCATATCCTTAACTCTCTATCAGTCTTTATTACTACATTCATTCTCTGTCCATATCCTGCTCTTAGGTAGCCATGGCATGTGTATGTGTGTGTGTATGTGTTTGTGTGTGTCATTTCCATCTGGGTTCATGTGACCCTAGTACCAGTTTTTTCATACACATGAGCCCATTTCCACTTTTCATCTCTTTCTCCCTTGTCAGACATATCTCTTCTAAGCTCTCATACAGTAATTTTATAGATGCTCAAAGGAATAGGTCATGTGTGTAAATATATTGTTAATTTAAGTCAGTGCTAGATGAAAAACCTCATCAGTGGGGCAATGAGGATTCACGACAGAGGAAACTGATTCATTGCCTAAGGAATTCATACCTCGTCAAGGAAACAGAAAAGGAAAGAGCAATTTGCCCTTTGAGGGCAAGTTTAGGAACATGTGCTACACATACTAGACATGTTCTATTGATTCACTGCCATTAGAATGACATACCTCCTATGGACATAATTTGGTGTAGCTAAAAATAAGTGCATAATGGAATGTTTCAATTTTTAAAACAATCCTCCAAGATTTCATGTTTTTGTTAATAGATCAGGTTGACTGGTCTAGGTCTTTATGTTTTTGGAGTGCAATGATCTCTATCCAACTATATGACTTACAATTAAGCTCAAGATGTTTATGCTAGCCTAACAAAACCACCACTGAACCTGTTTCCTTGAAATGGATCAGAAGTCTGAACCTGCAGAATCAAACAATTAAACATAATAGTGCCATTAAAGGGAATGGGAGACTAGAGAAGCATATTACCTAAGAATAACACATGACAGGAAATAAATTATGTTGCACTAACTCATGCTTGATGTGTTAAGCAAGTGGCACCATGCCAACTCTGCAACCTTGGGTACTTCTGAATGGAGTCTGCCTTCCACAGGGTCTGCTGATTTCACTAGCTTGAAAATTTAAAGGCACGCTGGAGCCCTTACTCCCACAAATTACTCCCCTGAGCACACTATGCCATAGAAAAAGCATAGAAAATGAGTTTCCACCCTGCTTCCTAGATAAGAATGATGAATCTAATGGGAAGAGAAGTAGGGAAGGTAAAGAGATGTGGGAAGTGGTCTTACACCCTCCCAGCTTTTCAGTGTTTCTACAAGGAACCCTGGGGAATATGTTGGTAGAAGCTCCAAAGTGCCTTTCTGCTTTAAATCCATGGGGATTGCTGAATGCTTTTGAGGTCTGATAGTGAGAATAGACTTTCATCTTCATGTGTCATTTGAGCAAAGGGTTTAGAACATCTTTTGCTGGCTCTGAGTGCCAAGGACCATTGCTATGGCTGGTAGATGAGGCCTCGGGAGCATGAACAAATTCAATGATGCTCAGGGACTCTGAACAATGTCACTGACAGGCAAGCATGAAAAAGGCACTATTAGAGGAAAGAAATTGAAAAGTGTTAGAAGCAGGAAATATATGAACTTAGTCTTTAGAAAAACAGTTTCTCGAACAAGAATGAAGAAAAATGTCAAGATATGAGAACAAAGTGGAAAGTAGAAGGAAGGAAAAAAAAAGAGGAAACAGAACTTTTTAAATGCTACTGATACAAGTTTTGACACAGTTTTTGCTCCCAACAAGAAGCATATGTGTTTTACTTAATTTGTTTTGTGCTCTGTTGTCCTTCATGGAGATGGTCATTTTCTGGTTAAAAAATATTTGAATCATAGCGTGGGATTGAACTGAATATCATATACTAGTGTAAAATCAAAACAAATGAACAAACAACAACAAAGTTCATGTTGAATATTATCCTGAAAAATTTTCTGTTTGTTTTTCTTTTTAATTCTTTTTGTTTTGAAACATCAGGGACTCCCCAACAAACATGCAGAAAACTCTCTCCCCACACACAAAGCAATTAAAAAAATTATATCTAATAAAGTGATTCTTACTAATAGTGTAAGACACTTTTCTTGTTGTGGTTTACTGATCTTTAATGTAAAGGAAGGAGGTAAGTCACAGCATTGGTCATTTGGTACCAATGTTGGCATTATATTTCACCCTGGGTAAGTCACTTAAGCATTACTTGCCTCAGTTTTCTCAAATGTAAAGAATAATAGCACCCAGCTTCCAGGGTTGCTGGGACTATCAGATGAAATATCTGTAAAGAGGGGAATATAGTGCCTGGAACATATTAGGTGCCTACTAAACACTTATTCTTTTCCTTCACTCTGCATCATTTCAAGCATGTCAGTTTTATGATTATATTTAGATTTGTCATTTTCTGTCTGTGTATTTTATTTCCTTATCATTCATTATTGTTTCCTATTCTTGTATTTGCTATTGGTAATTTGTCATAACTATTAATATTTATGATAAATTAGTTATAGATTTATTAGGTTGTTTTAATAATCACTTAAATAAAATTGCTTTTATTTTGCTGGTCAGTTTGATAGTCCTTTGCTTTAAATTTTGTTTATTTTCCTTTGATTTTGAAAACAGTAGATTTCGCATTTCTGTGGAAGTATTAAATTGTTGTTTCTCTAAATTTAAAAATTGAATGCTCAATTAATTTGTCATCCTTTTATCTTTCACTTATATTTCATTAAATTGTTTTCAGAGACATATATTTTCCTCTAAAACTTAAATTAGTTCTTCCCAGTTTGTTTTATTTTAGTCTCACTTTTCTATTTTTAATTAAATTAATTTCTCACTTATTAGAGCTACATGAATTTAATCTCCATTCATATCTTTGGGGATTTTCTGAATTGTTACTAGTCAGCAGTGAGGTTTTACCTCATTTGTATGCATCATGCATCCACTGGCATTATCCCTGAAGTATTTCCAGAAACATTGATATTCAGTCATTCTGTTTCATTGAGTTGTTCTTTTCTGTGAGGTCAGTGATTCTCAGATTGTCTTTCCAAATTCAATATTCAATTCAACTCACTTTTGTTTATAAGTATCACAAATAGTCTTATAATTTCCTATCCTTTAATTATGCCCTTATGCTTGCTGTTTTGTCTCTAAATTACCGAGTTCCATATCTGAAATTCAGAGTTTCTAATGTCTTATCAAAATTTTCTACCATTGATTCTAAATGATCAATATCTTTTTCATTTTAAATTAATTAGATCTAATTTTCTTTCTTAGATCACCCTTTATTCATTTTATCTATCTTTTTAGGCAGTCTAGAATTTAAATTCAAATGTCTGTCAGTGAATGTTTATAATTGCCACATTAGTCCTTTCTTCTGGATATTTCTCTTAAACTCCATAGCATTTATTCAATTTATTGTGGGTTCTTTTTGTTTTCATCCCTGTTGGTTTTTTTTTAATTTTTTTTGTCAAGGATTTGTTTTCTTTACCCTCCTATTTTACTGTTTTTATTTTACTTTATTCTGTTTTCAGTGATTAAAGATAGCTGGACTTAGAAATATACACTTAGACATCTTCTCAGAAGTTCTGTGATTAATAGTTCTAATCCAAACACATGTAGCCACCTATGCCCTTTACCTTCTCTGCTGCTAGGTTTTGATGTGTAAACAGTTGGATTTATCAAGTGAGAAAAGAAGGTATATCAAAAATAGGAAATATATACTATACTTTGATTATTTCTTGCTATTCTAGTTTAAGGTAAATATTAACTTGTTCTATTAGCCTGTTTGACAAAAAAAAAAAATGGAAAAAAAATAAAGCTATGACTTTTTTCCTGAAGTACCATAGTATATACAGTTTTAGTAAAAAAAACTCAAGATTAAAAAAATAGTGTTCCTCAAAATTTTAAAATATATCATGCAAATTAATAACCCACCCAGGAGCAGAGGTTAGTTCTACAATACATTTTATAGAATACCATAAAATTATTTTCTCAACCCTCATTTTTCTTGATATCTCTGCAATATTTGACATTGTTGAGCATCCTCTAGTCCTGGAGGCTCTTGCCTTTCTGGGTTTTCTGGACAATTTTCTATCTTGCCACTTGTCTAATTACTCTTTCTCAGTCTGGAGGACTATTATTTACAACACAAATCCTTTCTGCGGCTATATATTAATTTTGTTCCTTGTGCTCTTTTAACTTTTCTCTGCAATCCCAGTTTGTAAACTTATTGTCTGATGAATTTAAATATCATCCTTTTGAAGGTAATGTTCAATTATGTCCTTTTCTACATATGCATCAATATATGTATTTACATCTGTATAATATCAGTATCTTT
>CM053623.1:384562074-384584426 GCA_028646595.1 Phalanger gymnotis
CTGAAGGCTAACAGATTCAGATCCAGTTTGAACAGTACATGAAGAGAAAATGCACAGATATTAGGAAAAGGGAAGAAGTAAGATTACTAAATTGACATCACTTAAGAACCTAAGGAGGCAGAATACAATTAACTACTTATCCTATGTGGAATCTAGGATAATATTTTTAGTCTTGCAAATCCCAACAAAAGTTGTCATTGTAATTTTTACTCTAAATAACTACAGTGTTTTGCTTCAAGTGAAGGGAAGATATCATCATTACCACAAATGCTGAGAATTCCTACTACTGTTTTTGATCTGACATTTCTTAATTGTGCCAAATATGCCATTGCCAAAGGAACAGAGTTGTTAATGGGGGTGAAGCGGGAATAACCCTTCTTTTATTATATGTGGATGGTCATTGGAGAATCTTATCTAAACACTTCAGTGGAACAGCTAATAGAGTTATCATGAAGTGAAAAATATTTTAAGTGAGCACAGGAGACAGAAAGGTGATTTTTGAAGGAATAGTAAACCAGCTATGATTTCCTTAAATGTTCACTTTTTTAGCACTGTTGTTTTAACTTTCTCCTATTGGCAAAACACTCTACTAGGTGCTTGTGGAAATATATAAATAATGACGACATGATTCCTATATATACAAAGCTTATGTTCTAGCGCAGGGAGACAGGATAGACTGTTTCTCCTGCATAATTCCTCATTTGTTATGTATTGCAACCTCCTCTCACCTACTCTGGCCATACATAATTTCAATTCTTTGGAGCTTGTAGAGTTCCATGAGTTATAGCCATACAATAAAACTAAGAATATGGATACCATAAAGTTAAACTTTTCTCATTTAAAGAACTTTGTGGTTTACCAATGCCAATATCCTCCTGTTATGCAGTTTTGGATACTACTCCTTGACCATTTGTAGGATATAAAAATATAAGCACAATACGTATGTATAGATATCTACAAGGCAAATAAGCGCTGGGCCTAGAGTCTGTAAGACCTGAGTTCAAATGTGAACTCAGACACCAACTAGCTGTGTAACCCTGGACGAGTCGCTTAATCCTGTTTACCTCAGTTTCCTTATGTATAAAATAAGCTGGAGAAGGAAATGGTAAAACACTCTACTACCTAGCCAAGGAAGCCCAAAACAGGCTCATGAAGTGTCAGACACAACTGAACAACAAATACAAATTTGTTATTTATGAATATATTTACATGAGCCCCTGATGTTTTCCATCAAACTGCATACATTTTTACTATAGGCATTATGTAATATTTATCTATTTTTTTCTTAATTAATACTAACCTATATCTTGGCTTTGTTAATAGGGCATGGTAAGTAATCATTGGATCAGTAATAATGTATATTTTACTTTGATACATTAAGAAGCATAATATCTGCCCCATTAGACATCTTTAATAATGGCTTGATTAATGAATTATTATTTGGTTCCCATCTTATTCACTTAGTCTTTTTTTTATTCTATCTGCATTTTTCAAGACATAGGTTTAGATTTAAACATGCAGGAATCGAGGAGAAAAATACATTTGCTCAATTCTATAGCAGTCTTCCAAATTTCAAATTCAATTCTATAGCAGTCTTCCAATTTCAAATTCAAAGGATAGATTGGCAAGTATTTCATTTCTTAAACAGTGTTCCAGGCACTGTGCAAACCATTGGAGATAAAAATAAAAGCTAGCCAGATAGTCCCTATCCTCTAGGAGCTTATATTCGAATGGAAGAGGCCTTGAGAAAATAAAAAGTGACCAAAGATTTCTGGGGATTTATTTTCTTCTTTTATGGGTCCTAAGGGACTCATGGCTTCCCTGAAGTTACCTAGTCTGTTTTGTTTTTTCTACGTTGAGGTAGATTTCCTTGTGGCACACCTCTATCCTTGTAGTGCTAATAAGCAATGATATGTCCTGGACACAGGCTCCTCTGCATTCTAGGGAATTGATTTTCCTTTGAGAAGGTAATGCCCCCTGCTTAGCTGCTCTGATGCCTTCAAGAAACCATGATTTCATAATAGCTTTCTCATTCTTTTCCTGTATTTCAGTGAATTATCCAGAGAAGGATACACACAATGTGCTTCTGTTGTTTAGTCGTTTCAGTTGTATCTGACTCCTCACGGCAGCATTTGGGTTTTCTCGGCAAAGATACTTGACTGGTTTCCCATTTTCTTCTCCAGCTCATTTTACAAATGAGGAAACTGAAGCAAACAGGGTTCAGTGTCTTTCCCAGGATCACATAGCTAGCAGATATCTGAGATCAGATTTGAACTCAGGAAGATGAGTCTTCCTGACTCCAGGCACTCCAGGTATTCCTGATTTCTGGCACTCCATTCACAGTGCCACCTAGCTGCCCTATACACATTTATAGTGCGTACACTTTGATCATCTCGTACTTTTAGTATCTCAAAGTAATGAAAATCTATCTATTAACTCTCCTTGTCACTTCAAGGCTGGCCTACTTCCTTTTCCAGTCATAAACAGTACTTATGATGTCTTTTATACGACCTAAGACAGCAGGAGGAATATATACATATATGTATATATATATATGTATTATATATATATGTATACACACATACATATACACACACATATACACATACATACACGCACATATGTTTATATATACAATTTAGTACTTTGGTTCTCTTCTGCTCTCCTCCATGTGTTCCATCTTTAATCCAATTCCAAAGAAGGATCTTTTTAATAAACAAGCTTCCAAACTGCAGAAAACAAGGAGCAAAAATTCTTAATAAAGTCATAAAATTGTCCACTGACCAACAATTCTATGTTTAATCTTTCAAAGTTTTACACTCATCAGATAACCATTTGGGGGAATCAATAGTAATAATGGTTAGCAGATTATAGTGCTGTTTTATTTTGTAATAATAAAATGATATGACCTGCATTACTAGAATACTTTATTTACATAGCCCTGCAAAGTAAATTATCTCATTTAAGTCTCATAACCACCCTCTGGGATAGATAAGACAGGTATTATTTTCATTTCGAAAACTAAGAAAAGATGCTCAAAGAGGTTAAGAAACTTGGCCCTAGTCTATAATGAAGAAGTACTAATTTTACTTGGGCTTCAACACACTTTCTCTGACAGTGAAAATGAGCAATTTTGGTGAATGGACAGGTTTTACAAAAGCAGCATGAAACACAACCTCAAATCAATGCTTTTAAGACAAATTTAGTGTTTCAGAGGGGAAGAGGCCACTGTTTTATGGGCAGGAGAGGGAGATGTCAGTAAGCTAGCCTTTGTGGGGAGAAATCCTGCCTAGGACAATACAAGACTACTGCTAAGGAGGCTTCTACCCAGGATGTAGAGCAGGGCTATCCAAAATGAGGTCTCTAGTGCAAGCTACCATAGAGCTCTCACTTAAATGGTAAATCAAAATGCATTGTCTATTGTTTCAATAAAAACCTAAGGTTGGACAGCCGTGATGTAGAGTATATAGCTAGAAAGGCTGGTCAAGGCATGTCCTGGGAGTATTTCCCTAGGAATAAAGCTGTTGTGGGTGAACTAATTTTAATACATTATCTAATTCACAATAACTTGGTGCTGCTTACAGTGAGTGTGTGATATCTTTGTTCCCATATAATTTCTCCTCCCTCCTGTATTATTACTGTATTCTTAATGCAATAGGAAGCTCTTTCCCACCCATTATTAGGCCCATGTGACCTGTCTGAGTCACATGAGTTTGAGCGGCATGGAGCCTTTGGTAGGAGGAGCTTGCTGAACAGGTGGAACAGGAAGGAGTGGAGTAGGAAGTGAGACAGAACAGTCAGAGCAGGGAAAGAGAGAGCAGGCAGAGGAACTAGCATGAGTGAGAGAGGGAGTGATTTTGCTTAAGGGAATTCCTTTGTGGGAAGGCCTTGAGGAAGGGAAGGTTTAGGGATGTTAGTGCTCTCTGCATTGGTAATGTGTGTAGACTTGTTGGTTACTGTGTTGGATTTGGCTTTCTGGTGTTTGAATAAATGCTTTGGTTTTGTCTTCCATGGAGAGAGTATATCATATTTTGCAATTCAGAACTACACCGGCATATTCATAGTAGCCATGGCCGCTGTGGGTATCGTGTTGGTGCTACACCTCCTCTATCCAGTCTCTCACAGCACCACATACATACATGTGTCACACATTCACATATATGCATGTGTGTATGCTCAATAAAGAGTACCATTTCTTTATTTCATTCCATAGGATACAGAGGATGAGGAAAGTTTCAGTACAATCTTAAAACAAACAAAATATCCCCACAAAACTAGACCAAGGAAAGGGATATTTTATTTGCTTACTTTTTTTAGACTATTTTAGAGTACTGTTCATTATATTGTTTTTGTAAAGCACATTTTAATTGAGGTAGTAGGGCATTTATATATTTCTTGTTATTGTTTTGTAAGTCATGGCTTAAAAAGCTGTTAGCATGTCTATTTTATTAACGGAGTTTGCAAAAGTCTTAGCAGAAGAGAGATTGTTATACTAATAGCAAAAACAGACCTACAAGTCCTTATATTGATTTATTTGTTTTTGAGAACTGTATAAAAACCAACCATTTTGCAGAACCCCTTGGGCAAGCTGGTGGTATAAAATAAGTAAACATTTTGAGCCAAAACAAATGAAAGCCAGATTTGTACTTCTGTGTCATTCAGAAAGGTTCTCCTCTGTGTTTGAACAAGTTGGACTAAAGACATGTGTCGCAATACCCCCAGAAGGAAAAAGCCATAATCTTCCAACAAAAAGAGGAAATTTATAAGACCTAAGGAGTCTCCATGATAAATACCTCCATAACTAGATGTCTGTCTGTAAGAAATTAATCTTTATTTAATCTCAGTTGGATAAAGGATGGCAGTAAAGTATACATATGGAATCAGTGCTGAAGGGCCTCAGCTTTTTTTGGTCATATTTAAGGTTTATAGAATTTTAGTAGGCTCACTCACTATATCGTAGTATTTTCTGGATTTTCGCATGTCTATATGTATTTATACCATATTTATATTGTACATTTGTTTATTGTCATATATGATATACAATGTAGACACTTATGTATACATACATACTTAGCATGTATAGCTACATTACAATATGTACATGTGCATATGAATATGTGAGGTATTTGTATAGATGCATGAACGAATAACATAGGAGAATGAGTATAGGTGTATATCACTATTTTCATGTGACCAACATTATATATATAAATACAAATTAAAAATATATCAGTATATTATATACTATTATAAGGGGGTAATCTTGAATATATACTCCATCAATATTCCTACCTCAGGGCCAGTACACCATGACACAGACCCCTGACAGATTTAATTAAATCTCCCCTTAGGTAGATTGGGGAAGCTAAGAAGTACAGTGGTTAGAGCACTGGGCCTACGATCAAGAAGGTGAGTTTTCCTGAGTTCAAATCTGGCCTCAGACACTTAATAACTGTATGACCCTTGGCAAGTCACTTAATCCCATTTGCTAATCCTATTTGCCTCTGTTTCCTCAAATCTAAAATGAACTGGAGAAGGAAATGGCAAACCACTTCAAGATTTTCACCAAGGAAATCCCAAATGGGGTCATGAAGAGTCAGACACAACTGAAAAATGACTAAGCAGCAACAACGTAGATTGACATGTAACATAGTTGTGGGCCCTTCCAGTGGGGTTGAGGGTCTTTCCCACATGAAGGAACATCTCAATGGACTGCTTAGTAGGGAAACAATTTAATGGACAACCTTTCTCCACTTCCCTTCACCATAACCATACATGCCACGTAATGATAAGACAAACTGGAGGAACTCATTTCACACATCCCCTCACTATCCTCCCTCTCTTCAGTTGGGTGACTTTGCTGAAGTGAATTTATGGGCTAAAATGAATAAAAGTTACACAGAATTAAAGGGCATGCATAGGCCATACCTACACAAGTCCATCAAAAATATATATGTTGCCCTTTCACATTCTAGCTCTCATTTGAAGGGGAGGCTTCAGAACCATATTTTTGGACATAATAAAACTAGAATATTCTAGGCCTGGCTTTCATCAGCAGCTACCACCTCATATAACGTATTATAGTGAATTATGGCTACCCACCTCTAAGAGACAGCCTGGATATATTGCTAGAGAGCTGGCCTTGGTGTCAAGATAGACTTGGTTTCAAGCCTTGCTTCTGACAGGATTAACTACGTGACCCTGCTCAAGTCATTTACTTTCTCAGAGTCAGAGGCAACTTTCTTAGATTAAAATTTGGAGCGCAGGTACTGATCTCCATGGATAAGGAGAATTTCATTTCTGGAAATTCTATATATTAAGGAAATTTCAGGTCTGGTACATGACTCTCTCCCTCCCCCCACAAATAAATAGATAAATAAATGGATGAATGAAAGAGTAAATAAATAGATGAATATAAATACGTGTGTATGTGTAATATATATATGTATATATATGAACAAATAAATAGATAAATTTATTTAGAACATGTCATTTAACACAAAGTATCATTATTGAATTCATAAGTCCAGACCAAGAAACACACACACACACACACACACACACACACGCATGCACGCACACACACACATATAGCTATCTGTAGTTAGTTTGGTTTTTGTTTTCTCATTGCTAGATAGTCCATAAGGAAAGAGGTTATGACCTGCCTAATCTTTGTAGCTTCCTCAGTTTCTAATACAGCCATATGCACAGAATAGGTACTTAATGATGGTGGTTGTGTGACTGTGTCCTTCTTTCTTGAAGAGGAGCATGACATCAGGGAGATAATGACATAACTTGCAATTGAATTGGTTTTGAGTGAGGGAGGGCTGTGCAGTCACCAGCTTCACTTTCTCCTCCAAAGCCATGTGGGTCCAGTGGCCAGTTGTCAATCAGGATGACTGGAGATGGTCCAAGATGCAGTGGGAGACTTTGCCTTTTTTTTTTTTTTTTTGGTCTTTTCAAGTGCTCACTTTGAGTGAGGAAATGCCCATTCAGTGAAGAGGTCTCTTTAAGAAGTGAGTCAAGGATGGCCCCTTTAATTAAAAAAAAAAAATCAAACCAGGAGGGGAAGACCCTCAGGGCTGCTGGCCCAAAGAGAAACTGTTACTATTTGCATTCACTTTGAGCCAGGAGGACCCAAAAATAAGCATTAAGTGGTGCTTTGGTAGGGCAGAGACCTATTATCCAATCAATGAGATCTAGAGTGAATTGGATTTAAGGCTTGGTCTTTGAGAAAGAAATCTAGCCAGTAAGTCCCAAGTTAACTAGGTAGGTTTCAGCCATCAAAATTTATCTTCCTTTAGGGAAGGTGGGGAGGGGATGGAGGGAAGAGGAAGAGAGCAGAGGAGATGGGAGGAGAGCAGAGGAGAGGAGAGAAGGAGCTGAGTTGCTCAACCAGAACTGGCCAGTTGGGTCCCCATGACCCATTTGGGGTTTTGTTGGCAAAGATATTGGAATATTTTGCCATCTCCTCCAGCTCATTTGACAAATGAAGAAACTGAAGCAAACAGCGTTAAGTGACATACTCAGTACCACACAGCTAGTATGTACTTGTCATATGATAATAGCTTTAGAGCTTGAATGTTAGAGGTGATCAAGACCAACTTCTTTATTTTCTAGTCCACATCACAGCTTTGCCCACCACTGTTTCAATATTTTGCAGGACGGCATAAGAAATTAAATGAAAATTTCTTGAGAGTTTTGCTAAAGTTGCAGATGACATGTGAAGCCCAGCAGATGATGCAGAAAACATTTAGAAACACAGAAATTCATAAAAGGTATGTATAGTATTGTATAATATCAACCCTAATTTTACAATAAGGTACTATAAATACCCCTTAAAAGAAAAAAAAAAGGAAAAAAATCAGACTTCTTCTCCAGTACAAAGGAAGGGCCAAAAATTTTTACATGGATTTTCCAAATTGCAGTGGCACCACACCCCTACCCCGTGTGATATGGAAGTTATAACTGTGTTCCATCTCATGTCCAGGGTAGCATAATGAGTTGGTGTGAGGTAGGATTTTAACCCAGACTTTCCTGAGGCTAACTGCCATTTTTACAACATTGTATTATTTCACCAAAATATAAAAAAATTCATATGGAAAAATATTTGTGTTGTTCAATTATGTCGGATTCTTCATGCCTTCATTAGGGTTTTTTTTTTTTTTGCAAAAGTACAGGAGTATTTTGCCATTTCCTTCTCCATCTAATTTTACAGATGAGGAAATTGAGGCAAACAGGGTTAAGTGACTTTCCAAGGGTCACACAGCTAGTAAGTGTTTGAGGCCAGATTTGAACTCAGGAAGATGAGTCTTCCTGACTTCATGGTCTGGCACTCTATCCACTGTGCCACCTAGCTGTCCCCCTCATATGGAAATATAGATCACAGATCAAATACAGGATCTCACACAAAGTTTTTGCTCTACCACTGACCTTTAACTACAGTTTAACTACACCTTGGTCCTCAGCTCAAAAGAATCCAATTCAAGAAATGTCTGAAAGGTGAAATTAAAAAATAATAATAATGATAAGAATAATTAAAATAATTTTAAAATGCTTTCCCAGAACTAGTAACATTTAGTCACGATTTATAGGACTCAAATCAACTGCTCTCCTTTTCTAGCCTACAGAAACTTCAGAGAGTGATACTAATTATCAGAAAAATCTCAGTGCCAGGAAACCTATCAGAATTTTCTTTGCCATGCCTCATAATGCTTTAATTCAAAATTGAAATTAACTATAATATGGTCTGTACATCAAGTAAGTTTGAGTTAACAGATAAGTTACAGGTTTCCCAGAAATAAAACCTTCTCATGATCAAGCTGTCTGTTAAGGTGTTGATATACATGAGATAAAAGCATACTACTTTTATATGATGTGTCTGGTTAGTAAACGGATTTACTTTTATCTAGGTGTTTTTATTAGATAGCGTGAGGGGCATAGAAATAATATCTGAAGCTGTTTAAGTAATTGTTTGAATAGCCAAACAAAATAATATTCCCAACTAAAATCACAGTAAAAGTTGATGTTGAAAATAAATTATTACTTCCAACTGAGCGCATTTTTGGTCAAAATTTCAAGTTGTTGACCTTCACTGGGAAAAATATTGAGGCCTTAAACCCCTGAATGTTAACTTTTCAACCAAATTAGTGTTTAGAATGATTATAATAATTTGCTGTTTCTGCTAATAGTTTTTGTATAACAGCAGCATATTTGACCTTTTTCAAATGTCAGAAATAATATTTAATATTAATATGCTCCTCAGCCACTTTAAACACTCAGGTAATATTTAATATTAAAATAATAATCTTGATATTTGTGCTCAAAATGTCATCGCATATTGCATGAATGGTGAATCAACGTCTCTCTAAAGTTGATAGATTCAAATATTTCTACCATGAAGTGGATGATGAATTTGAAATGGAAAAAGTAATTTATTTCATTTAAAAATCAGATTGTCTATATAAAATGAAGTTTAAGAAAACCCAATAACTTCAGAGTCAATCGCTAAATTTCTGTTTACTACATGGCTTAGCAAAGTTTTGTAAAAGAATTAGCTGGCTCATATTGACACAAAAGTTGATATCTTTATGGAGGATGAAATCTTTCTTATGAACATTTCACTGAAGCCTGCTTCCAATCTATGCATGGTATAGAAGCGATAGTCCTAAATGAAGCACCTAATGATTATCTGTCCATGAGCCACGTATGAATCATAAATTTTGAATGTTGTAAGGGATATTAACTGAAATGTAGTCAAACTTCCTGCCCATTGCAGGAATCCTGTATACAGACTTGACAAACCTATCATGAAAGCAATGGATCAGCATGTATCCTTCTCCCACTAATTGCCGAAGATAAATATGAGTATAGTTCTCTTTACAGCGGCAGCTAGGTGGTGAAATGGATAGATGCTAGGCCATGAAGTGAGGAAGATTCATCTTCTTGAGTTCAATTCTGGTCTCAGAAATTTACTAGCTGCATTATCCTGGGCAAGTTACAACTCTATTTCTTCCAGTTTCCTTATCTGTAAAATTGAGCTGGAGAAGGAAATGGTAAATCACTCCAGAAACTTTACTGAGAAAACCGCTAAAGGAATCAGGAAGAGTTGAACATGAGTACAATAACTAAACAACAAAGCCTTCTTTCTTGAATAGTCTAGAGTCTGGTCATCCTTCTCTGACCATATTAATGCCCTGCCTTATCATCAACTACATTTTTTTTTCCTCTGGCACATTGACATAACATTTATGTAAGAAAACAGCCTGGACCTGTGATTTCTTTGCCACAGGGAACTCCCAGGTGAGGAAATTCCCTCTATCAATGTAGGTCATCACCTTATTTTCAATTTATATTCTTAGAGATTTAGCTAGGGCACTGAGAGGTTAAATACTTGCACAGGGGCACATGGCCAGCTTGTGGCAAAGTCAGGAATTAAATCCCAGTATTTTTAGCTATGAAGCCAGCCCTTGAGCTACTTCTTCATGCTTTTAGAAATGGTGGAGAGAGGGAGCAGTTTTGGAACAAATAATGCAAGGCTCCTAGGAAGGGTTTATATGCATAATACACATGCCAATATGTCACAATCATTTTTATGAAGGATATATAATTTTCATTTTTCTTACCGCAATTCTGCTTTGTTCCTGTTGTTATTTCAGGAAAATTCAAATTACTTAAAGACATATGTATACATATTTACATTTAAAATCAGTCATCTACATACTACTTTTCATATTTTTGGTCTTGCTCTAATAACCTTTGAAGATATGGAACAAAAAAGGAAGATTTCTTATTGTCTTTATAAAACTGCAAATTGAGAGATGAAAAGAATGCTAGAGATCATCTAGTGATAGTTCAATCCTTTCATTTTAAACATTAGGATGACTAGGAACTAGGGAAGTTAATTGGCTAGCCCAGAGTGATCTATGGATCATTGCAGGGGCAATGGGCCAAAAGGGCAGAGACAAAATTTAAAACCAAATCTTTGGACTCCATATCCAGCTCTTTTTCCACTGAGCAACTTGTCTCTCATTAACTCATATGAACTCCATTATTTTCGTCCCTTATTATTCTTCATTCATATTTATCGATGTTTTCATTTTATCAGCCTAAGGCCAGACCTAATGACATAGGCCTTATTCATTCAAAATTCATGCACCATTTATACTTACCAAATATTTAGTGTCAAGTGAACATTTTTTTAAAGGAGGAAGTATTTTGGACAAAAAGCATCCTAAAATTGAAATCAAGGAATGAGATTTGTTACTGTCTTTTAAGTCTGAATGAATGCTAGGAAACATATTTCAAGGTATGCTCTTGCTCAAGGAATCAAGGAATGAGATTTGTTACTGTCTTTTAAGTCTGAATGAATGCTAGGAAACATATTTCAAGGTATGCTCTTGCTCAAGCCTTGCTCTCTCTCTTCTCATATATTGTCCCTCAAAGCTTTATGCCACTAATGACAGCATATATTTGGGACCCTAATGACTTTTAAACATACACCACACTTCTGTTTAAGGTCATCTGCATTGTTTGGTTCATGAGAATAATCTTGTCACATTAACATAACAAAAAGAGAGTTAAATATTGAGCTTTCGGGGAACAGCTATTTCAAGTATAGTACATCCTCATGTTCCAGAGGGGAAGCCATTATTCAATGTTTAATTGTTTAATTCAATATTTTTACCTGGGATCCAGAACTGGGGATCCAAAAGGGAAATATTTTATTTTAATTTTTCTCATTTGTAAAAGCATACTGGTCCATCTTAACGTACCTTTAAATTGTGGGTAACTCTGTGTATAAGTATATGTGTGTGAGTGTTTTTTTGTGTGAAAATCAGATCTAATAAGTGTTTTCTAATACTAGGAATTTTTGTCTAACTCCCACCCATTCCTTTGTTTTAAGATTTTACTATTGGTTAAAACATATAAGTTGCTATGACAACAGCTCTCCTATTTTTCTGACCAGGTTATAAGCTGAATCTTGCTAGAATTTTCCATAGTAGCAGCAAAATTTTGAGTTCAACAATAAGATAAACAGACTTTTAGTCTTTTCAGGTAGAGACTACCTGGGTCAGTACATTTTATTGATGAATATATATATATACAAATATGTAATATTAATACGAGAACTTTGGTATCTGCCATAGAAATAAGATAAAGGAAGCTGCATAAAGAAGGAGGATGAATCTCTCCAATGATCTGAAGGGGATATTCAGGAATAAGTTGTTTTTAAAATAAATTTAACAGTCATATTTTAAAATGAATTCCAACCACTGTCACAGAGACAGATTCAGGCAATCCTGGTAAAGTAGGATGGAAAACATATGGGGTTAGAGTGGAGAAGGGGAACTACTTCAAATGTTATATAGAATTTTTGAGAAAATTTGGAAATTAGAAGGTCTGAAGAGCTGTACTTTGTTCATAGCAAAAAAAAACATGTTATTCTATGAAGCACATAACTATAGAACACTTTTGGGAGAAGATTGGCAGATAGATTTTAGGAAAATAAGACAGTTATTAATAGAGGATATATTTACTGGTTATTCCTTTTGTATATTCTTCTCCCCACCCCCATCTATTTTCTTACCTCTTTTTATATCAGCAGAAATTCCAGCATCAAAATTAGAGATTTTTTTTTGTCTAGAGTTCATTAAGAGAAATAAATTTGTTTCCACACTAAAATAGAATTTAGAAGACTTGAATTACATTACACTCACACACATACATATTTGGTCAGGACATATGAGTTTATCCCTGTGGGCAGGTGGAGTTTTTCTGTTTTGGCCCAAGTAGACTATGTATATCCACGTGGGTCTGTCTAAATGCAGCTTACAGGAAGTCAAGAATATTTTTAGCTTCAACTCCTCCTATCCTTTTCCCAGGAAGACTTACTTCTTCCATGAGGAAGAGACTGGGATTAGAGTCTGCCCACTGTTCTCACTAGCTTCCTCCAACTTTGCTCCCATGCAATCAATCTATACCAGTAAGGAAAGAGTCTCATATAATTGTATGTCCCATTGAGCCAAGGGTTACACATCAGTGTGGAAAACTCAGAAAACTCACTGCCTTCCAGCAATGAAAATTGGCAGCTTAATGGCAAATTGTCTTAGAGTTGCCAGATATACTTAAGAGGTTAAATAACTTGCTAATGGTTACTGTGCTAGTACCTTTTAGAAGCTGATCTTGAACACTGATCCTCCAGATTATGTGGCCAGCTCTTTGGCCACTTTGCCATGATGCCTCTGTCTGAATTGAAGTGAAGCTAAATTATGTGAAGTTTAAAAGAAAAATATTACTCAAAAATATTTCCAAGAATCAACAATAGGTGCACTACCACTGGGTGTTCCAAAAGTCAGAGTGGTTTTATACCATTTAAACAAGCTATTAACATTTAAACTGCACTAATACTTTTAGGGCACCTTATATTTCTCAGTTAACTGAGAAGGGAAATAAAAAGATCAACAAGGTGGTGGTGTATTAATATAACATAATCTTATTATAACATATTAAGAGAAAATATACATGAGGAATTCAGATTAATGTGGGAAGACATATAATATGATCAAGAAGGAAGGAAGAGGAACCTGGAGACAATATATATTATTATTACGATGATGGTCTAAATTTCAACACACACACACACAACTCACTGTTTTGGCAAACCATTCATGATTATCTATAAAAGCAACACTACCTAAGCGACCATGATCTATCATAGTGATTATAGGGAATATTTAGGTACAAGATGAGTTCATATTGGACCTTTTGGAATTAATTTGTTATTAGAGATCTATGAAAGATCTTATTGTGATTTTATTTAACTTAAAATGGGGTACCGTGATCTAGGCTCTAAAGATAAAGCTACAACGCTACCATAATATACTCATTTATCTTCAGAATTTTAATAAGGTTAGGAGAAATGTACATATATACATATAAACATATTTTCTCCCTCAAATCCCAGAGTAGTCATAATGATCATTTTTTAAAACATAGAATAACAGCTAAATATATATAAAGCCACTAAATTTGCTTTACTAAGCCACGCCATTATTAATGATTACTTTTTGTTTAATTTTAGAAAATAAAAATAAAAGAGATGGAGAACAGTGAGTATTAAGGGACAGATGGCATGTTATGATTAGATCTGAAGTGTTTGCAAAGGTAGAGTACATATAGACTAGAGCATTATTCTACCAAGCCTTAGGGGCAAGAAGAGTTATGTATAAATTTGAAAAAGAAAGCTGGGAAGACTTTGGTTACATTCAGATTCTCTGACAGCAAAGGTCATATATAAACTTTAAAATTATAAACAACGTGCACAGACACTGAAACACATTTGGGATTTTGTGTTTTGACTGTTTATTACAGATTAAACTTTTTTTTTACTATTTTCGTCTAACTTCCTCCTGTGAAAATCCTTTCACTGTCCTGTAACTTATAGTATAGCTATGCGTTCACTACCATTGTTTATTCATTCAACAAGTGTTTATTGCATGCCTACTATGTAGATAACATTGGGTCAGTTGCTAGAGGATATCTCTCTCAATCTTTCTCTAAATAGAATATACATTCTTTGCCCTCAAGGAGTTTAGCATTATAATCTAGTTAGTCCAGTTTCAGTGCATCAGTTCTCCACAATCAAACTAAGAGGAGAGAAACAAAACTGTCCCAATCACTAACAAAACAAAAGGACAACTATGTGGCATGGTGGATAGAGTGCCAGACCTGGAATCAGGAAGAGTCATCTTCCTGAGTTCATATCTGCCCTTGGACATTTGCTAGCTGTGTGACTCTGGGAAAGGCACTTAACCCTGTTAGCCTCAGTTTCCCCATATGTAAAATGAGCTGAAAGAAACTGCAAACCACTCCACCATCTTTGCCAAGAAAACCCCATATGGAGTCACTAAGGGTTGGGCACAACTAAAACAACTGAACAACAACCAAAAAACACCCAAAGCAACAGAGCATGTTCCTTTAAGAACTAACCACTCCTTAACCATGACTTAACCACTCTGTAATCCTACCCCAAACATCTAACTGACATGTTCCCCCCACCTTAAGTCCCCTAAAAACTTCTGTAAAAATCCACGCTGCACCTCTTTATGGTGGCAGGTTCCCTAAGAACTCTTGCCCACTGTAAAGCCTAATAAACCTTTGCCTCCTTGACTTAAAGAATACCTGGGTCTGTGAATTCATTCTAGGAGGACTCACTCTGGGAACTTTGTTTTGAGATGTATGCATCCCTGGGTTTCTTTTCTCCCTCAACAATACTGTGGATACTAATGGTGCTGTTTAAGAAAGTCTTCAACTCTGTAGCTGATCTAAATTATAAAGATATTTAAATTTCCAGTGAGTTTTATACCTCTTTGATGTGGGTGAGTCTTCTGGCAGGCACGTTGACTTTGATTGCATTTTTGCCTTTAGTCTATTGACATATCATTAAACTGTGTCATCCCTCTTTATGTTTCTTTTTAAAATAGTGTAGTAGAGTGTAAAGACGAATAATTTTGTTCTTGAAGGACCTGGGTTCAAATACTGGCTCTCCCCACTTACTACCTATTATGGTAGACCAGCATTTTGCCTCCCTAGATCTCAGTGCCCTCACGTATAAAATGAGACATTTGAACTAGAACAATGGTTCTGAAACTTTCTAGTCTGAGGACTTCTTTACAGATGTAAAACAAATTATCAAGGAACCCGAAGAGTTTTTGCTTATGTGGTGTATTGCTTATGTGGTGTATTATGTGGTTAATTGATATTTATTATAAATTGACTGATAGATGTTTGCAATATTTATTTTTTTAAAAAAAATAAATTACATGTTAACAAAATGGCATATCTTTGTTAAAAACTATATTTTCATAAAAAAATAGAGAGAAGGGGCATTTACATGTTTTTGGAAATCTCTTTAATGTCTAGCATAATAGAAAACAGCTAGAATCCCACATCTCTGAGAACTGGTACACTAGATAATGTCTGAGGTCTCCTCCAGCTCTGAATCTGTAAACCTCTGAATTGAGGATTACATTTTAAGTGAAAGTGAAGTGAATAAATGAATTTAAAAAAGCATTTTAGTGCTTAGTGTGTTCCATGCTGGTTGAGGGATGAAAAAAAGAAAACTTAAAAGTTCAGCTGCAGGAATGATGGATAGGCCCCAAAGTGCTAAACATGAATCACAAGGCAGATGAGAATCACAAGCTCTGGAGCAGGCCTGCACAACCTGCAGCCCGCCAAAGGATTTTGGGCTACTGGTGAAATCCTTTGGCAGACCACAAGGGGGCCTCAAGCTGCAGATTGTGTAGCTCTGGCATAAAACCAGAGATTGGAGCACCTTATTGCACAGTGATATGAAGGAATAGATCTGGTAATTCCCATCTCATCCAAGGGATGTAAGAAATCAAAGACTAGATGGGGGCCTCTACAAGCTGGGGAGGGCATGAAGAAAAGGCAAAAGGGAAGGATTACTATGGGGAGAGTGGCAGGTTTTCCTGATGGGCATTTCCCAGATGATTTAGAGAGGATACCTTGCTTAAAAAATGCCCTAGAGACCCATCATAAGTTTGACTGAGAATAAAAGAAAGACTCAGAAAAAAATGAAGAAATGTAGGTGCAATGCAATGCAGGGCACTGTGATTCAATACAATACAGTATACATTTATTAAGCACCTTCTTAGTGCCAGATAGTGTGCTAAGTTCTCAGGAAACAAAGAAAAAAAAACAGAATACCCTCAAGGAGCTTACAGTTTAAAGGGGAGTTGGAGAGGTGAGGAGGAAAGAAGTTACTTGGCCCAGGGCATGATGATGGTGGTGGAAGTGGAATCCAAGGATGTAGATAGACCTACGTGTTTTGGAAAGGTCATTTAGAAACAGGAGAGTAACGCAGTCTGGACTCAAAAGTAAAGATAGATTCTGGTGCTTAAGGAGGTTATGACTAGACCTAGCCAGGAAAAGTGACTTGGCTTTACCTTTATAATTCAAGAATTTCATGACATAAAAAGCTTGAGATTCAAATGAGAAAGTCTTAAAGAAATAAATCCATTCCACTTGTTCCTGAATTCCATGTGAATATTTCATTGAATTTATGCCCCTTCCTTATGTAAGCAAAAGATGGATTTGATGATTTACCTACCATTTTAAATATAAAGTAAAGGTTTGATAGCCATAACTTTCCATTTTCTCATTATCAAATGTGTGGAACATTATTTTTCATAATATTTTATCCATTGCTAAGTCTGTGCAGCTTTGAAAATGGATAACATCCCCAAGAGCAGACAGTCTTCATCCAAGAACACTTAGAGAAATGGGAAGTAAAATTGGATAGAGCAGTAAAATGGCATTATTTAAGAAAAGGCCTAGCCTCATAATATGATAGGAATAAACAGCCCAAATTAAAGACCAAGTATCAGAGACTAATTTAAGCAATAAAAAGGGGGAGCCTTTTAAAATTTAAGTACATTTTGGCACAAGAAAAGCATCATAGATTAAAAGCAGAAAATCATCCTTACATTTGCAATAAGTGCTTCATGTTATTGATTCGTTTTTAAGGTGGAAAGTCACTTAACGGGATATAATGTAGCTCATTAATGGGGAAAAGTTATTTAATTATAGTGATTGAGTGACTATAAAAAAGAATATTTCCCTCAGAGAAAAGACATTGATAATGAGTAACCTGACCAAAGATGGTAGGGCTGTCAAGTCGCTTAATATGAATGACATAGACATGGTGGAATACTTAGAAAATTGGATTATTTTAAGTCTTAAATTTAAGTTAAAAATATTACTCTTTAATAAGGAGAAATAGTTGATTAGATCATAATGAAATTACCTGTGCAATTGTTCCACATATTGTATGCAGATCAGGAGAAATTTGCACTTTCTTCCTCTAGTTCTTTACCCGAATACAATACTTTCTAGAGTAAATGAAGATGATTTCTAGTAAACACAAACTAAGTACATGGAGTGTATGAATTAATCGTACAAAGGTGAGTCTTCACAAACAAAAACTGAGAATCAGTAAAATTTTTTCAGATCATTTAATAAAAGTCATATATTTACCAAGTAATTAACTCACCTTTATATCTTTGGTTTAAATGGAATAAAAGTGGGGCAGCTAGGTAGCACAGTGAGTAGAGCACTGGCCTTGGAGTCAGGAGGACCTGAGTTCAAATTCGGCCTCAGACACTTGACACACTAGCTACGTGACGTTGGGCAGGTCACTTAACCCCAATTACCCTGCCTTCCCCCCTCCAAAAAATGCAATAAAAGTATAGTTTTCTATTTCATGTAGTAAGTATAGTTAGATAATAGCATAGTGAAATTGTAATGAATGATAAGTATTGCTCCAACTTTCTTTTTGAGAAGAGAAACCCATGTCAAGAATTCAGCACTGAAGCAGCAGCCTATACTTACTGGTTTTTCTATCTCAAGGACGTATGTCCTTAGTCCATCAAATACCTCTCAATGTTAGAGAAACTTAAAGTCCAAGGATGATCCAAGCTTCTCCAGCAGCCATCTCAGCCGTCACATATAAAGTCATTAGAAATGCTTCATAAAGGGACCGTTTTTATTTAATTTGACGGTCACGTTACATCATTTAGTAAATGGAAGTCGAATGCTGCTCATTTGCAAAAGCAAATTCTGAGGGAATCTAGTTTATTTTTAAATCATCAAAGAATAAATTTGAGGTCGACATTTTCCATAATTACATTTTTGTTCTTTCACTCCGTTAGTCTGAGCTCCTTGGGAACTTATTGTGCGTTTTGTCCTCTATTAACGAGAGATACAAGATGGCTTAGCGCATAGAAAGCCCACCTCAAAATCATGGAAACGTTGTTTCAAGGCCTGCCTGCGTCTGACTCTGTGTAGATCATTAACCCTTTTGTTGTTCCATTGTTCCAACTCTTCTAGACAGTAAATTGCAGAGAAGGGGCTCAACTATATTGGCAGGGGAAGTTTCCTATAGCAATGAAAATACAGTTTCAGTCCTTTCTTATTTTCATTAGCAGATTTCTTATTTGGAAGGACCTTTGTAGATGTGGTTTTCTTTCCATCATTCAAGTGATAAGATAAAGATCTAGAGAGCAAACACCATCTTTGCAGTTGTATTTATTTATGTTTGTTCAAAGGACCTAGTTTGAGCCTCTGGACACAAAGAGCTTTCAATGTTGTTTACTGACTAAAATATCCCAAGACCTATATGACCTTCTTCCCTTCCTTTTTGGTAGCAAATGTCTAAAATGAAGAAAAGAAAAATGACTCAGTATAACATGAAAACTCATTATCACATTTTCATCGACAACTGGGAAGAAAGTATGGTATCATACCTTTTCTTAAACCCTCACAGGAGAAGACACCGGACAAACTTATTTTTTTTTAATTTCTTATTTTGTTGTTTAATAACTCTAATCTCTTGTGCTTTACGTGCTTGGTTGTACAGTCACGATGAATGGCTTTATAATTGATTAAACACCTTAGCTGGGGTTTTGATTTAATCAATTTCAGCAGCTATTTATGGGTTTGCTCCAAACTTTATCTCAGCCTGAATAAATGTTTGAATTGTTTTATCAAACCTTACGGCTGAATAAAGGAAACCAGGTTGTTCTCCTTCATTCTACTTTGCTCATAATTTGTGTTTGGGTCTTTGAGTCCATTTCACAGCCACGTATTTCCCATCAAAACTTATGTTAGTGTAATAGCAATGACATTATTTAAAATTATGTTTTCTAGATGCCAATTTACCACATGATAAAAGATGTATCAAACATCTGGGCACTTTGGGAATATCAGAATCACTAGTGAAATAACCATATCTTTTCTCACAATCGTCTTGCGTATTGGACTTACACTTTTTTTACGGAATAGCTATCACAAAGAATTTCATGTTAATTTTCAAATTTTCATGTAAAAATGGTCTAGAAACTTTTTCTTTTATTGATGAAGTACATATTTCTCATTCTAACTCCTAACAATGTATAATGATGTGCCCCAGGCATTTTTGTCCATTAAGTATATATATCTAAGGAATATGCAAATGTAACGAGGGAATCCCTGAAAAAAAAAATAAATGCCTGTAAGTTTTCAAATCTAAATGTATAAATTTGTCCATATAGGTAATTATTTTACTGTATTTATGGTTGTATAGACAAATCCTCTATAAACTAGTTAACTTAAAAAAGTTTGTGGGTGGCAATCTGTATTCTCAACCATTTGAGTTGAGTCTTTTTTCTTGGTTTTCTTTTCTTTTCAGCTAAGCAAAGGTGTCATCTGGTATCTTTAGGACAAAACATCTCCCTTACGTAATTAGATTCTTCAGCAACATTCCATTGAAAATGGAGGAACTAAAAGCTATTAATCCTGTTAAAATGTGTGTCAACCAACCTCCCAATGAAATATTAGGTCCCATTGATAAATAGTTTGGTGTAAGCTTATCAAGGACTCATGATATATTAATATATCATATGCATATTTAATGTTCCCTGAGCCTTATCTTAACCTTGACTGGAGTTGAAAGTCTCTTTTTCTCTCCCCCACCCCCCAACCCCAGCAAGAGAGTACTAGCACAGTGACATACTGTGTTGGAAGCTTCCTACTTATTGTTTCTTTACAAAAGAGTTTCCAAGGCTGCTTTTTCCTATTGTAAAACCTAAAGACACTTTCCGGAAGGTAATGCAAGTAGAAGGAATCTACAACAATGGAGGTTCTTAAAGATACCCTTAATCTCATGAGAAGATTTAACCAAGGTGAAATCTATTTGGCTTAATCATTTGTAAATGCAAGCTAGCTGGTTGGTCTATATTATAATAAGCCTGACGGCTTAAAATGAAAAGAAATTAGCTTTCCATACATGATAGATGCCTAAGGTTTTACCACATGTCTGCTTTATACAGATAAAAAGAAGTTTACCTTATTATTTTATTTTATTATGTGGGAAGAATTGGATTCCTTACAATCCAGTCCTTTTAGAAAGGAGTGTGAACTTTATAGTCTTGAAGAAAGAAGTTATGACCTCTTTGGCATTTTGCCAACATGGCCAGGCCATCCCAGTTGGGCTCTCTGCAGTAGTTTGAATGCTTTGAAGTCTAAATTAAGAAATGACCTCCATGTCCAGTTCCTTATCTTTGCTAGGTGATCTTCAGAATCTTTTTAGACAATTCAAATGGAATCAATTCAGTTTCCTGGCGTGTTTCATAGGCATAAAACAATGAAGTCAGCACAATACCTCTGTAGACCTTGAGTTTGGTAGGCGGTCTAATATCTCTTCTCTTCCACACTTTTCTTCAGTCTCCTAAACACTAAGCTAGCTCTGGCAATGTATGTGTCAACATCACCATATATGTATGCATAGAAAAGGAAGTATACTGGAAAGTATACTGCCAAGGTAAGTGAACCTATCTACAACATTAAATTTTTCTCCATTTGCTGTAAGCAATTGTTCCACATCTGGATGGTGTGGTGACAGTTGGTGGAGAATCTTTCTTTTCTTGGTGTTAACCATTAGGCCAAAATTAGTGTAAGCCATAGGGAACTGATCCTTACCTTGTTGCATCTCAGCCTGAGAGGCTGCATTGAGTTACAATTATTTGTGAACAAAAAGTCATGCACCAACTATCCCTTCACTTTATCTTTGACTTGTAGCCTTTTCCAATTAAATAATGTATTGTCAGTGTGGTAGCTGACCTTGATGCTATTTACATCCTCAGTGAAAGTATCCAACAACAAGGCTGAAAATATCATGTTACAAAGCATGGGCTCAAGCACACAATCCTGTTTCACTTTATTGGTGACTGGGAAAGCACAATAATATTTTCCATTATCCAGTACCCATGCAAGTATGCTGTCATAAAACTGACACAGAACACTGATGAACTTTTTTGGGCAACCAAATTTTGCCATGATTTTCTATAAGCCCTCATGACTGACAGTATCAAAGGCCTTGGTCAGATCAATGAACATTGTATACAGACACCTATTTGGCTCCTGGCATTTCTTCTGGATTTTTGGGAAGCAAATACTGCATTGACTGTTCCTCAGTGCTTTTTGAAGCTACTCTTGGGAAGATAAACATCTTCCACGTGAAGGATCAGCCTATTAAGAAGGATTTTGGTAAGAATTTTGCCAGCACTAAAAGAGAGACTCCCCCACCCCCCAATGACTTTCACAGGACAACCTATTTCCTTTTCCTTTGTAGAGATGGACAATTGTGTTATTAAGCAAAATTGTCTTATTAGCATGGCTTTTGTTTCTTTTGAGTGGAAGTACTTTGAGCTGTTAAGTGCTAAGCCCCAGGCCCAGGGCCCTGTCAGGTGTGAAACCTGTGTGGGTGTGGATTGGTAACTTAGGAGGGGCCA
>CM053623.1:384584926-384624402 GCA_028646595.1 Phalanger gymnotis
CCAGGCCCAGGGCCCTGTCAGGTGTGAAGCCTGTGTGGGTGTGGATTGGTGACTTAGGAGGGGCTTGAGAATGCCAGAAGCTTGGCTGCGAGGAAAGGTGAGCCAAGAGACAGTTTCAGCGGAAGAGGAAGCTGCTGCAGAAGCCAGAAGCTGCGGAGGCAGGAAGCTGCGGATGCAGGGCTTACCCGTGTGTAGACCAGGAGTGCGATCAGGAATGTGAGGCCAGTAAAAATGATTTGGCTAAATACTATCTTGTTTTTCTGTGGCCTCCTAGCTACTCTTGTGAGGTGGGCTTTCTGGGCCTGGAGTCTTTTTGTCAAGATGTCAGAATGGGGAGGCTGGTTCATGGTTCTGCTGCGGTGGGACCTAAATAAATTTCTTGTTGTTTTCTCCTTAGAGAACCTCTCATACCTTGCAATTTCGAACCATTCAAACATATACATGATTATATTTGAGATTATAAATTCGGCCTTCCTACTACAACAATGAGAAGCATCTCCTTTTCCCATATATGCCAGAATATTTCAGTTAGCCTTTGTATGAGCAGTAGACCTCCCCTGCCTTGTACATCTCTGCTGGAATAGAATTAGCATCAGGTGCTTTGCAACACTAGAGGGGCCTAATGGCATTGAAAACTTCTTATTCAATTGGAAGTTCAGCTAGAGAGGGATTGACTTTTACCTGAGGCATGCAGTCAATAGTTCCAACATTAATTGATGACAGTCTATTGAAAACACTATGAAAGTGTCCATCCCATCTCTCCATGATCATATCCTTATCTCTAACCAATGTGGCTCCATCAGCATTGTGTAGCTGATATACGTCATAGGCCTTTGGCACATAAATAGACTTCAGAACATCATAAAAGTGCCTTGGATTGTTACTGTCAGCATAAAACTGAATTTCGTTTGCCTTCTTACTGAGCCAAGAATCCTGCATCTTTTCAAGCTTTGCTTACACTTTCCTTTTGATGGAGCTAAATACCAGTTTCTTAGAGATGGGTGAACTATCCTGCTGGCAAACCCTGTCTAGTCCAGATTTTTTTGTTGTTTGTTTTGCAGCTTCTTAATTTCCCCATTGTTTTCATCAACGAATCTTGATGTTTGTGAGTGTTCTGGCCCAGATGAGCAAATGTGGCGCTACACACCAAATCTCTGAAAGTTGTCCACTCCTTTTCTGCTCCACTATTGCCAATTGTGTCTTGAATTGGGAGAACCCACAAGTCTTCAGTAGTAAGTTACCACTGCTTTTGCTTCTTCTGACTCCATTCCTCCTCCAAAAGTCCTTCCAGTTCTGATAGTCTGTGCCTACTCTTGCATTAAAGTCACCCAGAATTATAAGCTGGTCCACTTTGGGCATATGGAAGAAAAGAGTTCCCAGGTTTTCATAAATATTTTCTTTGACCTCATCAAGGTGTTTCATGGTGGTAACATCTGCACTAATGATGGTGGTGTTGCTCTTTCTTACAAGTGGCAATTGCATTGCCATGAGCCTGTCATTACTCCATTTGGGAGGCATGCAAACTTATTTACTAGATTCGGGTTTTTTTTTTGATTCTGGAACCTACACTAAATGTTCATCTGCCTTAAAGACTATTTTGTGGAGAACTCACATAAGGTAAATGCTCGCACGGAGGTCAGAAGAAGTAATATAAAGACACTCTTGAGGTCTCTTTGAAGAACTTTGAAATGGATTGTGAGACATGGGAGACATTGGCACAAGACCACCCATCAGGGTGGGTCTGTATATCATAGAAAGTACCATGCTCTATGAGCAAAGCAGGATTGTAGTAGCTCAAAAAAAAATGTGAGATGTGCAAATTTAGAGATATCTCCACTCCAAATGTTTGTATGGACTATTTGTATCCAATCTGTTGTAGAGTCTTCAGAGCTCACATCGGCTTGATCAGCTACAGTCAGACACATTATACCTTAATTCCAACACAGTGATGTCATTTTGGCCTTCTTTGAGCACAAAGGACAACAACCAACTATTACCTGTTGAAATATGAAGTGAATATAAGCAAAATTCGCAACGTTTACAAAAAGGCTAAATTATGAGGCTGGAGAGGTAAGTGATTTTAGTGGAAAGTACTAGATTGTATCTTAAAACTAACTGGAGATTAGCAAGAGATCTGTTACTTCATTAGAACAACATTGTAAAATGATCAACTGTGAATGACCTAGCTAATCTCAGCAATACAATTATCCAAGACAACTCTGAAGGACTGATGATGAAAAATGCTTTCCATCCCCAGAGAAAGAAGTGATGGAATCTGAATACAGATCAAAGAATACTTTTTCAATATTTTTCTTGGGTTTTTATTTCAGTCTATTCTTTTTTTAACAACCTGATTAATATGGAAATATGATTTTGTATGACCACATGCCAATAACCTATATGAAATTACTTGCCTTCTTACTGGGGGGGGGGGAGGAGGAGGAAGAGAATTTGGAGCTCGATTTTAAAAATGAATGTTGAAAATTGTTTTTTCATGTAATCAGGGAAAAATAAAATACTAAATTAAAAAAAAGGAAATGCCTGCAGTCAAGAGATAGAATGACTTGTTTATGTAACAACCAGGAGATCATTGTCCCTGGATGGAAGAATATATGTTGGAAGACTGCAAAGTTTGGAGGGGGCTAGTCTTAGCTAAAATCCCACTTATGCAAGAAACTTTCACCCGTCTTCTTTAATCTTAACACCATGTCTCTGAGATTACCTCGCCTCTATGCTGTGTATGTCTTGTTTCGTATAGTTGTTTGCATGTTGTCTCTGATCAGTTTGAATGAGGGGTCCTCGAGAGCTTGTTGTTGTTATTGTTTCAGTATTATCTGACTCTTCATTACCCTATTTGGAGTTTTCTTGGCAAAGTTGGCAGAGTGATTTGCCATTTTCTTCTCTAACTCGTTTCACAGAAGAGGAAACTGAGGCAAATAGGGTTAAGTGACTTGCCCAGGGTCACACAAGTAGTAAGTATCTGAGGCTGGATTTGAATTTGAATCTCCCTTGCTCTAGCACTATATCCACTGCTCTACCTCCTGCTTCAAGCTGTCCCTTAAGAGCTTTTGTTTAGGTACTGTTCAGTCCTGTCAGACTTGTTGTGTCCCTTTGGGGATCTTCTTGTCAGAGATACTTGAATGGTTTGCCATTTCTTTCTCAAGCTTATTTTGGGAGCAGAGGTTTTTGGTTTTTTTTTGGGGGGGGTGGGATCCTCAGCACTTAATAGAGTTCCTGGAACTAGAGAATGCTAGTTGACTGACTCTTAGTTACCTCCTTTTGCCCTCTGACTATTTAAAAATATCCATAATCTAATGGACGATTAGAGTTCTCTACATTTCCTTGTCCTTCTCTCTCTGTCCTTGTTTGTATCTATGTCTGTACACACACACACACACACACACACACACACACACACACTCTGTCTGTCCCTCTACCTCTCTCTCTCCCTCTCCCTCTCCCTGTCCCTTTCCCTCTCTCTCTCTCTCTCTCTCTCTCTCTCTCTCTCTCTCTCTCTCTCTCTCTCTCTCTCTCTCTCTCTCTCTCTCTCCCTCCCTCTCTCTTTCTCTCGTTCTTTCATATAAGGCCAAGTGTCTACTGGAAGTTAGGTATTGCAGAATTTCTGTCCACAAGCACATACCAAACTCCCATTATAATGTGTCAAATAGGATAAATAACAAGTATCCTTGACATTCTCTGAATAGAGCACACCCATGGAGTACTGAACCTGGACTCTGGCCACTTCGTTGAAGACTTGTGGCCCAGCACTATGTATATATGCTGTACTCTGAGCAAACCATAAGAGATTACTATCTTATTTCCACCACCACCAATAAGATTAGCAGGTATATTCTGTTGGTATTTTGACTTGTTCCTCAAATTTTTAAGATACAGAAGGGTGAAATCAGACTTTGAGAGGTAAGAAGAGATGCTGGAAAGGATAGATGGTCCTTAGGTATGCTATCACTTTATTCTCTTCCCTTCATTCAAAGTGGAATGTATCTCAGATTATAAAATGTGCTATATAAATATGCCATAAGGTCTTAACCTTGCTGATTATAATTGGTATATTGTGATGCTTCTCTGTCCTATCTCATCTTGAGCATTATAATTCATAAGATCCGACACAGCCCTAATTGTACCTGGGTCTTATGAGTAACGCTGTACTAAAAGATGAAAACAATACCTTTCCTACAATAAAACCTTCCTAATTGGAATATAAAAATGGGTCATGCTGTCCTTTTCTCTATTCCCATTGCCATTGACCTAATGTAGACCCTCAATGCTACTTACCTGGCCTACTGCATTTATCCTCCCATTTGCACTCTCTCCCTCATTTCTTGTGTCTTTCACATGAAGACCAGAAAAATCTTTATTAATTGTAGAAATCCTCCAAAGCTTCCTTTTGCTAAGTGACAAAGTTGGAGTTTGAAACTCTTCTGTTCAGTTTCAAGGGTCACTACAACTGTGCACCTTACCTTTCCAGTCACATATGGTCTCCTGTACTCAACAGCTTCCATTCAAACTCTTCTGCTCTGTCATCCTAACATCCCACACTTTAAGATCTTTATGCATTTACTCATATTTCGTCTGACTGAAATGATTTCTTTATCTCCTTTTCCTGTTAAATTCTCAATACTTGAAAGACAAAAATGGAATGTTACCTTCTCCATGAAGCATTTTCTGATGAAAATCAATTGATAAACACTTTCACAACTGAATGTCACATAGTACTTTGCTTTGCAAACTTACCATATGATACCATGTATTATATTTAGCAATTCTTGGTTTGCATTCTCCTTTAAGACTGAGACTCCAGGATGCTAAGGATCTTACGGTATGCAATTCTGAATCACTCTCTGTGATCCAAATGTCTTCATTCCCCATTTGGAGAAGGAGGAAGACTTAACATTTGTTGAATGAATGAAAGAAGACAGCAGCATGCCAGAATCCTTATTTTGTACTCACTAAGGTTGAATTAATACAGGAGAGTGAAGTATCAACCCCTGGAATGGATTTCTCAGTGGTTTTATAAAGAAGAGCAGAGCTTTATTCCAAGTCATGTATTTAAAAAGTTGGTCACAGCAGCTTAGTTGTTAGGGAGCATATCGTTATGATGTTCTTCCAATAAATTCACAAGTTTCTTTCTAGTGCTGGAGTGTGGATATAATTATAGATATATTCAGTGTCCATCTTTGTTATTTGGAAGAAAGAAATTTTGACTCTCAGATAAGCTAGAATGGGTGTTTATTCTTGTTCTGCCATTCCTATTAGGGCAGCAATGTGGCACAGGGGATAGAGGGCTACACCTGGAGTTAGGAAGACATGAGTTCAAAATCAGCCTCAAACTTACTGTGTGGCCTTGGGCAAGTCATTTAATTTTTGTGTAGCTCATCTGTAAAATGGGGATAAACATAGCACCTAACTCCCACAGTTTTTGTGGAGATTGAATGATATATTAATTATAAAATGTTTAGTATTGTATCTGGCACAAAATGTTACTTATTAAATGTTTATTGTTATTATTAATTATAATAATAATATTATTAGAAACATTTGATTATGTGTTTTCTATCTTTATCAAAACAGAATAAGAGTGAAGAGATTCAAGGGGAAGAATCATGGAATATTAAGTTGTTAAGGGAATCTGTGACTCTATTTCCATTAAGTTCTTAAAAATAAAGTAGATTCACCTCTATCTGGAATAGTTTAAGTATAATCCCTCATAAAGCTGGGAGTACAGGTGACTTGTAAAGTGTTTTACCAACTTATGAATTGTTAATAAGGAAAGTCTAGCTTGTTGAATTAATTATTCTATAATTAATTTACTTTTTCTTCTTCCTGGTGTTTTCACTAGAGAACAATGTTATGATTAAAAGATTGTTCACTCTGCCATTATGATTCAGGTTTGGACCCATTTAAAACACTTTTGTCATTCAGTCATTTAGTCATGTCCAACTCTCCACGATCCCTGTGGACCTTAGCACATCAGGCCCTTCTGACCTTTGAGGCTCTCTTTTAACATTTTAATATTATCCACTGTGTTATCTTGGCAAAGATATTAGAGTGGTTTCTCATTTCCACTATGACCTATCTGTCCTAGTTAACCCTGAACAGAATAGTTCATAGTTCCATTGAACTACATAACCCCCTCCACTATGACAAGGCAATGATCCAGAAGGGGCATTAAAACCATAGGATGACCCAATTTTCTGGTGAAGTGAAGTGAATGCACAGCTAATGACTTCCTGAGTATAATGAGTCTTCATCCTTTCAGGTAATGTTTAAGTTCATACTTTATTTACCTACTGTGACCTGATGAAAACCTGTTTGAATAGCACGATCTTGCCCTCTGTTTTTAAGACTCTCACTAGAATGGATGGCACAATTCAGGTTAATTTCCCTACTTGCTTGATTCTCATTCCTACTTCTCTGCTCATTTCTTATTCCTGATTAGTTAATTTAGAAGCACCTCACTTTAACAATTCTATAGGAAACAGGACAAATTCTCATTGTATTTTACTGGTCCTTTGTCTCAAGCAATGTATAAGTCTGAACCCTGAGGGACTTGACTCTCACTGGATCTTTGATACTCCATTGCTTTGTGGGATTTACGTTTGCCTTGTTCATTTTGGCATTGTTTTTTTTTTCATTTTTATGAAATGATTTAAAGTTATTTGAGTACCAAGATTACATGGTTTCTTCCCTTTCATATAACACCTACTTTGCACAAGATTCATACATAGTTATACAAATAGTCATGAGAAAAATTATTCATCGCCTCCTTGAGAAGGAAGAACTTCTCAAACCATCTCACAACTCCTTCCTCCATGTCCTGAAGCACCTAAATATCAGATACCACTAGACCTTTGTCTGTAGTAGAGAGTGGCCACTCGTACTTGTCATGAAGCAATTGTTCTAGTTAGATGGAGGATCATAACCGATTGCCTTCTTTTGCCCTACCATATCCCTTATTGAGCAGTGGACCTTCTCATCTACCCTGCTGTGGCTAAGCTTTTCAGACCCAAAGGCCTAGCTACCTATCCTTCTGCTATATCTACTGGGTCCTTCTATCCCCCTTGAAGCTGGCTTTCTTATATAAGTTGTCTCTTTCATTTAGTAAGTAAGCTCTTTAAGATCAGAGGCTGTCACTATTTTCTGTGTGTATTCTGAGCATTTAGGCATCTCATTTTTCTTTTGTTCCAGGGACATCTTCTTTTCCTGAACTCCCCAATGCCATCATCTTTATAAGAACCCATAATTCTGTTCTTAAAGCATTTAATGGGTGACGCTTTAGTCATTAGCTAAATGTAATCCAGACTTTCCCACCATGCCACATAAACTACTTCATCCTGAAGTATTACTAAGCCCCCAAAGTCTCTCCTCTGATTGGATGGCTTCTAGAATCTGTGTTAAGGAGGTGCCCAGGCAAGCCATCTCTTTACTTCTCACCAATCTGAACTCTGCATTGCTCCATCATGTCTCCACACATATTATGCCATCCTCTATTGTTTCAGTGTCCTTTCATATCTTCCCTTATTAGAGTGTAAACTCCTTGAGTGCAGAGAGTATATTTCTTTTTGCTCGTGTTTATATTCCCAGTTTCTAGCACAGTATCAGGCATGTAGTAAGTGTTT
The DNA here is from genome assembly GCA_028646595.1 of Phalanger gymnotis. Taxonomy (NCBI): domain Eukaryota; kingdom Metazoa; phylum Chordata; class Mammalia; order Diprotodontia; family Phalangeridae; genus Phalanger; species Phalanger gymnotis. The sequence goes on from CM053623.1 coordinate 384,592,564, forward strand.
ATTAAATGATTTTTCAGTAACTGATTGAATCAAACTCTTGTTCAAAACATCTTTTGCACAGTATATGCAAGATATACAGTGAAACATCTGAGCTCCAGCCTTCAGACTGGGTTTCTATCATTCAATTCCAGTGCAATCATGCACTAGAACCTTGGTGGTCTCAGCCTGCACAGGGATTCAGGTGATCGGGATAAGTGCCCAGAGTCTCACTACCTATCTACAGAGATCTCTACACACTATCACAATAATATAATCTCAACCAGCTTCAAAGTGGTAGGTGGCTACTATGACCTACAACACTTCCCTGGATTCCGGTCCTGGGATTGAGAGTTATGAAACTGAGTTTTGCCACCTCACATTCCTCCCTCTCACAGAACAATTCTGCCCCTATCAGTTTATGCTTACAGAAACACACTCCCTTAGAATAAATGTTATGCCTTAAGGCATAAAAGGGGAAATTGAGGATCACTCCCTCCATCTTGTGTTAATCATTTGCTCACCAATTAAAGGACATCCTTACCAAGATCCCCACCACAAAGGCCCTTCCACAAGAAGATCATGTGTGATAATATCTATTCAGACAGACTTCAAAGATTCCCTGATTCCAGGTGATTCAGGTCAAGCCATTCAGGTCAAGATATCTTATACAATCAGTCAGTTCTTGCAACAACCCCTCCTATTCTCCTTTTGCCTGACGCCTTCCCCCTCCTTGTGGTTTAAACACACATAAGCCCCTATGTAAAGTCACTTTGGGGAGAATCTGTCCCTGTGGATGGGGCTCCCTAGCTGGCAAACTTCAACAAACTCCAAGACAAGTTGGATACTCTGGGGTCTCATTATTTCTGTATCACCCATACCTTCAACGGATATCCAAATTTCTTTCATATAAGTTATATATGTTTATTCCTTGGTGCGTTGAATAATAAAGAAAAAAAAACTGCTGGATCTGGTGTTCAAAAACCTCAGTTAATGCTAGATGTGCAGATTATTTTCTATGTGACTTTCAACAAGTTACTCTCAAATTTGATAGTCAAGCCCCTAGGATCCCTTCCAGATCCATTTATCTATCTATCTTTCTAATCTATGATCCTATGTTCATTAAGTCTGGTTCTTTTAAATTAAAAAAAATTATGGAATACTAAAATTCATATACTTGGAAGTACATGAGTACATAGGAAAGAGTGATGAGGCTACACAACATCGTGTAAGACGTGAATCCATTAAAAACCCCAATTGCATAACCTACTTCTCTAACCCCCTGCTTTTAACAAAAACTATTAAAAGTTCATAGAACTTAAGTGTAAAATATTTCTTTAAAGAAGTTATTTTTAAAATAGCATATCCAAGGTGAATAATGTATTATATTATCCATCTCTCCATCCAGCCCTGTGCCATTGAAATGTAATAATCTTAAGTATTTTTACTTGTTGTTCCCCTTTTGGCATATTCTTCACAACACACACAATTAAATACACACATACACAGAAACAACACAAGGTTAAGTGCAGTTTTCAGTCAACGTTTCCTAATGTCTAGACTAGACTGAATAGGGAATTATCTAGGAAATCCAAAGGAAAAAAAATCATATTCAAAAGAAATAATTTGCTCTAATACACTAATAGTGTCCAGATACCTTTAGATAATGGTTGCATTTTTACGTATTTCTTTGGAATTCTTTTTATTGATTTCTCTTTCTCATAGTCAGGGAAATCCATGGGGTCCCCAATTCTATGAAGGAAAGGCCATCAGTGAGGTACTGTCTTAGTTCAGAAGGTTCAAAAGCCCTATTTATCAATATATTTTTCTTTGCTCAAAGCAAGTATTTTACTACTTGACTTTAAGAGTTGTCATTTCATAATTAAGCTGTTAAAAGTAGGGAAAGAGTTAAGAGGTGCATGTGTGTGTGTGTGTGTGTGTGTGTGTGTGTGTGTGTGTGTGTATGTGTATGTGTATGTTGAGAGAGAGAAAGAGAGATAGATTTTTGAAATTTTAATTTTTCATAAAATTCTTCTAATTTCTGTGTGTCTGAAATGTTGCTGTTTCCTTTAGGGCCCATTCCAAACATTGGTAAAAACAAACAATTGGACCTTCCATAGTGATTACTCTAACTTCAGTTAAGAAGTGGATTGGAGATAAAGATAGCTTTCAAATGTTAGGCTCAATAACAAATTGTTTAAATATCATTGTACTATGCCTGAATTCTTTGTTTTACTTTTTGAATCTGTTTTTTTTTCTGTAATAAGAAGACAATTTTCCATTTCAGAAATCAAAATGCATAGATCATTACATAGATAGAATTAAAGTACCTTAGCAGAATTGTCTCAAATTCAAAATTCAACACAATGAAATCCATGTTCTTCAAGTTTCTAGGTTTATAACAAATGTTTATTTCATCAGGATACTAAAGAACCCCAGCAAAAATGAGGCCTGACTGCAGGGCCTGTTACAGCTATGCTCACAGGGTCCCTGTTAGCATGGCAAGGGCCAATTTGGATTTCCAGTACATAGCAAAATAAGTGCTTTGGTCATAATAATGCATAGGAAATGTTTGTTGTGAAAATATGTACTATAAGTTTATACCACACTTTATGCTTTTTAACATGCTTTTAAATATTATTTCATAATATTCACAACAACCTTGTGAGGAAAATAGCACATTTATTATTAATGTTGTTAACTTCATGTTTTAAAGGACATAGAACATTGGGCTTGGAGTCAGGAAGACCTGTTTTCAAATCCTCCTTTTGAAGTTTCCCAGCCATGTGACCATAACAGAGTGAATTTACTTTTATGTCCCTTGGAAAATTCTCTAGGTCTTATCTGCTAAGTCATAAATGGGTTGCCACACACTGGTAAAAGAAGATCTCCTGTAGTGATAAAATGACCAATTCTTCCTCTATTCAAATATTTTCATTCTACATGAGGAATCTGAATCCTTGGAACATTTTGATTTATCTAAAGTTACATGATCAATAAAGAGGGAAACATTGTCTTGAAGCCTTCTTACTATTTGTATAGAACTTTTTACTTTTAACAACTTATCACCAATGTGCCTGGGCATGGAATCGTAAGACCTGAGTTCAAATTTTGCCTCAGATACTTAACTGCTCAGTAACCCTGGGCAAGTCACTTAACACTCGTTGAGATTCAGTTTCCTCATATGTTTTTTTCCCACATTTTAATTTATTTATTTTAATTTTCAACATTCACTTACACAAGATTTTGAGTTCCAAATTTTCTCCCAATCTCTCCTCCCTATCCAACCCATGATGGCATGCATTCTAGTTACCAAATTACCCAATAATTACTTCTTCCCCCAAATCTGCCCTCCTTCTATCACCCCTTCCCTTTTTCTTATCTCCTTCCCCTTTTATTTTCCTGTAGGGTAAGCTAGATTTCTATACTCCATTGCCTGTGTATCTTATTTCTCAGTTGCATGTAAAAACAATTTTTAATGTTCATTTTTTAAATTCTCTCCCTTCCTCTCTCCCTACCCACCCTCACTGAGAGGGCAAGCAATTCGATGTAGGTTGCACATATGTAATCATGCAAAACAATACCATAATAGTCATTTTGTGAAAGACTATATTTCACTCCATCCTATCCCATTCCTCTTTATTCAGTTTTTTCCTTTGACCCTGTCCCTTTTCGAAAGTCTTTGCTTTTGACTACCACTCCCCCAATTTGCCCTCTTTTCTATCATCTCCCCCACCCCATCCTCTTCCCACCTACTTTCCTATAGGGTAGGATTCCCAATTAAGTGTGTATGCTATTCCCTCCCTAAGCCAAATATTGTGAGAGTAAGGTTCACTCATTCTCTCTCACCTTCCCACTCCTCTCCGCAGTAATTTTTTCCTTGCCTCTTTGATGTGAGATAATTTACCTCATTCTTCCACCCCTTAATTTTATTTTTTAGATATCATCCTTTCATACTCAACTCACCCTGTGCCCTCTGTCTACATACATACACACACACACACACACACACACACACACACTCCTTCCAAATACCCTAAAAATGAGAAAGATCTCATGAGTTACAAACATCATCTTTCCATGCAGAAATGTAAACAATTCAACTTTAATAAGTCTCTTGTGATTTCTTTTTCTTGTTTATGTTTCTTCTTTTTTTCTTTAAATTTATTTATTTTCATTTTTCAACATTTACCTCCACAAGATTTTGAATTCTAAATTTTCTCCCCAACTCTCCCCTCTCCTCACCCCAGGACAGTGTGCTTTCTGATTACCCCTTACTCCAATCTTCTCTCCCTTCTATCACCCCCCCCTTCCCTTATCCCCTTCCCTTATTCCCTTCCCTTCTGTTTTCCTGCAGGGTAAGCTAGATTCCTATACTCCATTGCCTGTGTATCTTATTCCTCAATTGCATGCAAAAACAATTTTTAACATTCATTTTTAAAGCTTTGAATTCCACATTCTCTCCCTTCCTCCCTCCCTCCCCACCCACCCTCATTGAGAAAGTAAGCAATTAGATATAACTTATACATGTATAGTCATGTAAAACACTTCCATAACAGTTATGTTGTGAAAGACTAACTATATTTCCCTCTATCCTGTCCCACCCTACATTTATTCTATTCTCTCCTTTGTCCTGTCCCTCCACAAAAGTGTTTGCTTCTGATTGAACCTTCCCCCAATCTGCTGTCCCTTTTATTATCTCCCCTCTCATACCCTTCTCCCCTGCTTTCCTGTAGGGCAAAATAGATTTCCATACCTAATTGAGTGTGTATGTCATTGCTCCCTTAAGTCAAATCTGATGAGAGTAAAGATCATTTATTCCCTCTCATCTTCACCCTCTTCCCCTCCATTGTAAAAGCTCTTTCTTGCTGCTGTTATGTAAGATGATTTACTACATTCTATGTCTCTCTCTTTCTCCCAGTACATTCCTCTCAACACTTAGTTTTATTTTTTAGGTATCATCCTTTCATATTCAGTTCACACTGTGCCCTCTGTCTATGTATATACATATTATGTATGTATATATGTCTGTATATATTCCCTCCAACTATCCTAATAATGAGAAAGGTCTCATGAGTTACAAATATCATTTTTCCATGTAGAAATGTAAATAGTTCAACTTTCATAGGTCCCTTATGATTTCTCTTTCCTGTTTACCTTTACATGCTTCTCTTGATTCTTATACTTGAAAGTCAAATTTTCTATTTAGCTCTGGCTTCTCAAGATTGCATTAAATTCCTCTTCATCATTGAACATCAATTTTTCTCCCCGTTGATTACACTCAGGTTTACTGGATAGGTGATTCTTGGTTTTAATCCTAGCTCCTTTGACCTCCTGAATATCATCGTCCAAACCCACCAATTCCTTAATGTAGAATCTGCTAAATCTTGTGTTATTCTGATGGTGTTTCCACGATAGTTGAATTGTTTCTTCTTGGCTGCTTTCAATATTTTTTCCAAAACCTGGGAACTCTGGAATTCAGGTATAATCTGCTTGGGAGTTTTCCTTTTGGTATCTCAGGAGGTGATTGGTGGATTCTTTCCATTTCTATTCTACCCTCTGGTTCTGGAATATCAGGGTAGTTTTCCTTGATAATTTCTTGAAAGATGATGTCTAGGCTCTTTTTTTTTTAATCTTGACTTTCAAGTAGTCAATTAATTTTTAAATTATCTCTCCTGGATCTATGTTCCAGGTCAGTTGTTTTTCCAGTGAGATATTCCACATTATCTTCTGGTTTTTTTTATTCTTTTAGTTTTGTATAATTTCTTGATGTCTTGTAGAGTCATTAGCTTCCATTTGCACCATTCTGATTTTTAAGGAATTATTTTCTTCAGTGAGCTTTTGGACCTACTTTTCCATTTGGCCAATTCTGCTTTATAAGGCATTATTCTCCTCATCAGCTTTTTGGTCCTCTTTTGCCATTTGATCTAGTGTAATTTTTAAGGTATTATTTTCTTCAGCATTTTGGGGGTCTCCTTTACCAAGCAGTTGACTTGTTTTTCATGATTTTCTTGTATCACTCTCATTTCTCTTCTCAATTTTCCTCTACTTCTATTACTTGATTTTCAAAATCATGTTTGAGCTCTTCCATATCCTTAGATTAATTCATATTTCTCTTGGAGGCTTTTGATGTAGGAATTGTTGTCTTCTTCTGAGCATATGCTTTGATCTTCCTTGTCACCAAAGTAAGATTCTATAGTCTGAATTTTTCTGCCATTTGCTCATTTTCCCAGATGATTATTTGACATTTTAATTCTTTCTTAAGGTAGGGCTCTGCTTCCAGTGTGGAGGGTGACCTATTCCAAGCTTCGGGGGTTTTGTGTAGCTATTTTCAGAGATATTTCTAGGGACCCGTAAGTTTTCAGTTTTCTAACGTGGTATGACTTAAGGAGAGTTATTTACTTCTCTTTTGGCCAATGCTCTGATTAATTAGTGACCACCACCACTCTTTTCTGCCCTGGAACTACGAGGAGGGTTCCCACTCCACTGCGGCTGCAAGCTCAGCTATGCCAGTGGTCTTCTTTGGCAGGACTACCACCAAGGACTGCAACCTAGATCCAAGCATGGACAAAGCAACAGAATCCTACCTTACTGCCATCAAAAAGACCCCATATTCTCCTTCTGACCAGTTGTTCAACCTCCTTACAGTCTATGGTCTGAGAAATCTGTAAGCAGATGCTGCCGCCACCTCCACCACCACCACCACGGCTAATGCTGCCTCCTGGGGCTGTGCTAGGACAGGGGCTGGTCTGAGCTCCTCTCTCACCCAGGTCCAATAGACCTTTCCCACTGACCTTCTAATCTGTCTTTGGTGTTTGCGAGTTGAGAAGTCTAGAAACCAAGTCAGCTGCCAGTGATTCAGTCTCCTGAGATTTGCTCCAGATTTGCTGGGGACCAGTCTGTGATGGTGCATTTTGTTCTGGACTGTGCTCCTATCCCAGCCTGGTGCAATAGACTTTGCTGTCGACCTTCCAGGTTGCCTTGGGCTGGAAGTTTGTTTCACTCTGTCTTTTGTGGGTTCTGCTGCTCTAGAATTTATTTAGAGTAATTTTTACAGGTATTTGGAAGGATTTTGGGGAGAGCTTAAGGGAATCCCTGCTTTTACTCTACCATCTTGCCTCTACCTCCCACCCCAGAATCCTCATATATTAAATCACCATAATAATAACACTTATCTCACAAGGTTGTTATAAAGATCAAATAGGATTATATATGTAGCAAACTTTAAAATGCTATGGAAATCTTGGCTAATATTATTTCTATTTTTAATCAAGTACTTATTATGTGATGGTTCTTATGTTAAATGCTAGGGGAACAAAACAAAAGGCAAAAAAGAATCCCTGTTCTCATGCAGTTGGCATTCTATTGGGGAAGACAACATTTAAATAACGAGTTACCGACAACACATCCAATGGAGATGGAAGGTAATCTCAGAGGGGAATATACTAGGTGCTAGGAGGACTCAGAAAAGCCTTTTGAAGATGGGGATATTTGAGCTGAATTTTGAAGGAAACCAGGAAAAATAAAATGAGTGAGAGAAAGAGTCAAAGTATTCCAGGTATAGAAAACAGCCAGTATAAAAGTATGGCAACGGAAAATGGAGTGTCAGTGTGAGCAATAGTAAGCCAAGTAGTGCCAACTGGTTGTCGTGATCATGGAGATGAGTAAAATGTGAGAAGACTGGGAAGGCAGGAAGGTGCTAGATTAGGAACTTAAATGGCAAGCAGGGGTGTTCATATTTTATGCTAAAGATGATAGAGAGCTACTGGAGCTTACTGAGGCTATATGTGATCTAGACAAGTCGTATGCTTTAGGTGAATCATTTTGTCAGCTAAGTGGAGGATAGATTAGAGTAGGGAAAGACTTTCAAAAAAAAAACAAAAGTAGGAGAGTAAATAGTCCAAGTGAGAGGTGCTGAGGACCTGTACCAAGGTGGCTGCTGTGTGGTTGCAGAGAAATGGATATAAATGTGAAACGTTGAAGGTTGAAATGACCTGATTTGCTAACAGGGTGTATATTTGGGGTAAATGACATTGAACAAAGGATGGCACCAAAATTGCAAATCTGGGTGACTGGGAGGTTGATGGTGCTCCAGACAATAATAGGCATTTGGGGGCAAGTCATTTATTAATCACCTATTGTATGAAAAACAATCTTACATCCACTCACAGTAGCAGGCAGATTAGATGTGGATTCTTGGCATGAGCTGTTCTGATACCTTGACACATTCAGTATGCAACACCTATGTTACAGAGATGACAAAGAAACTAAAAAACCTGTAACTATCTGTCTTCAAGCAACATGTTCAGAATAGGTTCATGGGTTTACCAGTTCATCAAATGGAAATTCTGAATGGAGGAGCTTGTTGCTGTGAGGGCATTTCAAGAAAAGGCACAGTTCAATACAAGCATGCTACTATGGACACTGGGTTGAACCATTTGGAGTTAATCTGGTCCCGCTACTTTATCATTTTTTTTTTTCTGACAATCCTTGTGAATCCTATTGTTTTCAGTGATTAATAGGTATAACAATCAATAGACATGCTGTTATTGAAATATTCAATACACTAAAAGTAATTAGGGGCCATAGAAGCAAGGAGAGAGTAGATGAGCCCCGAAGAAAATATGCCCAATATAGCATGTTTATAGCATTTTATTGTTTACTCTTCCTCTCTGATATAATAGAAAGAGAAGTCAGGGAGGATAAAAGTCTGGTTTACTTCTCATAAAACTTGATATATGGATGCATTTATCACTAATATTCTGAGATTGGATGAGATACTATTCAGCTCAAAGGTTTAGTGCCTGCAAAAATGTCAACGTGGCTTTGGAGCTGCAAGACAGATTTTCTCTTAATTCTGATCTATTATATTGTGAGAATGTACTGATGGAGGAAGTCAGGCTGGCTAATTAAAACTTTATTCTGCACCCAAGTTAAAAAGCAGAATCAGTGTTCAGATTTTTATGTTATTTTTCTGGCAGAGTGTAGATAACTTCAGTTACTAGCTTGAAGTCAAAATTATGTGTATGTGTTTGTATGTGTGTGTGTGTGTGTGTGTGTGTGTGTGTGTGTGTGTGTGTGTAGCCAATACAACTCAGGAGGAAGATAAAATTTTGCTTTCAATATGACATTTATATGCCAGCTCTTGATTTAGATATGCAGAGGTAGCAAGACATGTTCACTGAAAGTAGCTATACAGCATATTTCTAAACATGATGTCCCATTTATGTTCAAAATGATGTGGACTGAATCAATTAGGAGAAACAAGTGAGTTCCAAGAAGTCCTTTAAAAAAGCTGTGGAGTTGCTTAGTAACCTGATGCTATATACTTCATTTCCCAATAGAGCTATAAAGCTGTCAGGCTTCGTAATGGAGGAGCTGCTGAAATGAATTGAATTTCATGTGTTCTGTCAAGAAGCTGACCATATTAAATATGTTAGATCCTACTGTCAGAAACTGTGCATCCTTGCTTAGTGATCTGGGGAGCAGGACAGGGATCAGGAAAGGTGAATTTAGTTATGTTTTGACAGAATTTTTTAAAAGTATTCTTTAGCTACATTATGTTGTCATACAGTAGTGAGCACGGTATCCAGCATCACTGTGGGTGAAACATTAATTCAAGTATTTTGTCATGCAATATTACTTGACACTCACTTTGTTCCTTGCTGGAAGTAGTCTGTTGCAATCTACCGTACAGATACTTTACATTTCAGTGTTTTTAGCCTAAAGCCAATAGTGGAATTGACTTACAGTTTAATAGCCCTAACAAGCTATCCATCTACTTACATAAGTTTCGTATTTATAGGAAAGGTTTTTGTTGTTGTTTGCTTTTTGTTTTTGCTCCTAGACAGTCAACACACATGTATGAGTGCTGCTCTAGCCCTGTCATTGAGGGATATTTTAAAAGAGGATGCAATACTTATATGGTGATTTTTAGATAAGAATAAGAGTCCCTATTTGGAATCCAATAAGGCTGCACTAACCTAACCTCATAGAAAGTACAAAAAAAGCATACCTATGTTTATGAGTAAAATCTTTAATGTCATGAAATATTAACTATATTATTAGCAAAATTATAAGGCTAAAATAAATGCATGGTGATAACAAAGAGCATAATTACTCTGTGATTAAAATATTAGCACCTTGATATATGGAAAAGGCAAGAGATCAAGATGAAGAATCAAGAAGCCCTGCTTCCAGTCTGAGTTCTCAAATGAAATCGCTTGTTGACAATAGGAAAGATGACTACCTCGGTTTCCTGTCCTACAAAGTGTTTTGGACCATAAGATCTCTAACCTCTCTTACATCTCCAAAACTTTTCTGTGGATTTCATTTTCTATCTATATTCAAAACCATATTTACCAGCAAACTGATTTCTTTTACAGTGGGCCCAATTTCTTCCTAGGACTTATTTTATTTGTGGGGTTGAATTATTATTAACAACATTGGAAAATATTGTATATTGCATTCAATACTATTATCCCAAATGCTACATTGTATGAGACACCTTGTATGTTATTTCCTACCTTATTTCTATGAATATCATTATATTCAGTCGATAGAGAAAAACTTCATTATAATAAATAATAACTATCTTCTTGGGAATAAAATTACTTATTTCATTTTTGCATACATAATTATTTATGGGTAATGATTTTCTTATAAAATTTTATTCTAAAATTTCAGTGTAAAATTCTAGAAGTCTATAGTATTTTAAATAAGCTATATGTCATATAATTAATAAAATAGTGTTTACTCAATACATTTCTTATGTCATTCAATTTTTTCTCGCCATTTAAAAATGTTTATTCATTAATTTGAAATCAAGCTAAACATAATCCTGGCCTATTATCATGAAAGAGGCAATAAGCATTTTTCTCCCCCAGACTTATCATATGCTTCTTTAGAAAGATAATAGAGGATTTAATGGGTCTAGAGAAGTACAAATGGACTGGTTAAAAACACTGACATAAGTAATTGATACAGTGTATCAATAAGGCAATAATAACAATGTAGATGATAATTGTCAAAATGCCTTTGTGCTTCTGTATCACAAAGTATACAAGGCTTAGAAGTAAACCATTTATTAAAAATCTAGAGAACCATATCCCATAAGCCATCTACCCAATCCATCAGAGCAGTGAAGCATTCAATACATAATACCACAACATGGAGCCTTGCCAACCCAAAACCTCTCCAACCCCCTTTTGGGGTTTGCCCCAAAATGAAATAACAGTACAGCTAAGTCAGTCTAACTATCTATCTCTGACTATCATGATGGCCATTAGTAGCCATAACATCACATAACTTCCTTTTCCTGTCAGGAATCTCCTCCCACCATATGTGACAGTCTTCCTGTGATGTAAGCAGGTGGGAACGATCTTCAAATCTAAATTGCTACTACATATAGCTAGAATAAAAATTGCTTTTGTTTCTAAAATACTTATTGGAAAAATCACAAATAAGATTCTAAAAAAAACTATTTATCTGATGATTTTGGATAATTAATCTGTGAGAAAAGTAATAAATTAGGTTATCTATCTCCATACAGATATGGTTTTAAAACCACCAGGAAAGCATTGGCAGTAGACAGGAACAGTTCATCACTGAAATTCAATTTGGTATGATATGGTTATGGTGTTTTGTTCTCAAAGAGGACCAAAATAATATCATCGTGTTGGAGCAAAGTTACAGTATGTCTGACCGTAGCTAAGACCAATGTGAGCACTTAAGAGGCTCTACCATGGGTCAGTCACAAATAATCCACATGGAAATTTGGAATGGAGATGTCTCTACATTTTTGCATCTCGTGTTTTGTTTGAGCTATTGCAGTTTTGCTGCTCTCATAGAGCACAGCACCCTCTTCAATGCAGGCACACCATTCAGGGCAATCCTTTGCCAGCAACTCCCATGTCACACAATTGATTTCAAAGTTCTTTAGAGAGATTTTGAGAGCATCTTTGTATCACTTCTTCTGACCACCATGTGAGTGTCTTCCTTGTGCAAGTTCTCTCTAAAATAGTATTTAGTGGGATTGGAGCCAAGATGGCAGTTGGAAAGCAGGGACTTGCTTAAGGTCTCCCCCAGGTCCCTCTAAGCACCTGTAAAAAATGGCTCTCAACAAATTCTAGAGCTGCAGAACCCATGAAATTGCAGAGGGAAGCAGGGCTGCAGCCCAGGAAAGCCTGGGTGGTCGCTGGGAAGGTTCTGTTGCTTGGAGCTGGGAGCTGAGCAGAACACAGTCCAGCAAAGGCCACGCTAGGACAAACCAGACTGGGAGCCAGGCAGTACACACAGTAGGGCCCTGAATCATTGAGCTGTGGCAGTTACCAGACTTCTCAACCTACAAACGCCAAAGACAACAGAGCAGGTTAGTGGGGAAAACTTTTGGATAGGACTGAAAGGAGTGCGCAATGGGTCCCAGCCCCTGGGGTGTGGAAGTGGTGGAACACTGGGGCTGCTTCCAGAGCTCCAGCTCCAGTTGCTTCCAACCCCAGGCCCACACAGTGGGAGGAATTAAGCAGTGGATCAGAGTGGGAGTGCAGAGCCTGCTTGGATCTGGGTCATGGTCAGGGTTGGAAGTTCTTGGGGGAAGGAGGGAATGAGTGACTCTTGCCTTCATTGGAAGGGAAGAGGGGGCAGGTGAGGGGGAATGAGTGAATCTTGCTGGATTGGATTTGACTTGAGGAGGGAGTACCATACACACTCAATTGGGAATCTTACCCCACATGAAATTAGGGGGAAGGGGATAAAAAGTGGGGGTTGATAGAAGGGAGGGCAGATAGGGGGAAGAAGTAGTCAAAAGCAAACACTTTTGAAAAGGGACAGGGTCAAGGGAGAAAATTGCATAAAGGGGGACAGGATAAGAGGGAGGGAAATATACTTAGTCTTTCTCAACATGACTATTTATGGGAGTGTTTTGCTTAATGATACATGTGTGGCCTATGTTGAATTGCTTACCTTCTCAAGGAGGGTGGGTGAAGAGAGAAGAGGGGAGAGAATTTGGAACTCAAAGTTTTAAAAGCAGGTGCTCAAAACAAAAGTTGTTTTTGTGTGCACCTGGGAAATTAGATATAAAGGCAAAGGGGCATAGAAATCTGTCTTGCCCTACAAGAAAGTAAGGGAAAAAAGATTTGGGGTGGGGAGTGGGGTGACAGAAGGGAGGGCTGACTGGGGAATGGGACAATCAGAATATATGTCATCTAGGAGTGGGAGAAGGGTAGAAATGGGGACAAAGTTTATAACTCAAAATCTTGTGGAAGTCAATGCTGAAAACCAAAAAAAAAAAATTAAATAATAAAATATGGAATTAAAAAAATGGTATTTGGGCAAACTCACATTTAGCATTCCAAAATAGTGGCCACCCCATCAGAATTGCACTCTCTGAAATACAGTTTAAATTTTTGGGAGCTTAGTTTGACAAAGGACATCAGTGTCCAGTATGTTATCTTGCCATGTGATCTTCAAAAACTTTATAAGACAATTCAAATGGAAGCAATTCAGGTCCCTGCCATGGCACTGGTATGTTGTCCAGATTTCCTAGGCATAAAACAACGAAGTCAATACAATAGCTCTGTAGATGTTCCATTTGGTAGGCAGCCTAATATTTTTTATTTCCCATACTTTCCTTTGGAGCTCAATTTAAAGCATTAACAAAGGTGGATTGAACAATGTTAGGATTCAAAAGAGCAGAAAAATGTGAGTTAAACAAAGTGAGTTAAAATGTCTGTGACATGTTTTGCACAAAATAAAACTTATTTAAACAACTTTTGGTTTCTTGAGTTCTGGCCGGACCTGGTACCAAGTGTTCTGCTTACTTATGAAATTTTATCACCACCATAGTGTTAGCCTGTATTTCCAGATCTTCAACCTTTTTCATCCTGGGAGCTCATGATAACTCATTATTTTTATTCAAAATGATATACATTTTGCTTTAGATTTGCTTTGGATTCCTCATTAAGGAGATTTTGTTAATGCAGACTCTCATCCAGAACAAGTTTGCCTATACTTTGGAGAGAAGGGACATCATTTATTCATAGCCTTGACCAGCTCTATTCCTGTCTTCGTTCAGAGATCATAGCATCATAGATCATACATAGATCAAAAGCTAGAAATTAGTTCTGAGGCCATATTATTTATCTTTCATATTTTTCCATTTTGTTCTAAATTAATAACCAATTATTTTTCTCATTTTTCTTCCATTCCCAATTTAAAATAAAACTAAATATAATTTTTATAACAAAAATACATGGATGAGCAAAACAGTGTCCAACATTGTTTATATTTAAAGATTAATATCTTCTCCCTCTTGAATGCATCATCTCTATGTCAAGAGGTGAATAAACATGATTACTCCTCAAAATTTCTTGGTCATTGCATTTATCATTGTCTTAATATTGTTGTTATTGGAAAAACTATTCTCCTGGTTCAGTTCACTTTGCTCTGCTTCATTTCATCCAGGTTTCTCTGAACTCATCCTGTTCAACATTTCTTATAACAAACTAATATTCTACTATATTCGTATATGAGACAGCTAGGTGAAGCAGTGGATAGAGTGCTAGGCCTGGAGTCAAGAAGACTTGAGTTAACATTTGGCCTCAGAAACTTACTAGCTGTGTGACCCTGGGCAAGTCACTTCACCCTATTTGCCTCAGTTTCCTCATTTATAAAATAGGCTGGAGAAGGAAATGACAAACCATTCTGGTGTCTTTGCCAAGAAAACCCCAAATAGGTCATAAAGAATCAGATATGATTGAAATAATGAAACAACTAACTATCTATCTATCTATCTATCTATCTATCTATCTATCTATCTCCATATCTATATCTATATATACATATATATTACATAGAATGTTTATTTGTTCCCTAATTAATGGGAAACTTGATTTTATTTTGTAGTGTATGCAGTTATTTTAAAATGATTTTCCTTTTCTAACTCTTCCTGCTGGAATTTATTGGTAATATATAGAAATGCTGATAATTTATGTGGGTTTATTTTATATCCTGCAACACTGTTAATTGTTTCAATCAGTTTTTAGCTAATTCTTTATGATTCTCTAAGGACGCCATCATATCATTTGTCATTTTCTTTATGTTGAATCATCTCTCTATTTTTTAAAATAAATTTAACCTGAGTATAGTGTTACACAGTTGCTAATATTTTAGTTAATAGATTTGCATCTATATTGATTAGCCATATTGGTCTATTGTTTGTTGGTTTTGACTACTATTAGTTTAGGTATAAAGACCCTATTTATATCGTAAAAGGAATTTTATAGGAAATTTCTTTTCTTATTTTTTCAAATAATTTATGTAATATTAGAATTAATTACTCTTTAAATGTTTGATAAAGACTTAAACAATTTCTCCTTTACTTTCTATCTACTATATCAGATTGATTCTCGTGAACAAGTATCAAAGGGTAAAATTAGTTCAATTGAGGCACAAAAATCAGGTTAATAGACTAGACTTACTAGAGCAAATAACATATCCCGCCCTATAAAACAGCACGGCTTTGAAGTAGTTGAAGAGGAGTCAATCAAGTTAGAATTTCAAATTCAAAATCAGTTGCAGTAAAGAAAAAAAAGTTTGGAAAGAGAAGAAAAAATGATAGAATAGGAAAAAAAAACAATAACTTGTCATTGTTTTTCTTTTGTAAAAATAAAAAGTCTTAGAGCAAGACAAGACAACTGGAGACAAGTGTGGATCACTAAGTTGTCCTTCAATGATCTTGTCAAGGGTCCCCGACTTGCACTGAGGTTATGTCAACTATTGAACTATTTGAATACTGATTAATGCCTATCATAGGACTTATTAAGGCACCAGGTTCTTTTTTGGGCATATGATTTAGGACTTGTTGCAATTTAAATGATCCAAATCTCATTAATTGAATCATGAAATCATTAACAGTCTCACAGAGATATGCACATATCTTTATATATACACATGAATGTAGATATGTGTATGCCTATGGACCTAGGCACATTCACACATGAATATGAATACATAAATATGTTCAAATATACACATAACTAAAATCAGCACTGAAGAGACTTGAGAGGTTCATGAACTTATGGATGAGATAGAAAATGTGCGAGTACAATACTGTTCCCTATTTGGGAGAGAAGCCAATTACTAGGTAGCAAAGACTGATGGGTAGGATATAAATATAAGTCTGCATGTATTATCACAGGATTTTAATAGCCTAATAAAAATCAAACTGAGAAACTTCTTTTCTAGAGTGAAAAGTTTAGATGTATCAATTTAAACTAAAATGGAAAACATGTATATTTACCTGGATCATTCAACACCTTAAATTTATTCCATATTTGTTTTCCTGCAAATTCTTAAAAATAGGCTGGGTTACTGTTTTTTGCTAAGATTATTCAAGGAACCTTTTAAATTGTCCATCTTATACTGTTAATATAGATATAGGTTTAAAGAAGATCAACACATATTCACTTAAATGAAATCCTAATTTATTACTTATACCAGATACCTGAAATTATATGAACATCAAAATTGAAATCTATTTTATAAATAAATCTTTTTTGTGTGTGAAATAACTTCTTAAATGACATCTCCTGATTTTAAAGAAAAAGGGTACAGATTTTTAAAAATCCCCTTTTATTACAAAGTCCACTATTTGGCACATAAGCATTTACTTATTAATCTTCACATCATCTTTGACAGATGAACAACTATTGTTATTCCCATTTACTTGTAAGTGGAGGATTTTAGATAAGAAAATTTAAGAGGCCTGCAGATGTCCTGCTGAGTAGCAACTGCCATGATTCTCAGAGAAGCCAGAAAGTCTCAATAGCTTAAATTTGGTACAAATTTCCTACAGTGTAAATGTGCCCAGATATGATAGTAAATCATTTAGGTAAAAACTATGACTGATATTAGTCAAAAATTTATAGTCTACATGAAAAGTGTTTCAGTTTTATGGACTCTGTACTTGTAAGCAAAGGTTAAAGTTCATTGATGGAAACCAGTTTGTATATGAAGTCTCGCTCTTGTCCCTAAACACACACAAAATGAGAGAGAGACAGAGAGACAGAGAGACAGAGAGAGACAGAGAGAGAGAGAAACAGAGACAGAGACAGTGATAGAGAGAAAGTTTGCTGAAATGAAAAGTATGATGATTGTGGTCTTGATAGTGATGACCCTAAAATTCAATCAAAAAAATCTAAAAGTGCCTATATTGCATACAACACTCTGCTAAAGTCTGGGAGAGATACAAAAATAACACTGGTTCCTTGATGTCTATGAGGATAAAATCAAACTATTTTAATAATTTCAAAGCATCACTAATCTTATAGGTAAAAAAAGTATATAATTTGCTGATACAAATTGCGATCCTTTTTTTGCCTTCTTATCTCACTCTATCCTTATCTAAAACTCAACAGAGGAGAGAGACATAGCCAAGATGGCAGAGAAAAGGCTGGGAACTGCCTCACCTCTCCCCCAAACCCCACTGAACAACTTTAAATAATTCCTCAAAACAAATTCTGGAGTGGTAGAATACACAAAAAGGACAGGATGAAGCAATTTCCAGCCCAAGACAACCTGGAAGGTCAACAGGAAAGGTCTGTTGAATCTATGTGAGAGTGTAGCACCATCCAGCTCAGGCCTTGCACCATCAAATCAACAATAGTCCTTAAGGACAACTAAATCAGTGGAGGCAATGGTGGTTTCCTGACTGCTCAGCTCACACACTATAGACAACTGGTGAGAAAGAGATTACACTGGTCCCTCTGCTGGCATTGGGATGATGAATCTGTTTCATTGCTTATACTTGAATCTGAGTCACAGACCTAGATTTCAGTCTCAGGGTGAGGAGGGGCAGCAGGACCCCAGAGCTTGTAGCTAAGGGGAGTGGGGACCCTGGTAACAATTCCAGGGCAGAAAAGAATGCTTGTGGTTATTCATAGACCATAACACAGGCCAGGAGAATAGTAACCATGACTCTCCCTAGATCATATCACTTTGGATGAACTGAAAATTTATAGGTACACAGATTATCTCTGAAAACAGCTGCACAAAAAACCTGAACCTTTGACAGTGCCCCCTCCAATCCAAACACAGAGCCCCAGTTTGCCTGGACTTAAAAGTTAAGAACTAAGCTGTAAAAATGAGCAAACAGCAGAAAAAGATCCTGTCTATGGAAAGTTACTGTGCTGACAGGAAGACTAAAATACAAACTTGGAAGACATCAAAGTAAAAACCGCGACATCCAATGGCCCAAAGAAAAGTATGAATTAGAGACTTCCAGGAGCCAAAACAGTGGAGAAGTAAGTCTATATCACTCTCACTTTTAGAGAACCGGTAGACTCCAGGAGGTTTGGCTGCGGGAGGATGCCTGCCCACTGGCATACATGATGGCTTTACCAGCTGGAGCCTACTAGAATATATTATGCTTCAGCTGAAGTGAAACAAACAAACAAAGAAACAAAAACCAAAAAGCAGGAGTAGCAATCCTGATCTCAAAGCAAAAGCAAAAATAGATCTAATTAAAAGAGATGAGGAAGGAAACTACATCCTGCTAGAAGATATCATAGACAATGAAGTAATATCATTAATAAACATATGTGCAACAAGTAGTATCACATCCAGATTCTTTGAGGAGAAGGTAAGGGAGTTACAGGAAGAAATAGACAACAAAACTATACTAGTGGGGGACCTCAATCTCCCGCTCTCAGAACTAGATAAATACAACCCCAAAATAAAGAAGAAAGAAATTAAAGAGATGAATAACATTTTAGAAATTTAGATATGGTTGACCTCTGGAGAAAATTGAATGGAGGTAGAAAGAAATATACCTTTTTTTCAGTGGTACATGGCACCTACATAAAAATTGACTATGAATTAGACCATAAAAACTTCACAATCCATTGCAGAAAGGCAGAAATATTAAATGTATCCTTTTCAGGCCATGATGTAATAAAAAAATTACATATAATCAAGCACCATGAAAAGATAGACTAAAAATTAATTGGAAAATAAAAAATATAATCCTAGAGAATGACCGGGTCAAACAACAAATCATAGAAACAATCAATAACTTCATTCGAGAGAATGACAGTAATGAGACAACATACCAAAACTTATGGGATGCAGTGAAAGTGGTTCTTAGGGGAAGTTTTGTATTTCTGACTGCTTGCATGAGTAAAATGGAGAAAGAGGAGGTCAATGAATTGGGCATGCGACTAAAAAAGCTAGATAAAGAACAAATTAAAAATCCCCAATTAAATACCAAATTAGAAATACTGAAAACCAAAGGAGAGATTAATGAAATTGAAATTAAGAATACTATTGAACTAATAAATCAAACTAAGAACTGGTGTTATGAAAAAAAATAATAATAAATAGATAAATCTTTAGTTTTACTATTAAAAAAAGAAGGAAGAAAACCAAATTACCAGTTTCAAAAATAAAAAGGGTATATTCACCACCAATGAAGAGGAAATTAAAGCAATAATTAGCCACTATTTTGCCCAATTGTATGCCAACAAATTTTACATTCTCTGTGAAATGGATGCATATTTTAAAAATGTGTATGTAAATTGCCCATATTAACAGAGGACTAGGTAAAATACTTAAATAACCTCATCTCAGGAAAAGAAATTGAACATTCCATCAATGAACTCCCTAGGAAAAATTCTGCAGGGCCAGATGGATTTACAAGCGGATTCCATCATTTAAAGAAAAATTAATTCCAATACTATATAGACTATTTGGGAAAGTAGGCAAAGAAGGAGTCTTACCAAATTCTTTTTATGATACATATATGCTACTGGAAGAGTCAAAATGGAGAAAGAAAATTATAAACCAATTTCCCCAGTGAATATAGATGCAAAAATTTTAAATAAAATATTAGCAAAAAGATTATAGCAACTTATCACAAGAATAATAAACTATGATAAGGTAGGATATATGCCAGGAATGCAGAGCTGATTCAATATTAGGAAAACTATCAGCCTAATTTACCATATAAACAACAAAACTAACAAAAAACATATGAATATCTCAATAGATGCAGGAAAAGCTTTTGACAAAAATACAACAACCTTTCCTATTAAAAACACTAGAGAACATAGGGATAAATGGAGTCTTCCTTAAAATAATAAGTAGCATCTACCTTAAGCCATCAGCAAGCATTATATGTAATGGGGATAAGCTAGAAGCATTTCCAATAAGATCAGGGGTGAAACAGTGATTTCCACTATAACCACTGTTATTCAGTGTGGCACTAGAAACATTAGCTTTAGCAATAAGAGAAAAAAAAGAAATTGAAGGAATTAGAATAGGCAAAGGAGAGACAAAGGTATCACTCTTTGTAGATGATATGATGATATGCTTAGAGAATCCTGGAGAATCAAGTAAAAAATTACTTGAAATAATAAATAAATTTAGCAAAGTTGCAGGATATGAAATAAACCCACAAATAGTCAGCCTTTCTATATTTTGCTAACAAAGACCAACAGTAAGACATAGAAAGAGAAATTCCATTTAAAGTTACTGTAGAAATAAAATTTTTGGGAGTCTACCTGCCAAAAGAAACCCAGGAACTAAATTAATACAATTACAGAACACTCCACACAAATAAAGTCAGTTCTAAATAATTGGAAAAACATCAGTTGCTCATGGGTGGGCTGAACTAATACAACAAAAATGACAATTGACCTTAAATTAATTTATTTATTCAATGCCATACCAATCAATTTACCAAAAATATTTTATAGAGCTATAAAAATAATAACAAAATTCATCTGAAAGAACAAAAGTTCCAGAATATCAAGGGAATTAATTAAAAGAAATGCAAGGAAAGGTGACCTAGCCATACCAGGTCTTAAATTGTAGTATAAAGCAGCAATCATGAAAACTTGTTATTGGCTAAGAAATATCAAAGGAATAAGTTAGGTACACAAGACACAGTGGTCAATCACTAGTCATCTATTGTTTGATTAACCCAAAGACTCTAGCTTCTGGGATAAGAATTCACTATTTAACAAAAACTGCCAGGAAACCTGGAAAATAATATGGAAAATATTAAGCATAGACCAACATCTTATATCATATAGCAGAATAAAGTCAAAGTGGGTACACAATTTTAAGGCTGATGCTATAAGCAAAGTGGGAGAGCAAGGAATGGTTTACCTGCCAGATTTATGGAGCATAGAAGAATTTATGACCAAGCAAGAGATAGAGAACATTATGAAATGCAAAATAGATAATTTTCATTACATTAAATTGAAAAGTTTTTTAACAAACAAAGCCAATACAACCAAGACTGGGAGGGGAGCAGAAAACTGGGAAAGAATTTTTATAACCACTGTCTCTGATAGGCCTCATCACTAAAATATATAGAGAGCTGAGTCAAATTTATAAGAATACAAGTCATTCTCCAATTGATAAATGTTAGAAGGATACGAATAGGCAGTTTTCAAATGAAGAAATTAAAGCTATCTGTAGTCATTGAAAACATATCCCAAATCACTATTGATTAGAGAAATGCAAATCAAAACAACTCTGAAGTATCACATCACACCTATCAGGATGGCTAACATGATGAAACAGGAAAATAATAAATGCTGGAAAAGATTTTGGAAAATTGGAAAACTAATGCTTTGGTAGTGTTGCTTGGAATGTCATTGAGTAAGTAAATTAACTTCAGTAAAATTGTAATTTTTATTATATTGGTTTGGCTTACCCACAAGTAGTTGATATTTCTCCAATTTATTAGATATCTTCATTTGTGTGCAAAGTGTTATGTAATTTCATTTAAATATTCTTTGTGTTTGTCTTAGCAGATAAACTCTAAAGAAGTGTATATTGTCTGTAGTTAATTCAAATGGAATTTCATTATCTCTTGCTGCTGGGCTTTGTTGGTAGAACACAGAAATGCTCGTGATTTAGGTGTTTTTATTTTATATTCTGCACCTCTGCTAACGTAGCTAATTGGTTCAACTAGTTTCTCTAGGTGATTTTCTCAGTTTCTATAATAATACCATTTTATTAACTGCAGAGTGATAGTTTTATTTCCTCATTGCCTATTTTTATTCCATCAATTTCATTTTCTTGTCTCATTGGTATAGCTAACAATTCTAGTACAATATTGACCAATAGTGGTAATAATGGGCATTCTTGTTTCACTCCTTGGCTTACTGGGAAGGCTTTGAATTTGTCCCCATTACAGACAGTGATTGCCCTTGTTTTTAGGTAGATATTACTTATTTTAAGAAAGGATCCAGTTACTCCAATGCTTTCTGGTATTTTTAATAGGAATGGGTTTTGTATTTTGTCAAAGGTTTTTTGTGTATCTATTGATGCATCATGTGATTTTTTTTTGTTTTCATTATAGATATTGTCATGTTTGACATTGATTTGTTTTCCTAATATTGAAATATCTGGGATAAATCTCACCTAGTTATAATATATGATATTTATGAATATATTGCTATATTCTCCTTGGTAGAATTTTACTTAATTTCTTTTTGCATTAACATACATTGTGGAAATAGGGCTATAGTTTTCTTTTCTGTTTTTGGTCTCCTTTGCTTAGGTATCAAAAACATATTTATGCCATAAAAGGAATTTGGCACATGTCTTTTAAAGCTGTTTTCAAATAGTTTATATAATATTAAGATTAATTTTTACTTAAATGTTTGGTAGAATTCTCTTCTGAATCCATCTGGGCTTGTAGCCTTGTTCTTAGGGAATTCATTGATTCTTCAGTTACTTTTTCTAAGATAGGGTCATTAAATTATTCTATTTCTTCTTATGTTAAACAAGACAATTTTTTTGCAAATATTCATCCATTTTACATACAACTGGATGAAAGAATCCTAATTATTGTTTTACTTTCATCTTCATTGGTGGTGCATTCACTTTTCATTTCCGATTCTAGTAATTTATTTTTTGCCTTTCTTTTTTTAAATCAAACTGACCAATGATTTATCAATGTTATCATAAATATAAGTGGGTGTGTGTATACACATTTTCAATTTTATTAATCTCTCCTTTGATTTTTGGGATTTACGTTTTGTTATTGAATTGGAGATTTTTAACTTGCTCCTCTAGATTTTTAGTTGTATGTCCAATTCATTGATCTGCCATTTGTCTCTTTTATTAATTGTATGCACTTAGAGTTATTAATGTTTCCCTAAGTACTGCTTTGGCAACATTCCATAGATTTTGGAATGTTGTCATGCCTTTAATAAGATTATTGATTATTTCTATGATTTGTTCCTTGGCTCACTCGTTCTTCAGGATTATATTTAGTTTTCAATTAATTTTCATTTTATGTCTCTATTGTTCCTTATTGAACATAATTTTTATTGCATTATGGTCTGAAAAGGGTGCATTTAACATTTGTGCTTTTCTGCATATGATTGGGAGGTTTTTAATGTCTTAATACATTGTCAATTTTTTTGTGATGGAACTATGAGCAGCTGAGAAAATGTATGCTGATTTCTTTACCCATTTGGTTTTCTCCACAGGTCTATCATATTTAACTTTTCTAAGATTTGATTAGTCTCTTTTACTTCTTCCTTATTTGTTTTATAGTTAGATTTATCTAGCTCTGAGAAGAGAAAGTTGAAGTCAACACCAGTATATTTTTGCTATTTCTTCTGTAATTCACTTAAATTTTCATTTACGAATGTGGATGTTTTGCCATTTGTTGTATACATATTTAGTACTGATATTACTTCATTGCTCATGGTGCCTTTGAGGAAGATGTAATTTTCATGCTCATCCTTTTTAATTAGATATATTTTTGCCTTTCCTTTGTCTAACATTATGATTTTTAGCCCTGAATTTTTTACTTTAGTTAAATCAGAATAGATTTTGCTCCAGCCCCTTATTTTAACTCTGTGTTTGTCTCTCTGTTTCATGTGTTTCTTGTAAACAGCATATTGTTGGATTCTGGTTTGTAATCCTTTCTGCTATCCACTTCCATTTTATGAATGCATTCATCTCATTCATGTTCACAGTTTTGGTTATTAATTACGTATTTCCCTCCTCTTTCTCTGTTTACCCTGTTCCTTCTCTAAAGTCTGTTTTGCTCCTCACCACTGCCTTTTATATGTCCTGCCCTTTATCCTCTCCTTTCTTATTCCCTTCCCCTTCTATTCCTCTGTTGGATAAAATAGATTTCTATTACCCATTGTTGTTCTAGTACCAAAATGTTGATTTCATATCATAAATTGGCCCTAACTAAAGCATTTCTGGTGTCTTGAAATTTTCAAACTGTATGAGTCACTTATTTTCTGTTAAAATTATTTACCTATATTCATCTAAATTCATTTATTATTATTATTATCATCATCATCATCATCATCATATTACAGATATCCTACTGTAGTTTAAATTCTCTAAAGACAAATCCTTGCCTCCAGATTATTTTTTCTTACATTTCTAGTGAGAATATAAAGAAGGAAGTAAGTCAATTATTTCAATCATTTATCAATTTGTTTGTAACTGGACCAAAACATAATGTTCAGAGTTAAAATAATGTTGGTAGGACATTAAAGCACTATGTAGCTATTAGCACCCTCTGTTATATTTTCTGACACTATTACTGTGAAAGCAAGGGCTTATAGCATGAGATTGAGAGTAGCTTTGTATTTTCACCTATTTCAGGAGTTACCATATGGAGCCAAAACAAAATTCACTTAGTAGTTAAACTTCTCTTGATGTTCTCCAAAATTACTTTGGTGATCCTTAATAAAAAGTCAAAATCTGACATCAGGAATATACTCAATGTCTTTTTTTTATCTGGTACATAGTAAATTGCTATCAAATACTTGCTAATAAACTTTTTGGATCATCCAAACCATTTGCTCCATTAACATAGCATTTTTAAAAAAAATACACCAAAATGCAAAGTCAGAGTAGGAATCATGCACCTGAAATTAGGATAAATGCCTCTTCCCTATCCTATCTGTAAATTTATCTTCCAATGTGTCTTTTCCTTGAAGGTGTTCCTTACAGACTGAAGTATAAATCTGACAGTGGGATTCAGCAGCCCCTTGGGTGAGAGCAGCTTTTTTTAGGGACCACACTGCCACCTTATGGCATAAGGAAAGGGCTAGAAAATTTGCCCTAAAAAGTATCTGTTTCACCCAGACTTGGCTTGCTTACCATGGGAGGAGGGCAACATACCCAGCTGTCAAAACACACATAAAAAGTTTAAGAACTTTTGTGAAGATGATTCCATTCACCACTGGCACTTAGAATGCATGCACGCTTAGGACAACAATAAATCTGATAGACCTAAAAAACAAACAGCTCTAGTTGTGAAAGAACTTAGCAGGTATCACATCAAAATAAGAGCCTTGAGTGAAACAAGGCTGACAAATGAAGGCCAGCTGACTGAAGTAGACTCTGGATAGGCACTTTTCTGGAATGGCTGAAGAGATGGGGAGTGCCTTGAAGTTGGTCTATATTTTGCAATCAAAACTAATCTGGTCAACAAGCTTCCCTCCCTCCCCAAAGAAGTAAACAACAGACTCATAATAATGTAATTGTTGTTTGCAGAAAAGTGCCATGCCACCATCATCTTTGCATATACTCCAACCATGATGAATCCTGATGAGGTAAAAAAAAATTATGAAGACCTGGAGACCCTCATCATCAGTGTGCCAAAAGAAGACAAGTTTATTATTCTGGTTGACTTTAATGCTGGAGTAGACACGGCAGGAAGTCTTGGGGATGAATGAAGTAGGAAGCAACAATAGCAAGAGTTGTTTACTAATGAAGACTTCTGCATCTCATGAACTTCTTATTACCAACTGTCTTCTGTTTATCTAAATGCAGTAAAACTTTTTGGATTCACCCCCACAGCACATTGGAATTAAATAGACTATATCGTTATAAGGAGAAGAGACAGACAGGATGTGAAAGTCACAAAGGCGATGTATGGCACAGAGTGCTGAACTGATCATAGACTTATCCTTTCCAAGATAAACATTCACATTTAACAAAAATAGTGTTCCCAAGGAAAGAGTACTATCAGAAGACTTAATGTCAGCAGATTAGAACGCTTCTCCAAACATGAACAGATTGTTTCTAATTTGGAGGAAAACCTGAGCTAGCACAGAGTTGGCAATAGTGGAGTAGAAAAAGAGTGGGCAGCTTTCATAGCTTACTCATCTTTGCCAGAACACTTACGAACATCAATTTCGATTTGACAAAAATGATGGAGAAATTTAGAAGCTGCTAAATGAGAAATAAGAACTCCATAGAATTTACCACCAAAATAGTTTGTTTCTTTCTAAAAGGTAGCATTTGACTTTGTCAAAAGTAAAGTGTAAGTGAAGCCTAGAAAGATGCAGAATTCTTGTCTCAGTAAGAAGGCAGATAAAATTCAGTTTTAGGCTGATAGTAACAATCCAAAGTGCTTTTATGGTGCCCTGAAGGCTACTTATGGGCCAGGGACCTATGGTTCAACTCACCTGCTAAGTGCTGATGGAGCTTCATTGATTAGTGATAAGGGCATGAACCTGCAGAGATGGGATGAATGCTTCCATAGTGTTCTCAACAGACCATCATCAATTAATTCTGAAGCCACTGTCTCTATGCCTCACATAGAAGGCCTCTCTAGCTGAACTTCCAACTGAATAAGAGGTTTTGAATGCCATTAGGCTTCTCTCGTGTGTCAAAGTGCCTAGTGCTGATACTACTCCAGCTGAAATTTACAAGGCAGGAGATCAGCTGCTCATAAAAAAGCCAACTGAAATATTCTAAGTTGTGTGGCAAGAAGAGGTTATCCCCCAGGAGTTCAAGGATGCCTCTATTTTCCATCTCTATAAAGGAAAAGGAAATATGTTGTCCTGTGACAATCACAGAGGGGTCTGTCTCTTATTCTGATGGCAAGATTCTTGCCAGAGTTCCTTTTAATAGGCTGATCCTTCACCTGGAAAGATGATCGTCTCCCCAAGAGCTGCTGTGTGGTTTCAGAAAGGGCTGTGGAATGGCTGATAGGGTTTTTGCTGCCTGACGACTCCAGGAGAAATGCCAGGAGCAGAGTGCGAATCTGTATAGAATATTCACTGAGCTGACCAAGGCCTTTGACATTGTCAGTCATTAAGACTTGCAGGGAATCATAGAAAAATTACTTTTTTTCTGGACAAATTCATCAGTATTGTACCTTAGTTTCATGACAGCATTCTTGCACTGGTTCTGGAAAAAATGGATGATGCTCTTGTGTTTTCCCAGTATAAAGTAAAACACACACACAGACACAATAATAAAGTAGAACAGGCCTGTATTCTTGCTCCCATTCTTTTTAGCATGATATTTTCAGCAACATTGTAGGACAAAAGGTCTATCAAGGTCAGCTTCCACACTGAGAGTCAATTATTTAATCTGAAAAGGCTTCATGCCAAGGCTAAAGTGGAGGGAGATTTGGTGCCTGACTTTTTGTTCATAGATGATTATATACTCAATATAGCCTTTCAGGCTGAGACACAATAAAGTATGGATAAATTCTCTATTGCTTGTGCTAATTTTGGCCTATTGATTAAGACCAAGAGAGCAAAGGTTCTCCATCAGCCAGCAACACACCATATGATACATGGAAATATCAGTTACAGCAAATGGAGAAATTCTAAAAATGCTATGGATAAGGTCATTTACATTGTTAGTAAACTTTCTAGGAATGTTCACATAGCTGATGATCTTGACACACACATTTCCAAACCTAGGTCATTGTTTGGAATGCTCTGAATTAAAGTCTGGGAAAGAAGTGCAAGGCTGTCTACCAAACTAAATGTCTACAGACCTATTGCACTGACCTCATTGTCATATGCCTGTGAAACCTGGACAGTCTACCAGTGTCATGCCAGGAAACTGAATCCCTTCCATTTGAATTGTCTTAGGAAAATTCTGAAGATTACCTGACAAGACAATGTACCAGACACTGAGGTATTTTCCCAAGAAAAACTGCCAAGCATTCAAACTACTGCAGAGAACAGAACTCTGATGGTCTGGCCACATTGTTCAAATACCAAATGTACATTTTGCTTAAAAAAAACCTTATTTTACAGAGAACTCACATAAGGTAGATGCTCACGTGGAGGTCAAAAGAAGCAATACAAGGACACTCTGAAGGTCTCTCTGAAAATTTTTGAAATCTATTGTGAGATGTAGGTAACACTAGCATAGGACCACCTAGCATGGTATGCCCACATCAAAAAAGTACTATGGTCATGAGCAAAGCAGAATTGTAGTAGCTCAAAAGAAATGTGAGATGTGCAAATATAGAGACATCTCTACTGCCAGTGTTTATATGGATTATTTGTGCCTGACCTGTGGTAGAGTCTTCTGAGCTTATATTAGTCTGATCAGCTGTATTCAGACATATTATGTTTTGATCGCAACATGGTATCATTTCATTTTTGTCCTCTTCGAGAGTGAAGGACAACTTCTACATATTACACATAATGTATACATACATACGTGTTATATATAAAAATATATGTGTTATATACACACACATATATGTATACATGTTTAGAAGAAATTACCTTATTTTAATGCATTATAATAATGATGTTAGGTATACTCTGTGATAATATGAATAATGTCTAGTTTTTTTTGTATTTGACATCATTTTACATATCTGAAGGAAACAATCTTTTCCCCCACAAATTGATCAAGGTTAAAAATTCCTTGTTCCTATACCTTATTCTCATGTCATGA
Source organism: Phalanger gymnotis (assembly GCA_028646595.1). NCBI lineage: Eukaryota > Metazoa > Chordata > Mammalia > Diprotodontia > Phalangeridae > Phalanger > Phalanger gymnotis. The sequence continues at coordinate 384,621,253 of CM053623.1, forward strand.
TTTTAAGCTTTCTCATCACATTTCTCGTCTGTATCAAGATGCAATAAGTAGTATACACTTTTTCAGTGTCTTTCTTAAAACATAACATCTTTAAATGAATTTCATTTGTTGTGTAACTTGCATGTGATGCAGTGTCAGGAGCATTTTTTTTTAATCTGGCCATGACAATTTTATTAATAATGTACAGGACTATTTTTTCTCTTTTTATAAGCCAGATCCTATGCTAATCTAAAGTCTGTCAGCACAACCTACTTTATTGACATATTTTCCCTAATTCTTTACTTGCACAATGGAACCTACACAAAGGATTTTACATTTATCCCTATTTCATTTCATCTGTTTAGATTATGGCTATTCTTCAATGAATGATTCTTTACAATGATTACAATGATTCTTTAGTCTCTATAGATTCATATCCCCTAAAATTTTTGTGAGAATGATATATATGTCTTCTCTTGGTAAGCTTATAGTTGCTAATCAGAAAAGGACAGAAGACAGAGCCCTGAGACATATCCCTAGAAAATTTCCTCAATATCAATATTGATCAATTAATCAACACCCTTTGTGTCCAGATATTATACTAATGAAAGGAAATTCCACTTAACGGTATTACCACTCAGTCTACTCTTCCACATCTGTTCTTAAAAATGTAGAGATTTCGTTAGACCTCTTGCTAAAATCCAGATACGACATATATATAACTTTCACTTGTGCTACCAGTATACTCTAGTAACTCTTTGAAAAACATAAATGAAATTTATTATGAAAAAACATAATAATTAATTGGACTTATTCATTAGTGAAAAATATAAATGAGTATATTGGGACTTATTTTTAAGAAAAATATGAGCTTAGCATGACATTCTTAATGAATCCATGGTGGCTCAATAATTATTGCTACACTTTGTATGTGTTCATAATTTATCTGTTATTTTAATAACCCTTTCTAGAATTTTGCAGTAGTCTAGTATCTAATAATAGTACAAGTATCTAGATCCTATATTCTTCATCTATTTAAAAATAGGAACATTTTCTAGTGCCTCCCAATTTACTAGGATCCATCAAAGATAACTGCAGATATCAACCAGGTATCAGATGACATTTACAAAATATTTGGGTGCTATTAAGTGATAGAGAAGATATTTTACAAATGGAAGATTTGGAAATAAAGATAATGTCTCCTTATTCTTAGTCCAGGTTTCTTTTTCCCCTCTTAACTTATGCTGCGTTTTACTTAGTAAATGCTTTTTAAATATTGCCTGTCTCTTTCAGAATGGAGTAAGGAATACTGTAAACAATGCATAAATAGAAATGTTACATAAACATAACTATATGCAATTGACATAAGAAAATTTTCATATGAAATTGTTGTGGCTATAAGAAATACACTAAAATAAACTAAAAAAGAGAATAGGACATCTACTTTCTCTAGTGAAACTTAGATAGAAAACTAGCATCTATGCCATATACTTAGTACTATAAAATAAGATATATTAGGAATTGACAATACAAGACAAAAATGTACACACACATATTTACTTATCTCAGAGAACTTACAAACAACTGAGGAATAACATCCATAAGATCCGCGAGTCAGCATAAGAGATGTGATGTTCTATAACTAAAGTGTCCAGTGCATAGTAAGCTCTTAATATATTGATTAATGACTGACAAAAAAGACCAATCAGGGTTTGATCTAGTACAGATGTATTTTTTTAAATTTATTTTTAGTTTTCAACATTCATTTCCACAAGATTTTGAGTTACAAATTTTCTCCCCATTTCTACCCTCCCCCTCCCACCCCAGGGTGGCATGTATTCTGATTGCCCCTTTCTTCAATCTATCCTCTTTGCTATCATCCCCTTCTCCCACATCCTCTTTCCCCTTACTTTTTTATAGGGAAAGATAGATTTCTATATCCCATTGCCAGTTCAGATGTACTTATGTAGCAAAACTGAAGAATAGGGGTGGAGGCAAGATGGCGGCTAGAAAGCAGGGTCTTGAGTGAGCTCCCCCATAGGCCTCTCCAAACACCTATAAAAATGGCTCTGAACAAATTCTAGAACTGCAAAACCAATGGAATAGCAGAGGAAAGCAGGGCTCCAGCCAAGGACAGCCTGGATGGTCGCGGGGTAAGGTCTATCACATGGAGCTGAGAGCAGAGCAGAGCCCCGCATGATCCGTGCCTACACCAACGAGACCTGGAGCCCAGCGGAACAGGCCCTAGCACCCTGAATCAGTGATTTGTGGCAGTTACCAGACTTCTCAAACCACAAACACCAAAGACAACAGAGAAGGTCAGTGGGAAAAGTTGCTGGGACAGAGTGAAAGGAGTTCACCATTCAGCCACCACCCCCAGGGAGGAGTGGAGGTCGTGCAACTACAGAACTACAGATGCAGTTGTTTCCAGCCCCACCTGGTGGGAGAAATTAAGTGGCAGATCTGAGAAGCAGTGCAGAGCCAGCTTAGATCTGAATCAGATCTGGGTTGGTAGTTCTTGTGGGAGGAGAAGTGCTGGTGTGGCAGAGCTTGCTGTGTAAAAATAACTCTGAAAACAACAGCGCAACCCCTCAAGCTTGGGACAAAGCTCTCTATACTCTACAATCAGTAATACCCCAAAGAAAGACTCAAAGGTAAAGTAAGTTGGCTGGAAACACGAACAGGCAGCAAAACGAAGTCAGATTCAGACTCAGACTTTGGAATCTTTCTTTGGTGACAAAGAAGACCAAAACATACAGCCAGAAGTCAACAAAGTCAAAGAGCCTACATCAAAAGCCTCCAAGAAAAACATTTACTAGTCTCAGGCCATGGAAGAACTCGAAAAAGATTTGGAAAAGCAAGTTAGAGAAGTAGAGGAAAAATTGGGAAGAGAAATGAGAGTGATATGAGAAAACCATGAAAAACAAGTCAATGACTGGCAAAAGGAGACCCAAAAAATACTGAAGAAAATAACACCTTAAAAAATAGACTAAGTCAAATGGCAAAAGAGCTCGAAAAAGCCAATGAAGAGAAGAATGCCTTAAAAGGCAGAATTAGCCAAATGGAAAAGGAGGTCCAAAAGACCACTGAAAAAAATATTACCTTAAAAATTAGTCTGGAGCAAGTGAAAGCTAGTGACTTGATGAGAAATCAACATATTATAAAACAGAA